>JAIXMH010000272.1:0-13667 GCA_025528865.1 Pilobolus umbonatus
ATCGGACAAACAACTGTAGGAACAGCGTACAAAAGAAAATCAATATAATCGATCATTCTCGTTCCATCCCTTCTTCTAAAGATGTTTTCCCAAGTTCCCTGGAATGATGTAGGTATGAAACATCTTGACTCCTCAATGGTCTCACCGATCACCTTAATCTTCTCCTTAGTTATTTCGAAGGGATACCCCTCAACATTGGGCTCCTTCTCAGAATTCAAATAATAAAAATGGTTTTTCGAGCTAGCCTTTCCACTGGTGGGAAAAGTCAGTAGCTCGTATACCAACTTCGCCACACCACCACCCAACAGATGCATCTCATCTAATCCAAAAAAGAGAGCACCACAGAAACTGGGAAGATCAGAGAAGATTGTTGGCTTCTTTAGCCCATTGACCTAAGGAAGATTTAGTCATTTTACCTTGACTATCAATTTATTACTTACATCATCACCATTCACGAAGTCACTTTTCTTTCTCAATGGTGCCGAGGTATCTAGCAAATACTGACCATGTGGATGATTATCGGGATGTTCAGCTGTACCAAGACAGATACGACAGAGATTCTTACTATTATGGCCTGCGTGATGTATAAGCTCCGATATACCAACAATATCTCCAGTGGCCATTACGAGATGCACCCTGGCACGACACACTTCTTCACCACCCATCTTCACAATTATTCCAGCAGTACTCAACTTCTTTAGCTCATCAATCAGAGGAGACAAGAAAGAATCCAAGTTGGCAGGTTTTTTGGGACCGGGCAAGATAGCCAGTTGGATCATTGAATTATCCTCAGATCTAGTGTATGAGATAAGTATATGATTTCTACTCTAATATTATAAAACTGGCTAACCTGTAGGAAGGATCAATATTCAGGATACTGGCATGGAACATCGTCATGCTTCTCTTGCCTTTTTTCTGGTTAACAAAACCATCTACGAACAACATGACATATACATCTATCATTTCTGATTCACAAGAAAGTTTGCTGGCATATCTCTTAAGTATGGCTCCATCATGTATATCTGTCAATACACCAGTTGTTCGCTCACGATTCTCAGGATACATCAACTGGCTTCTGAGCTTGTCATTTCCTAGTCTGATTGCTATCTGCTCTCCTAAAGGCATCATTTTCATTTTTTTGGCTGCTTTTACCACACCATTCACTTTCTTGTACCTCTTTGCATCACAATGGATACATGATTCATCAAAGTCGACATTGTCACTCATTGTATTAAACAACTTACATCCATTAACACAGACGTCGTATTCATCAGATTTCAAGCCAGCTTTCTTCTTCATTAAGCGATCAAGCACGTCATGGTGCAATATCTGACCGTTGGGCTCAGTTGAATAGTACAAGGTAAGATTATATCATACACAACTAGATAATTACTATTTACCAATTCTGTCATGGTTGATTCTCATAGTTTCCATAAGATTCACTAGTTCTCTATGCATTTCCTGGGGAGCTGCATATTTGGTGACAATGTTCGATAACCAGATACTAAGTAATTCAGAATAGGGAAAGGTATTTTCACCTAATCTGACAAGCTCATACAACTTGGCATTATCAACACTGGAATTGGCCGGTAGTCCGACGTTTTCAAAAGATGGCCCTTAAAATTGCTTCAGCATTTCAAGTAATCTACATTTATTGTACACATATTTACCTTCAGTAGCGGCAAGTTCATCGACTACAGAAGTTGCTCCATCTTGTACCTTCTTTGAATGGATCAATCTGATATGATCGTTGTAGCTCTTGCTACGGCTGAATACTTTGGAGCAAGTTTTACATTCGTAAACAGTAGCATTCTCGTTGCTAATTCTGATTCTCTTGGAAGATGATTGGATGGACATGTTGATATTGTTAAGGTTAAATGAAGGTAAGGGTAACAATTATGAATTTGATACAGTTTAAATACTCTTTTCCTTCTGTGATATTTTTAGATCTTATTTTGACAGAGCGGGTGATGAATATCAACTTCAAAAAATAAAAGAAAAAAGTGTAAAGGAGACAGATAAGTGAATCAGACCGAAAAGAAGATTGATTGCTTTTTATTATTACAAAATGGATGAGAGTATTCATACCAAAAAGTTATAAGGAGAATACATCTTGATCATACTTGATCCAATTACGCATTTCAATACAGGGGAACAATCTATCAAGTGTCCTTATGAAGTGAGACCATGAGGATGATCTGATCTGAGATGAATACATATAAGTCTTCTAATGAATCGTAGCCCATCTATTGGATACTCTTGTTACTCGGCATGGCGTGTTTAAGGAAGTATGAGAGGATTTAAGGTATTGATCATTACTGAATCGGTATGAAAGTAGCTTATGATGTATCCATACAGCATATTGGTGCGATAAATAAAGTCTGACCTTGATTATAACTCACAATCCGGTAACTTGGTATTAACCCTGAGTTTCAATGAAAGATAAAATGATTTGAATGTAACAGTGGAACTGTTATAAGAAAAACACTCGTCATGCAAGTAAACATGATTGCTTATCCGGACAAACTACATCATCTTGTACTAAGCTCCTCAAGCTAACTCCCTTATAACCACATACACTGGTAATCATAAGTAATAGATATACATCCCTTTACTCTTACTGGCTATCATCACCTGTTCATATAGAAATTGTATTGTAGTCTCCTTATCTAAGGATAGGCTACATACCCTTAGCTTATAAAACCATATTTCCAAATAACTATATAAGAGTACCTATTTTTAACTGTAATAAAGATCATACCCTTTTATTGAGTTCTATCAATTCCCTTTTGTTTTTATATAAGTTTTATCTACCAGATAAATCAGCTTATATTGAGCGGATCACTATACTAATTGCATTGACTTCCAATTATTTCCTTATGAGTTTATGTACTCAGATTTTGACACTAGTATGAATATGAGATTTTCGATTTAGGTAATAAAATTAAGGTACCATTGTATGACAGTTGAGATAGAACTACATATGAGGATCTGGATAGATTCTGATACAACAGCGGGATCACAACAAGCCTCAAAAATACCCTTATCACAATAAAACTGTACAACTCTCTCTCTCTTCCTTTTACACACTAATAACAACAACAAAAACAACATCTTAAATATGAACAGCCATAACAACGAAGATAGTGTCCCAATGAAGCAGATACTTTTGAACTTAACAGACAAAGTGGATAACATTCAAGAAGTATTGAATATGTTATATCCTGCTGCTCTTCGTAGATCAGAGTATTCCAGTGGTAATGGATTCAAACCATATGATTACTGAAATATATATTGATTACTTCCTTTTGATAGAAACTGATTATACAAGGGACTTCAATGACAATGTCAGTAAGTACATTGATCTTCATAAGGAGGCTGTGCAAAGAACAGCAATTCCCACTCGTGCCAATTTGAAAGAAGTGTGGAGGTTGAGTGGTGGTAAGGGTACTCCACCCTTACCTGATAGAATAGTAGCTGTTGTGAATGAAACACGAAGAGCAGTTGGAAAAGACGATTTGTCAGTGGAAGAAGCCACGGAGATGATGGCCGATCTCAGAAGTATGGCCAGAGAGGTGAAGGCTGTTTGTCTTACAGACGGTGTTGCTGGTAAAGGTGTTTTCGGAGGGTTAGATGACAAGTACCAGCTGTACTATGCCCTCTTACTTGAACAGCGTGCCCTTCGTGAAGGTATTTACCTCACAAAGTGCAAGAAGCAATGGGCAGCTCGTGCCTTATTCGCCAAGACATTCAAGTCTACTAATGACAATAAGAAGAGAAAAGAGAAGGCACCTCAAGCCACCAACCAATAATCAACATCAGTATGTTATTAATTTATAAAACTATACCCTGGTTATTAACAGTTCATTAATGTATAAATAGGGAGTTAAGAGATTCTTTCCGGAAGATATTGATACTCCTTCTCCTCCTTCTTCTCCTGTTTTTGCCTCTGCTTCTGTTTCTCTTGCTGGTCCTTCTTCTGTGTCTGTTGATTCTCCTTGTTCTTCTTCTTCTCCTCCCAAAAAAACTAAAAAGACTACCCGTGTAAGACAGGCACGTATTACCAGGAGTGCTAAGAAAGGTAAATGATGACAAATATTTAGCTTAATTAAGTCTAATCTATTTATTATAGCCCAAACAGACTAAGAAAATTTTTCCTTCCCTCTTTCTTCTTTCTTATTGTAATAAATGGGGTATTATCTTTGCTCTGTCTATCTTTACTTATCGTTTCTGTTAGCATATTATAGGAATTCACATTATACAAGTATTCTATAAAGGCCGTGGATCTTATCACGAGATGTTCCTTCTCGGCTGATTACTTTTGTTATTAATAATACTTACATTCTTTCATCTCTTTAATAGCTATAAAATATAAACACTTGGGCCTCACTTAATAAGGTCTACCCCCTAAACATTCTTTACGGCTTGAACATGTAAGTACCCTATTATGCCTCCAGCACGTCTATCTATTACTAACACTATTCCAATAGGAATACTACCTGTTCTCACTGAATAAACTCTTTAAATTGTAAGTCATATTTCTACTTTATACAACTGTTAATATATACTAATATAATCTATTTATAGTTATCATCCAAGCCTATGAATGATTAATGTCAGATAGCAAATTTACTCCTCTTCTCTGATTAACATGGTGCTCGTAATATAAAGTAAGTATTTGCATCAATCAGGTCTTGTTTATAGTCTATCAAATACAAATAGCCATCCCAAGTATAATGTTGATAAAGCTAGTTTAGAGTAGAATAGTTACTCCATATTTATACCAAATACCAATAAAAATCATTTTACGTACTATATATTTGGATATGAGCACTTGTATTCCTAATTAAGGCTTGTTTATGAAGCAAATGTTTTCTATAAAACTTTAGCCTCATGAGGCAAATGTTTCCCTAAATTACAGTGTAGAGTGATGCTAAAGTTTTCTACTAAAGATTTGCCTCATGAGGCAAATGTTTCCCTAAATTACAGTGAAGAGTGAAGCAAATGTTTTCTATCAATTATTAGCTTCATGAGGCAAATGTTTTCCTAAATTACAGTGTAGAGTGAGGCTAAAGTTTTCTATTAAAAATTAGCTTCATGAGGCAAATGTTTTCCTAAATGACAGTATAAAGTGAGGCTAAAGTTCTCCATGAAAATTAGCATTTTTAGGCAAATCATTAGCACAGTGTGAGCGTAATTTGTACAATTTGAGGCTCCTTTTTTCATATAAATTTATGTCGCTATACAACTACCGGTAAATGAAAAACGCTACTTTGAGTAGTATAGTGTATACTGTTTATCAACGAGTGTTTGATAATGCTTTATATGCCAACCTTCGCTACACTATGTCAAAATATGTGTCAGCAATTACTCGTGCTAGATATTCTGTAGTTATTTTTTTTTACCTCATAAACAGAAGAGAGAATAGTCGGTCAACATGTCCTCATTCCACCTGATCCCATCCTGCATCACTGTGTACTTTATCATCTTCAAAGGGTGCACCTGTATTTAGTTGTTCCTACTTGCACTGCATTCATACTCTGACTAATTATATCGACGTACTCTATCGTTGTCTATGTTCAGTTCTCCTGATAAGTGAACTGTGATGTTCGACATTCCCATCACTGACACCGTAGAAATCTAAATATGTGTGTGAGAGTTTGTTTATCTATTTTTATTTTTAACCTTTTCTTTTTTATTATTTTTTTGTTTTGTATTTACTATATATTTACCCTGAGTTGATACATATATCCACTTCCACTGTATGTTCCCAGTCTACTGAACAACTGATCTCCACACTCATTCAACCCCATCAGACACTGCATCACTAAAAATACTCTCAGTATTTATGTATATTATGGATGCTGTATACAGTTCATACATCTTTTAGACTTCTCATATTGTTACAACATATATCCATTAAACCATCTGCTCGACTGCTGCTGTCCCAATGACTGCGCATTCTACTTCTACATTCCCCATCATCAACACCCTGGTATAATATTTGTATCAGTGTTTATTTTGCTTTTTCTTTATTCTCTATTTATCTACCTTGTCTTGTTTCCGGTATCCACTTTCACTTTACACCCTCTGTATATATTAATCTACATACTCAATCAACTTCATCTACCACTGCATTACCAAGAATATTGTCAGTATTTATGAATATCTTTATTATTGTATACAGTTCTTACTTTTTGTTTATATTCTCATATTGTTGTCGTATTCTGTATAATAAACTGTATGTTCAAGTATTTTAGAACTAATGACTGTGCATTCCAGGTATAGATCCACATAACAGACACCAAGCATATTCGTTATTAGTATGTGTTATTGTCGTTTACATGGTCCCTACTAAAGTGAAAGTGAAAAAGAGGGGATATTCGGAAAATGAAAAAAATAAAGAAATAAATAATCTGTCCGGGCAAGTTATTGATATAAATGAACAGAATAAATTGATGGAGCATTTGAACAGCTCACAATTTGGCATTTTCGATTTCGAAATTGAAATACAAATTGTAAAAGAGCTATAAAGTACATTATACATCCTTTTTTTATACTTTAAACAGTACCAAGACATATTAAAGAACCTCATTAACAACATATCTCACTTTCAGCATTCGAATCAAACCTTCGTGTATTGACATTAACTTTGGCATTCCAACTGCTTATAAGCAGTACGATTCGATTGGCTAGCTAGCTTTTAAAAACACTATTTCCAACCGAATATTGGTTCAGGCCATTCTCGTAGGTCCAAATCTTTCATAGTGTGCCTCGATCGACTACAGGATTCCACCTATTTCACCAGTTTGGACTTGAAGAGTGGATACCACCAAGTCAGAATACACCCTAATGATGTAGCAAAGTCGGCATTTAACACTAGATATGGTCAATATGAATTTCTTGTACTTCCATTTGGACTAACTAATGCACCTCCCACCTTCCAACACTTAATGAACAATGTACTCGGTGATTGCCTCGACAACTTTGCACTAGTATATTTGGATGATATATTGATATACAGTAAATCAGAAGAGGAACACAGACTACATGTACAACATGTATTGGATAGATTGAGAAAAGCAAAGTTGATTGGTAACCTTAAAATGTGAATTTGGTTAAAGAGAACTTGTTTTTGTAGGTTACAAAGTTACACCTCAAGTGATGTATCCATACAGCATAGTGATAGCAGATACAAGCCACACATCAATTACAACCCAGAATCCGGTTCTCTGGTAATAGCCTGAGTTCCAATAACAGATGATAAGGACAATCTAAATCAGATAACACTCTAATCGTAACTGATTGTGCTAACAGCGTGAGAGATCCTTTTACATAACCATGTAATAAAGGCTCACACGTTAAGGTACTGCTTATGAGCAATCACTGATAATAGATTACCATCCTAATATCCTTATTGGCTGTAACCACTTGTTCACATACTGATTGTATGTAATCACCTTATCCAAGGTTTGCTTACATACACTTATCCCCAATCCAATTAACTATATAAGAGTACCCGTATTTTGTAATTGTAATAAACATCCTTTTCTCCTCGGTTGAGTTCTATCGTACTTCACGTATCTTTACCTTTAATTTATATATCCGTTTTATCTTTGGATAAATCATCAAGGAATACTTCCTGATCCAGCCAAAGTACAAAGTATCAAGAACTGGCCTGCATTTATCAACGTACAAGAAGTCCGATCATTTATTGGACTAGCTCAGTACTATCGACGTTTCATTCCCAACTTTGCTTCGATTGCCACACCATTAACTGATTTAACCAAAGGAACTGGTCATAAGAAAAGACCCATCACATGGACTAATGAGTGCCAAAATAGTTTTAATATGATTAAAGAACTACTAACCTCTGCACCTGTTTTAGAATTACCTGATATGTCTAAACCATTTAGGATAGAAACTGATGCTTCAGACTTCGGTGTTGGTGCTGTACTCCTCCAACCCGGTGATGATATCAACAAACAATGGCACCCGGTGGCATATGAATCCAAGAAACTATCCAATGCAGAGAAGAACTACCCTGCCCAAGAAAGGGAACTTCTTGGAATAATCCATGCTTTCCGTACATGGCGTTGTTTTATTGATGGATGTCCTGCCGGATATACGGTATACTCTGACCACTTACCTCTTAAATACTTTAGAAGTCAAGAGAAACCAACACCTCGTCTTGTAAGATGGATTGCCGAACTAGAATCTTTTGCACCAGATATTCAGTACACACCTGGAAAAGATAACAATATTCTTGATGTGTTATCCAGATAACCTGATTCTGACACCAATAATAACAACAAAGACTCCATTGAACCTATATATCTGTACACAGCTTCACTAAAGAAGAAGAACGCAAAATGGTTCTCTGAGGATATGAAAGCCGATTGGCCCTTATTATATCTCGGTAACCAGAATGATCTCACAAAATTAACTAACGCTGCATTAAAAGATCATTTAGTCAAAGAAAGAAACAAGTTTGTGATAGACAACAATAAAGTCTATTGTAAGGTCCCCATTGATGGTAACAAAATTAAGCTCGTTCCTTTTGTCCCTCTTGCTTCTCGTGCAGGAACTGTCGCAGGGCTACATGAAGCATTCGGTCACTTCAACCTGATGAATATGATGAAGGTGCTACTTCCTCGTGCTTGGTGGCCCAACATGCGTACCGATGTGAAGAATTGGTTGTTGTCCTGTCCCGAGTGTCAGGTTAACAAAAGACGTGGAAACTTTCACAATGATGAGATGCACCCATTGAAAGTCCCCTCAGCCTTTGATGGTTGGCACATCGATTTCATTGGAGAACTGCCGACAACCGTTAGAGGTAACCGTTGGTTACTTGTGGCTGTAGATTACTCAACAAATTGGCCAATTGCTTGTGCTTTGCCCGTAGCATCAACTGAAGCAGTTGCTGATTTTATATATGAAGAAATAATGATGAGATTTGGATGTCCTTCTGAGATATTAACTGACAGGGGAGCTAATTTTACTAGTGGTTTATTAAAAGCTTATATGAAAAAAGTTAAAACTAATCACAAACTGACTTCTGCTTATCACCCTAGGACTAATGCTAAGGTTGAAAGGTTTAATGGAGTTCTGAAGGATATGTTACGGAAGTATACCAATGATGCCATACACAGATGGGATGAGTTTGTCAATGCTGCACTTTGGTCATGCCGTATCCGAGAACATGCTACTACTGGTTATTCGCCGTTTTATTTAACTTATGGTGGTGAGCCCAGGCTTCCTGGAGACATTTTTATTCCGTACATCAATAAAGACACTTTCAAAGATCCTCGTACAATAGCTGACATCACTTCTAGAGAGTTATCCGATCTGGGACAACATCGTGCCGCTGCTGAGTTTCGTATGAAGGCCATGGCAGAAAAAGACAAAGAAAGATGGGATGCTACTATAAAGAAGAAGACATATGAAGTTGGTGATCTAGTCATGCTTACACACGAAGGCCGCTTTGGATTAGAGCCTCGCTTTAAAGGTCTATTCATAGTTGTACAAGTATACCCTGATTATGGTACAGTCAAGTTGGAAACAGTAACTGGTGAACCGCTCAAGTCCTTGGTACATGTAGACCGTCTATTAGCCGCTCATGGTACTACTCCTGATGAACCATGGTATGACCCTGCTCGAAGACAAGTGAGAGAAGTCATGAAGCAAGTTGACACTAGTCAGTTACCGGTAACCAGTAGTCCAGCCCAGAACCGCCCAATTGTCATAGATATATCCGATGATGAAATAGACCCTATTGATCCCGTTGAAATCATCAATAACCATACTGAAGACACAACGAATGAAGATATTGAAAAACCAATAAATCCTGTTGAACCAAGTCCAGTCAATGCCCCTATGCCTTCCCATAATTCAACACCTATGGTATCACCTCTTATGATTCCATCACCTTCTATGGCTTCTCCTAATGTATCTGTCTTCAAGTCCAGTCTCTCCAAGTATGTCTATGTCTCCTGCTCCTGCTTCGTCTAATGTCTCTATGTCTCCTGGTCCTTCCTCTGTTCTTAATGATCCTATGTCCTCTAATAGTGTTCCACCTGTGTTACCTATGTCTGATATTGCTGATATTCCTAAGCGCTTTCCCCTATGCTTAAACCTATACCCTCTGTTATGCCGGTCCTGTTCCTTCTGTTCAGCCTTAAGTGTTCAGAGTCGAACAAAGTCTTAGAGGGGGGTAATGTCGGTGTCCAAGAGACAGTCAAGCTCAATTTAGAACCCTTGTGGCCACACGTGCCTGTGCGATTAAATAAGCGAAAATTCAACCTAGAATACCAGCGAATAAACGTGCAAAACCCAGACCCAATCCTCCGACCAATTAGAATGCAGTATTACAACGATACCATGTTTGACAGCTCTTCATATGAACAACAAGTAGATATCCTGACTATCCTTCTGGCTCCCTTCATCTGATTCCTTGGTGTTAGATTCTTTTCTTATGATTATCCCATTGTTCTATCATATTACTTTCATATTATTTTCTATCGTATATTCTATTCACTATGTATTATTCATCATTCATACTTCCTTATACTATTTATATTCTCTATCATATTCTATCCCTTAATTCCTCTATGTAAACATCATCTTATATTCATATCTCAAAAACATATAAATATGCAATGAAATTGCATCGGAAATAAACTTCATCTTATCTTTACTATAAACTTCACTTTACGTGTATTCTTTTAATTGCTATTAAAAGAAGTATCTTGGTTATACAATTATCTATCTTTGGTCTTAATTTACTAAGTATTTTACAATACAGACAATGGGGATGTAGCTCAAATGGTAGAGCGCTCGCTTAGCATGCGAGAGGCACTGGGATCGACGCCCAGCTTCTCCATTTAATTGGTCTTTAACAAATTCTGTTTTGGTGTTGACTAAATTTTTTCAGGTTATACTGTCACCTTTCTTAATAGGTGGTTATAAGTTTTGTATGTAAGGTACTTGTTGTTTAAGTGGTAGGTAAAAATATATATCGTTTATTGAATAAAAGATGATGGGTATTTATATGTTTTTACAAAGGGCTAAGTTATGATTAATAATAAGAAGTATGAATGCTTCTTAGTCAGATAATGTATAGAGTGTATATGTTAGTTGCTTTATAATCTATTGTATGTTCTGTGATTTATAATATTGCATGTGTTCTTTTCATTGCTAATGATCCACCTGATTTGGTTGATAATTATTGCTACACTATACTATAAATATTATCGGTTTATGTTAATGGTTAACATTATAGCATCAATCAGATTATTCCAGCCAATCATATTCATTAAAAATATGAGTCAGAATTAGAGGAATTGAATGAAAGATCAAAACTACATAATATTTCACTCTTTTTGGTATTGGATGATAGATGTAGTTATTCTACATATTTTTATGCTTGGGAGTGCTGTCTTAATTTTAAAATTGACAGTGCTATGGACATTCTTATTTCGATTATTCTTAACTATTTTTTTAGCAGGATTTAATTATCGAGTGTCCGTTAATGATTTATGCCCTGAAGTTAATTTCCGGAGATTGAAAACAGGATAATTTATTTTGAATAGGACCCACCCCTTTTTATTTTTATCTTTATTCCTTTCACCATATAAAATAAACAAAACAATGTCATGTCATTACACTTAATATACACACATTACAATACATGAACACAGCATGAAGACATACACAAAGTAGACAGTAGACAGTAGACAGTAGACTGTAGATGTAATAAATATTTATTATTACAGTTGATAAAGGGGATATAGATACAGGGTAAGAATAAAAGTCAAGTAAATAAAAGAAAATAATAGAATATATGTATTAATAAGAGAAGAAGATAGTAAAATAAAGAACAATGTTTCAACGGAAGATCTGAATTTTACCAGCATTGCTCTTTTTTTCAGTGTTGAAAATAGTGTATGGAGAGACGACCTTATAGGTGTTATTTTCACTTGTGTTGGAGTTCTCTGTTGTTTTTATAAGGCCAACTTGGGCTGTTATTTGTTCGATGCCGATGATTGCATATGATGCGTTGATATTGCTGGCAAACAGCTTGACTAGTGGGATGTTGTCTTTAAAAGGGTATGTTGTATTTTGCTTGGCTAACTCGACGAGAACAAGGTGTCGGTCTATAGTGTTATGTGTGTGTGAGAAAAAGAAAACAATTGATCCGACAAACCAATGCTGTTTCACAATATTACGATTACTATTAATGGGAAAATATGAGTAGATGCAACACATAGGAGGATAACATTACTTACTTTATAGCAGGTGTGTCAAACATGATATAGTGATTGCCTCTACGGTGCTGGTTAACATAGATTTTATTGTAACTAGAAGAGAAGATGTTATTGTTTAACCAAGCACGGCCAGCAATTATGATTTCAGGATTAGTTATATGTTGAGCAGTGTCAGATAGTAATCTTTTATAATAGTTGTTTAATGCGTTGGTGATTGTTAAATTGGTTATCGGTCGATCAGAGAACTGAGAAAAATTGGTTGTAGGATTGTTCAAGTTGATTATTTCTGATATGGGTGACCACAATTGGTGAGAACCAGGTACACCAGAAGGACACTCTATAAATGATGAAGTACTGTAGGGCTTGGGGTCAATATTGCACAGAACATTCTTAGAAGTTGCAATTTTCACATATTCATTTACGGCAACTTTTTCTATTAGGTTGCTTGCATTCGTTCCACTGTCAAGCTTTGATTTAATCAACTTGGAAAATCTACCAATTGTTCTTTCAATTGGCCTGGTGCTGTATGCACACATTGGCACGAAATTACGTATAACATAGAGAATATGATGGAGATAGTGGTTGACTGGCTTGAACACACTTTTTGAAAGCCTTCTTGCATCGATTTCTACTTTCAGGTAAGTGTGCCAATCAGCAAAACATCTATATATAATATGGAAGTTAATTAACTAGTACTAGTTTTTAATGGAATCACTTACTTCTCCATCTCCCGGATCATACTCGTATCAATACTCCACTGCAAGGCTATTCCACATCCTCTCGACAAGGCATATAAAGCATCTTGAGCTTCTACAGTTTTTATTTCCGGACATACAAGAGTGGGGACTATGTACAGCAAGAAGTCCAACCAATCCACCATTCTGGCACCCTCTACACTTCTGAATAAGTCATCCCAGCTGCCTTGGAAGGATGTAGGGATGTATGGTCTTGATTTGGTTATTGCTTCACCAATCTTGGCCAACTTCTGCGATCTTCTTATTCTTGTCATCTGTGTAGAAGAAAATGCTGGATGTTCTGGTCATAGGCTTTGCATCGACTGTTATCATATGGAAGATCAACTTGGAAACTCCTCCCAGCAAATGTAGTTCGTCGAGACCAAACAAGAGTGGACCATTGAAGTTTGGAAGACGGGAGAAAACAGATGATTTGTTGATACCATGAACCTATACTATACTGTTATTAACCATGTTCAATTTAATTGATTAGTACCTACTTCATCACCGACAACAAAATCTCTAGTCTTCCTTAAGGGTGCTTTGTGGTCTAAAAGATACTTGCCACGGGAGCAGTGGTATGGAGACTCAGATCTGCCTATGCAATACCTGCACAAGTGGTGACTATTATGCCCATCGTGATGTATCAAGTCTGTCACTCCAACAA
>JAIXMH010000273.1:0-13664 GCA_025528865.1 Pilobolus umbonatus
CAATAATCTGTGGGAATCACAATAACTTACTGAGGTACTTTATTCAAATTCTGTACCTGTATGTAACTTGGATAGACATGTTTATTGAGATTGCTGTATCACTTGGATGTATTTATAAAGCGAGGAAGCTGTTGATGGCTGACTAAATATATGAGATTATACATAGTGCTTGATAATACTATTTTAGCACTGTTATATGTTATCTTCATCATGCTTGATTGCCTTCAAGTGAGTAATACCTTGAACTCACAACACATGATACGCTTCAATATACAAATAGATGCTTTTGTGACGGAGTATAATTATACCACCCTTGTAAGGTTTTTTTTATTCTTTTCTTTCCCATCTTCTCTTTCTTTCCTTTATCTAAAAATGACTATTCATGAATATAATAAAATACTGTAATTAAGGTGCCTGTGCAGTAGATGGAAAGAAGGTAATGACCTTCATCTTCGATATGACAGAAATGTAGGTAACAAATAGTCTCAATAAGTACGTACTCATAAATAGTATAGATAGAGACTATGTTATGTAGTCAAAGAAGGTACACTACTTCTATCTACCAATATCGATATACTTTTTCTGACTGTTACTATCATTCCCTCTGGTGGCTCCCTAAATATTTATAGTTTGGCTTCCCTTATCTCATTTAGTGATGTATCCTTTATTCTTCTACTAGTTTATTCTTTTTATTGGTTATCTATCTGGAGTACTCTTTTTTACTATCTATGATGCTTATCTTCTGGTATGTCTGTTATTCGGTTTTAGGCTAAGGGTTGTCTGTATCCTGCTATCTATGTTGCCTGTCTTCCGTTGTTTTCAGTCAAAGTGTATACGTAATATACCCAAGAGTAATCACTTATTATCATACTCATACTTCTACTATCTATCAGTGATACTCTCCACGATAAAGAACCTTATGTTTTTTTATGAAGTATGACTAGGTGTTGCTGTATAATCAATCTGGTACTTATTATTGTATGATGCCCATGTTGTGTAGTAAGCTGACTTTCTCTTATTAGATATCTTGCTTGTATCAAGAAGTTGTAAGTAACTGATACAACATATAACGAACTCAATACTTATACTCTTATCTATTGATAGTGCTTCCATTAACAGCCCAGCAACAGTGCCTCCACCTCTATCATCTATTGGATATCTTATGTATGGTGTGTACTTTACTCCATGTCATAACAATACATGACATTAACTTCCCCTTGCTAATAGGTGTTCTATCTTCTGTTATAAATTACATATGTAAGTATTCGAAATAACATACAGATAATACAATTCTCATACTATCTCTATCTTTAGTTCTATGTTATCTAACCAAAGTATCTACTGTATGGGATGCTTTCTCCTTTGTGGTATGTATTCTGTAAGTTTTCTGGTATACAGCATACTGACTGGGTCCTTTCTATTAGGCAGATAGCTATGACTAAAAAGGAGTAGATGTAAGTAGTTACCGTGTTGTCTATATATGCTTGAAGTAATTACGAGTAAAAATGTATAAGACGAAGGAAAATAACTTAAAAACTTTGTAACGGTTTATTTAGTTATTTGAAAGATCCTGTTTATCATGACAAAACAACATGACTATTTATATGTTTTCTACAAGCTATACGGGTAAAGGTAACAGGGTAAATGATTATGATAATTATGGGAATACTTTTTCATGTTGGATACAGAGTTAATCCTTGGTAATGTTTCATAGCAACCTGGATTATCCCGAGTATACTTTTATTCATCATGGTCCACGGGTCCTGGTTGAATGATCTATTTCAAATGACAGATTTAAGAGAACGTTACCCGCTTATTGGAATCCCAGATCAACGAAGTTTAATTCTGGATAATATTAATTAGGTAAGTGATTATTGGTTTCACTACGCCTGGAACTACAGCGTCGATTCCGTGGTTAAAAGGATATTTCCGCGTTTTTTGAACTACAGAAAACCACGGAATAAGCAAGATTTTTGCCGGAAATCTAGAGAAACCGCAGTTATATACAACGCTTAATTGGTTGGGTCATGTGATTTTGTTTCCAAACTAAGTTATAAGTACATCTTCTATCTAACTGCTCATTGGTATATCATTATTAAACAGACGATTATATTATAGTTATTATTGTATCAAAAGCGTATTGAGTTTAATTTTATTATGAATAGAAGGAACTATTATATTAAATAAAGCTATAAAATCTATTGGAAGACTAAAAACCATATTTATTGGGAATAGAAAGAATAAGAAGTATTGTGGACATTGTATATTGCTTTAGATAGACCTAGAAAGCATTGTATGATTTAATAGATTGATGGTAGAAGCAATGACTATTGTAGTGGATAGAGATCATAGACTTTAAAGAACTGTATTGCCTATACTATATCATAAAGAAGTACTATTAGTGATCCGATAATATCGACTACATGGTGACTACTTACATCCTCATCATTTTTACTCATAGTGATACATTTACTATAAGACATGATGTTATTATACTATATACTAGTTAACACATTGAATACTTACTACAGACAAAAAAGTCTCACCATCATATATTGCAGTGACTTGGTTGGATAGAAAGAAGCTAAATACAGAAGAAAGTGTAAACAAGTTGATCTGAGTACGTTATGTCATTTACTTTCAAGCAAATTTCATAGCAAGAGATAGATCATCTGAAAAGGAGACAGGCTATCACAATTTGCTGTTGTAATGTAGAACGGAGATACATACCATACATAAGATATGAGCCTGGAAGAGGTGAAAAAGACACTGGAACTTCATTGTATAGGGTAGCACTACAAAGAGATCTGATGTAAGTAACCAGCTCACATTGTTTGTTGTTTACGCTACTTACAGGTGTACTTCATGGTTGTCAGTGGAATTCTGTTGGGAAGAAGTCAGTACACCGCATTGCATCTAGTTCGCTTTTGCCAGGACTTTTTTTCTAGTCATGTTGGCTTTAGCTTTGGCTATTGTCAAACTTTTGGCTAGATGATGAATTTGGGGTAAAGAAGGGGGAGTTGAAATTAAAATATATTTTTTTTTCTTTTATAAATAAATAAATTCATTCAACACCCAAATAGGGGAATTGAAAAATGGATAGAAATATTAAAAGTGCTGTATTTACAATAAATTGCAATAATTTCAACCTATTTGCACAGGTTTTTTTTTGGGATTATTCAGAGGTTACCAAACTTCCCAAAATACAATGAAAAATCCATTTTCATTACCTGAAACTTCACAGACTTCATATATATAGCTATAACCACCGTATATCTCATTCTGAACACTATATTAATACCTCGATATTTTGGCAGTGATATAGTCATGTCCCCCCATATTCATATAGTTTATTACAATTGGTTTCTTGGTTACAAATCAACTGGTACCACGGAATCAACGTGGTGATTGCGAATTTCCGCGGTAATCTCAGGCATAGTGTTTCTGGGAATGAATGAAGATGGAGCAGGTATATGTATTGAACATGCTCAATGGTAATATAATTTATAAATCAATAAAGACATTATCCATATTGTGTATGAGTATGATTAGTAGTATTTGAGTATCTGATCTACATGTGAGGTATAATGTATTAAAATACAGAAGGTTCACTCGAGGGTTTACCTATTCCAACTCCTACTTTGGTTGATCCTCATATGTGTCTTTTACAACAATGCTGTTTACTAATGCAACTTCTTCATCATATAGTATAATTAACACAGCTTAATGAATACCATTATTTCTCTCTGTCACAATGTACACTGCTTACCATCTCTATCCGATCCAACATACAATGCTTAATCTCTAGATCTTTCTCAACGTACAATTTTTACAATGCTTCTTCACTATGGCGGATTACTTCAGACATCGGCCAGGAGAATGGACCACTGGGTCCATTTAATTTTTTTGTCCAATTAGATTACTCCTTTTTTTGATAAGTAGAAGTGCTACGGGCCAGGTCATAAGTGAAAAGTAATATAGAGTGCTCAAAGCTAGATATAACATAGTTGGAATATATATGATGCACTGGGTATCGTTTAAAGTAAAAAAAATGGATGTTTATTGCTGTTTTTATTGAATTTTATTTACTCTATCAATTTTATAAGGACAGATGTTCCAGTGAGTGGACATATCCGCCCATTAAATAACACAGATGCATTTAGTGCAGCACATTTTCTAATTTGAATAATCATCCATTTCCTAATCAGGCATATAATATCATCGGACTACTCTAGAGAAAGTCATTATCTTTTCTATACCGTAACAGGATAAACATACTCGATAGAGACATAATCTATGCCATCTCACTTCTATTCATCAGTAATTATTGTTCCTTAAGTTATATTCAGTCAATATTATTTCTTAGGTTATTGACAACTGTTCTTTTGTCTTTGTTCATCTCTTGTGTACTCCTCTTCCAGTCCATATTATTTTGATGTTCATCACTGGGCTATGGGAGATCATCGTACTTTGAATCAATCGTTCTATATCCACCACATCACTATCTCTTAAAATCCACTGTATTGATTCACCACAATAAGTATATCATTCTTGTTCTATCCCATGGGTACTATTAAACAATAATCTTATACTAGCACATATGTCAATGATCTATTACTCTCCTTATTGTTATCTATCCCTCATTTCATCACCATTTGTATATTTCAACACTTCCATAAGTTAACAACTGGTATAAACCTATTTTTGTTTATTTATATATATCTATGATAATCTGTAATAGTGTATAAATTGTCTATGATTCCAGATGTCTACTCATTGCAACACTCATTCCACACATCCGCCACATTCATCAACGCATCTTCTTTTCGAGGGACTTCCCTTTTACTTATACTCTATGAATAACCATTGTTGCACTGGACAATATCTAAAAAAAAATATTATCAATATTCATATACCAAAAATAGTTGGTCACTCGAGATGACGACTCATTCCACTTTCATTCCACACATCGGGTTCAAATGACTTGTGATCTACTTACACCAACTGTTTCCCCTACTGCATATATATCCTTTAATAACTTTTGTCCTCGTTCTCTATATAGTTTTGATGTTGTTAGGATATAGAATAGTTTTGAAAAGGAGGGGAAGAGAAAAAAATAAATAAATAAAATAAAGCAGTCAAGTGAAAATTACTAAGTGTGTGTGTGTAATGTATGGGGGAGCTCTCTGAGAAATAATACCTGTATAAATAGTAGGAATTTAGATATCTTTCTTATCGTTTTTCTTTTGATATTTGTATTCTTCTACTTTCAGAATGGGTAGTCATCTCTCATTCCAACCTCATCACATGCCCTCATTTCAACTACATTCCTTGACATCAGTGAAATGAGTACTGTTAAAGCCAAAAATATTTTTGTTTATTGCTGTAGAAATGATAACTATATAGGTATATATTTCGGAGTAGGTATACATTATATTATTAATGACAGACTAAAATAGTGTATTATGGGTACGATAGATCTTTTTTCTCTTTCTCTTCCATCTTTTAATTATTTAGCACATCCTTGTATATCTTCTAGTAAGTTAATAAATTTATACTTCTCATGCGTTACTACAAAATATTCTGATGATCTGTATTGTTGGCATTATAATTAACTGTTAGAATATCTCTGGTGTATGTATATGTCTTGTCTCTATCAAACTGTTGTTATCTTTAATGGATAGTATCCTAATAGTTCCCAAGTATAAATGAATACACTTGATGACACTTCCTGCTAATCAGATGGCTCTACTCTCACACAGGTATTATTCCTTTCTGTTCCAGAAATAATAACCAAGGTAGCTGATATGATTTAACTCACATTGGTTCTATTTGTACTTACAATTGTTCTGATCAATAGGGTATTCTAATGTTTAGGTGGAAGATACATTCCATCCAAGTATATCTTCACAGATGATACTTGTGCTTAATATATTATATTCGATCTTGCTTCTGGTTTTGATTGTTAGTTGTGGTACCAATGTAAGCTTTTGTGCTGTTTTTCTTGGTAGTGTATGTATGAATTGAGATAATCTCTGATAATTTCTAATAGTTCACTTTTTCTTCATAGTCATCGTCTTAAGCATACAAGCTTCTAGTCGTAGTGCTTATGATTCTCACTGACAGGAGGTAATCGCTATTTATATCTATTAATATACTCTTTACTCAAAACGATATCTGCTTATCCTCACTAGTTTTTTATCACCTAACAATATGTTCATGTAAGTCGAATAATACATAATCACTATCTACTCTCTCTAATACTATTACTGTTATAGATATGTTCTAAATCTAACTGAAACTACTTCGCATGGTATAAATGAGTGTGTACCTGTAGGTGATGAAATTGGAATAGAGTGTATTTTTATTAACTGTTACCCTTTAGGTCTTGTAGATAACCTTAATATGCTTTTTTTCTGGGATACCCTTACTGACAGACAATCAATACTATTACGGTTGAAGAGTAGATTCTATGTGAATCTATATTCTATAGTATGATTCTATGCTTGATGTTCTTCTTTTACATTTAGTATTTGTATCATATATCTCTTTTGTAAATACTATTCTATAAATAAAATAATATTGATTATTGGCTCAATAATACAAATAATACCCTGTAATATGAATGCTTTTTCCTAATGATAGATGATTAAATGATTGGTTGATTATTATGTAGTCATAGACTTTAGATGTGCTAGAAGTGATACAGATCTGGAACGTAGTAGTGGCATTTCCCATACTCCGTCCTGGCAAATGTCAAGATTTTGGACAAAAAAGTACCGGGATGTCAGAGTGCCTCCAGCTTATTTACTCAGACCAACCGTTCCAATGACTGGACATATGTTCCAAGTAATCCGCCTTAGTGCTTATAATTTATGGTATTTCAATAAATGGAATAATCAGCCCTCTGATCAATACTCATAGCTTAGCTCAATTTAATTTTTTATTCTATTCATAATAAAATACATTTGATATGCATTGCATTCAATTATAACCATAACAATATCGTCTATCCTATAATATATCTAATGGATCCATCCAATAGTAACTGTATCTATGAGATGTATGTATCCAATGGTAAAGCAATACATGAATCTTCTGTCCGGTTGAAAGTCACGGGACCCCACCAATAGAAAGACTTATCTTTCACCGAAGAAAGTAGGATGAGATCTGCCTGGCAGATAAATTACGTACGTTGTTTGTCGTCCAAATGACCGGACTTTTACCTACCAACCGTCTGGTCTGGCCGATTTTCGTCCGTCCAAATCTTTCATAGTGGTATATGAGGAAGTCGATATAATCAACCATCCTCGTACCTGCTGTCCGTGTGATGATGTCTTCCCAGCTACCTTGGAACGACACTGGGATAAAACATCTGGATCCAGACAGGCACTTACCGATCCTTGTCAGGTTTTCCTTTGATATTATGAAAGGATATCCATCCATGGTCTTGTTTCCATTATTGTCGATATAGAGGAATCTTGAGGAAGGGGTAACCGTGATCATATCCAACACGAGCTTCGCAACACCGCCACCGATTAAATGCATTTCATCCAGTGCAAAGAAAGAACCGCCAGAAAAGCTAGGCAATTCTGCAAAAACAGAAGATCAACTTAATCCATTAATCTATAAAGGGAAGATCAATACTACAGTTGTTTTTCAATTTGAACAAGTTACTTACTGGATCACCGTTTCTATAATCATGGAGGCTTCTCAAGGGTGTTGTTGTATAATACCTAGTAGTGTCCACCACTCTAGACACTATCCAACTATGTCTTATTGGTTCTATCTTCCTAATCGACAATGACCTATCAACTGGATCCTTCACATGATCTCATTAGGTTAATTCATTATGCTCTTAATATTATTGTACATCCTCTTAACATTGACGTTCCTTGAACTATTCAGTACCGAATATCAGGAATACCCAATAGAGGATCCACGATCTATTTAAGAGCAGTTCTGATCTATCTTAATAATGACATATCCGGATAATCCTCTCTAGTTATCGGTTATCCCTATAAACGTTTACTTATAACTACATCTAATAGGTTCACTACATTGAACGAGTCATATAACATGGATCATAGTTTAACACTCATCGATAGTTTAGCCTTATCTCTTTTCTTATAAATAGTCTTGTTGTTTTCTTAATTAATAAACAATGATCTTACTCTTGGTCTGATTACTTCTATCGTTCCTTACTATTTTATTACGTTTGTATACTCGTATACAACAGGTGCATCAGTATTTAGAAAATACATTCCACGGCTATAGTTATCAGGATGTTCTCCGACAACCAAGCACAACCTACACCCATTCCAGCTGTTGGAACCGGAATGGTGCGTCAACTCCTGAACGCCGACAATGTCACCTACAGTATATGAATGATTAGATTGATTGAAGACAAATGTTTTAAGTTTATATCTCACCAGAAGCTGCCATCAGATGCACTCGAGCTCTGCACACCTCTACTCCAGCCTTTTTCACGATCATACCCTTAGTGGACAAGGTATGAATCTCTTCAACAAGAGGAGACAGAAAAGAATTGAGATCGACAGGCTTTTCTGGGGCACCAAGGATTGCCAACTGGATCATGTTGGCTTCTTTGTCCCTATTTGATATTGTAAGTATAAAATTACTGTATGAATTAATAGGGATATTAACTATTACCTTTGCGAAGGATCAATGTTTAAAACATTCACGTGGAACATGGTGAATGTCTTGTTGCTTCCCTTCTGGGTTACGAAGCCGTCAACAAACAACATCAGGAAGATGTCGATGACACCAGGAAGAGCTCCAATTGACTCTCTGTATGCCCTCATGACTGATCCATCATGAATGTCTGAGAGAACATTGTTGACATAATGGTCCCTTCGTTGGGGATATTCAAGTTCATGGCGCTTCTCATCATCAGCTAGCATGCTTGCTATCTGACAACCTACAGATAACATCTTGATCGATGCTTCTGGCTTCAGCTCACCATTGACAATCTTGTACCTCCTGCTACCACAATGGTCGCATTCAGCACTAAAATTGGGATCAGCATCTTTCTTGAACAACATACAGCCCTCCTTGCATGTATGATGCACCTTGCTTAGTATGGGTGATCTTCTGTTCAATAATCGTTCGACTACATCAATCTGAGGAACAAATCCCTGAGTGCCTATATAGAATACAAAGGTGAGTAAACAATGTAAATTTAGAATGAATAAGAACTTACCAGATTTGTTTTCTCTCAGATCTCTAATCACAGTGTTGATTACACGAGTTATTTTTCTTTGGTACCTTTGGGAAGCCTTTTCTTCGATGGCATAACGCTCTTAAAATAAGACCAATGATCTCCATATAGCAGAAGGTGTTTTTGTCCATATGGGTTGCTTCATACACTGTGGCACCACTTACATCAAATGAGTCGACATGCTCGTGGTCATCCATTTCTTGATCAATATCAACAACTAATTAACTGTAAAGAAAGCAGTTATTAGATATGTCTGCTTGAAAAATACAATATACACTTACAATCCTCCATAGACATATCCATGTCAATATCTCTATCAAAAGCAGCAACAGCAGAAGCCTTTGCCATTTCTCTACACCTCTTAGTATTCCTTATGTGAGATGAACGCTTGTTACTACGGTCAAATGTCTTCAAGCAATAGAAACAATTGTATGGCACGACCTTGTCATAAACAGTTCTGATTCTTTCACTGCGGGAAGTGGATTGGGAATTATTGTTGGACATGGTATGAGTAGTAATTAGTATATATTAAAATATGAACAGTGATGGATCAGTCAAATCAAACATCCTTGATATATTTTGGAGAAATCTAAATGATATCATCGAATATTACCCTTTTGATTCAACCAGCCGTAGTTTATACACCATCTTCATATGATATCATTGATAAATGACTGCGATCTATACCATATACCAACATACAATGCCTGGATATCTTTTAGCAATGACATATTGAATAAACATCTTCATGCGCAGCTGAATATTCAGGAACTCGTGCAGCATGTCATTTTCGATGACAAAATTTACAAAAGACAATTGGACCTTTTTTTGGTAACTGGGCTGATAGCTAATTTGAGCCCGTCGGAGTTTCAGTTCCAAAAAAGGAAATTTTAAAATGGTCATATTTGTTTTTAATTAATTAACGAATTACGATGTATGTCTGGCTCAAACGGAAGAGCGCTTGATATATGATCTGGAGACCCCGGTTCGATTCCCGTATAAGCTTTTACTATTTTGTTATAATTTTTTTTGTCTTTAATTGAAGAGCTTATCAAGTAAAATATGAATGTTTCCTGAGTAAAAATAGGTCAAATAAAGCCATGTATATAATATCAATCAGATATAACGCTTTATTTATTATTTTTCATGATGTCAAGCAGAATATTTCCATGATTGATGAGTTAAAGTTAAAATAAGAAGAAGTACAATATGTGTCATTCTGTTGATGATTGTACGGAGAATACATAGATAAGTTAATGTATTTTTAGTTGTTGATCATAGAAGATGAACAATAATATCTTTAATAAAGAAACACCTTAAGCCGGACTCGATTGTGAAGATTGATATAGGTGATCTTAAAATAACTTGCTTCAATTTGGTACGGAGTTGACCAACAAAGTCTTCAATCATTTTATTTCTTGTATACTGAATGTGAAACAATAAGTGATTTACTCAATTGTTAGGACTTTAACTGATTATATATAAAGAAGAACAGAAAATGGTGTTAAAATAAACATATTTCATATTAACAATCATAAAAGTTAATACATTTGCTTCGGGGGGGAGCTTAATTCAAAGATTACATGTTATTATGACATTACAATATTGTAATTAAACTCTGGAAGCATTTATCATTTTTCTGAGATAGTAAACCAGCCTTAATAACCATAAGTTATATATGAAATACCATACGCGTATCATGTTCATAAATAATTCTATAAATACTCGCAAGTTTCGAAGAACTTTTAATATTCTTCATATTTCATTATTATCATGAAACAAATAAATAAAAACCAAACGTAGGGTATACCCATTAAAAATATAACAAAAACAGATTGGTTTGAAGCACTACATATATGCTGTATAACTTTAACACCATAAAATAAAGAGTTTATACTGTAAAATTCGAAAAACATATAAAAGTAAAACACTAGGACTCGAACTTACAACCTATTCGATATAGGCAGCAATATATACTGACTGAGCCATACGTATTTACCAAACTGTGTCGATGCCCAAATAGATGGTCAGCCATATATGGAAAGCTTGTTCCCTCACGTGCCTCCCCGGACCAACAAGCGTAAGTTCAAGCCGAAGATTCCAACTCGCAAGCGCTCAAGTAGAAAGGTCACACAAGATACCCGGTTTGTAGACAATCCTTCAGACTCCAGCGATTCTGGTACTTTCCAGTAGTCTCTGTATCACACTCATTCCACTCCTTCTCGATACTTCTTTATGCAAAGCTATATTCTAGTTTGTTCTCTTCTAGCTTCTTCTATACCACACATGTATACTTCTCGCTATTTCCATTGTACCAAATGTATTATATAAATATCCCCTCAACTTAATGGAAATAAACATCATCTTCTTAACTCTTAATTAACTTTGATATTTGGTTTACTTTTGATATTTGTTCTTTGGTTATATTCGTATTTATGCATTTCCTGTTCTGGTCTCTGGTCTCTCTGAAATTTACATTGGTAGCATTTGGTTGTTAATTTTGCAATTTATACTCTCGACATTGGTTACTCTCACAATTACTAAATATGGCAAACGAAATCAAGTCTTCTTCCTCTAAACCCTTAGATGCTATGGCACTTATTGAACGTATGGTGGAAGCCATAGAAAGAAACTCAGGCAACAAAGCCCTACTAAACACTCCCCCCAATTTTGATGGTACTCGAGATGCTTTCGTCATTGATAGCTGGATAAGATCTGTAGAACGATACGCTAATGGTCAAGGCTGGGATGATACCAAAACCGGCAAATACGCCATTAATCTTTTTAAAGGACGCGCCGATGCATGGTACAGATCTATAGAACCCCTTCATGATCAAGAGCCCCATGGTTGGACCGAATTGAAAAGACTTCTAATAGCTTTCTTCCGCCCTGAAGACTCTGTACTACTTGCTCGTGACAGGATGGCTGTTCTTAAACAGACCGGTGATCTCCCCACTTTCATTAACAAGTTCATGGATCTCAAGCTCTCTATCCCGGATATGCATGATAGTGAAGCTAGAGATAAGTTTGTGCGTGCTTTGAGTGACCCTCTTATGAGGTCACATCTAAGAAGAACTCGCCCCGAAAACCTCCAAGAAGCGATTCATGATGCTCTCTCTTTTGATGCTGGTGAAGAAAATAGACTGCCTGTACCCCGTCAAACTCAACAATTTATTAATGACCCTATGGATATCGACCTCATGGATGACATGCATGCTATGGATGACAGGCGTAGATTCAACAATAACGGTAGATATAACAACAGTAACAACTTCAGGTACAACAACAACATGAGGTACAGCAACAATAATAACAGAGCTAGTAATGGAAGCAACAACAATAACATCACCTGCTATTACTGCAACAAGCGTGGACATATCAAAGCCCACTGTCCTGTTCGTCGTATGGATATTAAGGCATTGGATGAAAATAGGCAGAGACAAAACAAACGGGATTTTCAATAAACGTGGTTGAAGATCGGGAAGCACAACCACGTAGCACACAAAGACTTCCTTATAATAATACACATTCCCCTTCCCCTACTTATAATAACAATGATAGTAATGAAGACAATAAACTAATTGATATTGATCCTTATTCTTCTAGTTCCATTTTAAGTGAAAAGAAATATCCTGTTCTGAGACCTCAAAGTGTATTCTCAAACCGTATGGCTTTATTAAGAAAGGCTTGTGATAAGACTTACTTACCTGCAAGACTGGAATCTGTATCACACACTCAAGATGAATACAAGGACCTGAAGCACTTACAAGAACTGAACTCTATTGATACCAAATTACCGGTTTACTCGGCTACTACCTCTGGTGAAACCGTTAATGTCCTGATTGATAGTGGTGCTTCCGAGAATTATGTATCTCCTAAGATTGCCCGTTTAGCTGATCAATTTACCCCGGTTAGGAACAGACAAGTTGAAACTGCTGGCGGTGAAGTTATCTCTATTGAACACAAAGTCTGTATGAACATTGATTTGAATGGATACAAGGACCGGATTACTGCCTATGTGTTTCCCAACAAGTTTGGTTTAATTCTCGGTCGATCTTGGTTACAGTCAAGTAATGCTCAACCTGATTGGATTAGTGATGTCTGGACCCTCCGTCAACATGGAATGGAAACACATCTGTCACCTAATAATAAGGATACACAATTACCTGACCTCGCTTGTCCTCATTTGAACTATCTAATCTCGCACAAGCAAACTGAACGCCTACTAAAGACTCATCAAGCTACAGGTTACTTAGTTTGTATTAAAGATACTACCGAAGGACAAATAGGCTCTGAATTGTATAGTGTGACATCTGCTACTCAAGATAGCTATTGGACTGGACTGGTGAAACAGTATGATGATGTTTTCCAAAACACGTTACCTGGGCTACCACCGGATCGAAACGTCCAACATGTCATTGAC
>JAIXMH010000274.1:0-13402 GCA_025528865.1 Pilobolus umbonatus
GCAATGCATATCAAATATATTTTATTATGAATAGAATAAAGGATTGTATTGAACTAAGCTATTAGTAATGAATTGAAGAGCTAAATATTGAATGTATTGTGCACCGTGAAGCATAAGAAGCATCTTGAACATTGACATTGGAAAAGGATAGAGGTAAAAAGCATGGGTTGTTGCAGTCTATGGAAGCAATACACATCAGTTGCTGTACAATAGAGAGGATGTTCTACATAGAATGGCTCGACTATACTATACTATAAAGAAATACTATTAGTAACTGGATAATATAGATTACAAGGATACTACTTACATTTCACTTCTTAATTTCTGTTGATGCAACTAATAAAAGAGATAACGTAAGTACAATGTAAGCTAGTTAACCTATGAGATACATACCACACACAAGAAAGGACCCTCGTATACAGTGGAGACGAGCCTTAATAGAATAGAACTAAAAGCAGAAGAAGTATGAGTAAATGGATCATGAGTATGTTATATCAACTTCTTACATATACACTTATAGTATCCGATGAAGCACCTAGTAATAGATAAACATTAATACATTGTACTGCTATAACATAGACTAAAGATCATACCATACATAAGGGAAAAACTGGATGGAAGAGATAACAGACAATTGTGCATGCCAGGGACTATCTAGATAAAAGTAAAAGTGATCCATCCATGTGGATATGCTCTATCTAGTAGCTTACTATTGTTTTTCTTGATCAGCAGTAGATGTCTATTAAGAAGAAGTTAGTACACTACACAACATGGGCATCATACACGAATAAGTACCGGATAGATTACGTAGCAGGTCTTGGATCATATACCATAGCAATACACAGAGTCACTTTACCGTATGGGATATAACTAGATAGTATAAATATAAGCATCATAGTGGACAATCCTATGATCATATATTACCAGTACACAACAAAAGATATCAGGGAACAAGGGTGTATACCAGGATATAAACAGGATTAATACCATGAGTTGGATAGACAGTGACAAAAGATAAATAGAGGGAGCAGAATATAGAAATAGAGGCAGTACACAGAAAGAGTAGAGAGAGAATCAAAGAAGGGCTTGGGATATAACTAAGAAGATATACTTTAGCTAGATGAGTAATTGCATCAATAGACAATCATATTACGTACCCCATTCGACTTCATGGAATTGCCTTATACTATAATAAGAATTGTTAATATATACAGCCATTACTATTTACATCTAAACAAGGCAGTACCTTGGTTAAGTAGAGAGAATTGTTTTACTAATATTTAAATTTTATAATTCATATGTTTTAAAAAAACCAACCTTATGCTTACCTTTCAAAGGAAGCTACGACATAAGAAGCTCGCTATATTATTAAATCAAAAATTAAAATTAAATGATGTATAAGTTTTAAATGTTAGTTTAAAAATAAAAAGTTTTTATTTATTGTATTTATTTTATTAATTTAATTAGAAGTGAATGGATTCTCAGAAGAGTGGATGGATGTCTTTATCAACATAAACTCTAATATATAACCATGTTTATAGATTATTTTATTATATTTGAGCCATTTAAAGTGGATTTTAGATCATGTTAGAGAGGAAGGGAAGAGAAAGAAAAGTTCTCAATCTATATTTCATCTATTATTAAGAGGCTAAAAGCATAATTCTACCCAATCAAACCAGACTACTGTCTATTTCGTTTATTGCTATTAGATGATGAAAAAGAATGGCAAAAAAGAGGATCCATATCTACATCATTATAGGCTTGATCGTAAAAACGATTCATTATTGAAGCAGCACCAACAAAGGAGGAAACAGAAGCGGAATTATGGTTGTCATAGGCTTGATCACTACATATTGATTGAGGAGTAAGTATCGTCTTTCTTTCAAAAAATAAATATATACTCATTACACTAGACAACTGTCCAGACTAGATTCTCTATCATCAACCTATATACACATTACAATAATAAGTAACAAGTACATTATATTGATACTTAAAGGAATTACCCTATAATCGACCACATCTCCATCCGTTTCCTTACTGTCAATTCTACTTTCTCTCTTCATGGTTTGAGCCATCACAATATCAGCTCCCCATTGATCTTTACAACGATATAGAGGAATACCCTTGTCATTGGCAAGAGATTCCAACTTCAAGCAGTAATAACTCTTATAATCAGCCCTCATCATTGTCCAGCCTTTAAATTGTAGTACTTGGTTTGACGTGATATTGGTTCTGATTATCTTCGATAAGTTGATAACTTGCCCATACATTGCAGAAGCATTATCATACGAGGGATCTAGATTCTTTGCTGCCTCAATATCCATAAAAGCAGCTATAAGACTGATGGGGGGGCCGGGAGTTGCCTTCTTACTACTAGGATTTACAGTTGCAAGATGCATTGCTTTTGCTCGCGGGGTAGTTCTGATGATATCTCTTTCACCTAATCTGTTTGAATTATAGGTAAAATCAATAACCTCTTTTTCAAACTTGGCTTCATTCTCTATAGTAAATCAAATATTAGCTTAGACTATCAAATATAGGTAAATATGTCACTTACCAAAAGATAAAACCGAAGAAGGAGTGGGCACGGAGGGGAATCTTTCTTGTATTATACTTTTCAGATCTTCCACTTCTTTCTTCAAAGCAAGTACATCACTTTGAACTTTATTCTTCATATCATGTACTTCTTTTGTGAGTGATTGTACCTGGCCAACCAGATCTACCATCATTCTTTCCATATTAGTAATATAGGTGGTGCTGTTCATAATAATTGAGACTATAGTATATTCAATTAATAAGAGGATAAAAAGAACATACAAGTTAACTTTATATATACCTTTTTATTTGACATTGAGCATTCATAATGGGTTGAATTACCATGTATAGGCAATGTCATCATCGAAAAATGACGATATGTTGCACGAGTTCCTGAATATTCAACAGCGTATGACGATATTAATCTTGATATTATGCCTTAAAGCTATCGAGACATTGTCTCTTGGCATATGGTATTAAAAACAGTCAGCCATCAATGATCTCATTTTCATGTGCTGTATAAACGTCGGCTTGTTGAATCAAAAGGGAAATATTCCATCATATTAATTGAATTTCTCTACAATATATAAAGAGTGCTTGTTTTGACTGATCCACCTTTCTTTATATTCACACATATACACATTACCTTTACAAAAAATGAACAATAACAATTTCCAATCCACTAGCCGTAGAGAAAGAACCAGAACCCCCTATGACACTCGTAGAACATACGAATGCCAATATTGTTCGAAGACATTTGAACGTAGTACTCATCGTGTTTCCCACTTGAGAAATGCTACCATATGTAAAAATAAGGCTGAGGAAGCTGCTGCTGCGAACGAGATGTAGATATCGATTTGTCTATAAATGATTGTAAGTATAGCTCATATTCCATATACAAGTATCTCTTATAACTTTCCTTCTCCATTATCACTTAGTCGTTGATATTGATCAAGAGATGGAGGAGTATGAAGACTTGGATTCATTTGATGAGAGTGGAGCCAAAGTATACGAGGCAACCAATATGGACGAGAATACCTTCTGTTACATGGAAAACATTGGTCTCATATTGAACGAGTATGCTGTTGAAGCTAAGGTCTCCCAAACCTATCAGAGAAAGATAATCCGTTTGTTCAATACCGTAATCAGAGATCTCAGAGATAACAAATCTGGTAAGTTTTTATTCATTCTAAATATACATCGTTTACTCACCTTCGTATTTTATATAGGCACTCAGGGATTTGTTCCTCAGATTGATGTAGTCGAAAGACTATTGAACAGAAGATCACCCATACTAAGCAAGGTACATCATACATGCAAGGAGGGCTGTATGTTGTTCAAGGAAGATGCTGATCCCAATTTTAGTGCTGAATGCGACCATTGTGGTAGCAGGAGGTACAAGATTGTCAATGGTGAGCTGAAGCCCGAAGCATCGATCAAGATGTTATCTGTAGGTTGTCAGATAGCAAGCATGTTAGCTGATGATGAAAAGCGCCATGAACTTGAATATCCCCAACTAAGGGAGCATTACGTTAACAATGTTCTCTCGGATATTCATGATGGATCAGTCATGAGGGCATACAGAGAGTCAATTGGAGCTCTTCCTGGTGTCATCGACATCTTCTGATGTTGTTTGTTGACGGCTTCGTAACCCAGAAGGGAAGCAATAAGACATTCACCATGTTCCACGTGAATGTTTTAAACATTGATCCTTCTCAAAGGTAATAGTTAATATCCCTATTAAATTCATACAGTAATTTTATACTTCCAATATCAAATAGGTACGAGGAAGCCAACATGATCCAGCTGGCAATCCTTGGTGCTCCAAAAAAGCCTGTTGATCTCGATTCTTTTCTTTCTCCTCTTGTTCAAGAGATTTATACCTTGTCTACTAAGGGTATGATCGTGAAAAAGGCTGGTGTGGAGGTGTGCAGAGCCCGAGTGCATCTGATGGCAGCCTCTGGTGAGATATAGATCTGAAACATTTGTCTTCAATCAATCTAATCATTCAAATATACTGTAGGTGACATCGTCGGTGTTCAGGAGTTGATGCACCATTCTGGCCCCAACAGTTGGGATGGATGTAGATTGTGCTTGGTTGTTGGTGAACACCCCGAGAACTACAATAGGGGAATGTATTTTGTAGATACAGATGCACCCTTGAGAAGTTTGGTGGACTACAAAAACGGTGATCCTGTAAATACCTTGTTGATAAAGATATACAATAGCATTACTTACCACTTTTATATAGACAAATGGATTAATCAAACCTTCTGTTTTCTCAGAATTGCCTAGTTTTTCAGGTGGTTCTTTCTTTGCTTTGGATGAGATGCATTTGATCGGTGGTGGTGTTGCCAAGCTAGTGCTGGAGATGATTACAGTGACCTCAACTTCTAGGTTTCTTTATATTGATGGTGATGGAAACAAGACCACAGACGGATATCCTTTCTTAATATCAAAGGAAAACCTGATGAAGATCGGTAAGTGCCTGTCTGGATCCAGATGTTATATCCCAGTGTCGTTCCAAGGTAACTGGGAAGACATCATCACACGGACAGCAGGTACGAGGATGGTTGATTATATCGACTTCCTCCTCTATGCCGTTCCAACTCTTGTTTGTCCATTTATTGAAGACGAGGCTGCATGTAAAGCTCTTTTGGCTCTTGCTAAAGGTTGTAGTCTCGCTCTTCAGTGGTCTATCACTGAGAATATGATCCGGCAAATGGAGTCGTAAGTTTAAAACCTACATCTAAAAATAATAACATATTAATAATTATATACACATTTACAGATACTTCGCAATTTGGCACAACTACCTGAGGAGTCAAATCGCTGCCAAGAAGTTGTCCAAAAGTGTGTTTACTTCGGTAAACCATTACCTTCATCATGTTCCTCATGTAACTCGGTGCCTTGGACCTATGAGGTGCTACAGTACGAGACCAATCGAACGTACAATTGGCAAGTTTTCTAAGCTGATCAAGAGTAAGGTCAATAGTGGTCAAAATTGCAGTAACCTTGTTGAACGTATGGCTTTAAGAAACTATGTCAACATTCACATCGACATTGAAGAGGAAGTGGATGTCATTGCTCCCAAGCCGTACAATGATTCCACTTTCATCAACCACCCATCTGGCTTGATCAACTCTCCACAGTTGTGGTCACCAATAGAGATGTATGATATGAATTCTGCTGATAATGGCATGAAACGCTTTGGCTACCCTGTCAGTAACATCACCATTCTTGTCCAACTTCAGCATTACTACAGGAATCACAGTATACACCAAAATCAAACGATCATCAACCACACCATACAAGCTTCCGGTCGTGCATGGATCAACTCGACAATGTATTCCTCAACAATGAACAGAAAGAAACTTCGTGAACATAGAAGAGGAAACCACTTTGTGATGTTCAATTCGAGCCACAGAAAGTGAGTATATAAATCGAATAATTTGACCATGTATTGATTAATTGTTTTTAGCCATCACAACAATAGGGGATTATCTTGGTTTGTTGGCACTGTTCTTTTTTTCTTCTCTCATTTTCACTTGGACAAGGAGAACCATCTTGTTTTGGTTGAGGTAGCCAAGTCCCACACAACCACCACATACGACAAGTGTATACCCTCGATAACACTTCGTCAAGCTGATGAAGCACCCACCTATAGGGTTATCGACATTCTCCAGATCACTGCACAAGTAGGTCTTGTTAAGTCCCCTTCTAACAATTCTTACTGTGTCATATCGCCTTATAACTCCTTCACTCGCAACATGTCATTAAACCGTGGTATGCTTCGCAATTTATAATCTTTTCCCCCCATTTCCACTCCTTCTATGCCATATGCTTTCTCTTCAAAATCATTCAATACATTCGTTCAATACATTCATTCATTCATTACTCCATCTAATATAAATATGAGCAATTAAAATTTATAAGCTATGCAATAATAAACATATATTAATACATTACCTTTTACTCAACATATAAATAATTTAACCTAGTCTATTTATCTTGTGTATAAACTACCAGTGTTGAGCCATTTTCTTTACTGTGATTCCCATGAAAGGATTAACCATACAGATTATTATATCACTGCTGATCTAGTAATTGATCGGACCAAACCATTGGTGTATTCAAGCTAATTATATAATAACATTCTTTAATCGCATACTCAAAGAATCTATAAAAACTACTTACTGTCACTGTCCATATTCATCGATCATGGACATAATGTAAATTATTAGTTTTTCCATTGTAAGCAACCAGTATCCCAAACATCCATAGGTTAGCTGATTAAAATAATGTATACGAGCAGTCGACACTGTGGATATACCGAGTGATATCTTGAGTATTGTTATCAATCATATCGTACGAGATTCTATATGCATCATGGAGCCAATGTGCATAATCTATAACTGTCCAAGCATATTCGACCGTAAATCAACGGTGTGTAGATATTGGGTGATTCCATATGTGCAGACAGATGTTCTCTAATTCGATGCTCCAGTTTCGTTGCCGTATCACTGACACTAAGCATATTAATTTTTAGTATGTTTTATTATCCTTAGACTCTTATTGTTGTTTACATGGTCCCTACTGAAATGAAAGAGAAAAAGAGGGGATGTTCGGATAATGAAAAAAAATAAACAAATAAATAAAAAATAAATAATCTGTCCGGGCAAGTTAGTGATATAAATGGACATAATAAATTGATGGAGCATTTGAACAGCTCACAATTTGGCATTTTTATTTCGAAATTGAAATACAAATTGTAGAAGAGCTGTAAAGTACATTATACATCCTTTTTTTATACTTTAAACAGTACTATGACATATAAAAGAACCTCATGAACAACATATCTCACTTTCAGCATTTGAATCGTACCTTCGTGTATTAACATTAACTTTGGCATTCCAACCTCTCAAAAACACTCCAATTCGATTGGATGGCTACCTTTTAAAAAGGATTGGACGGATCAAATATCAGTTCAGGCAGATCTCGTCCGTCCAAATCTTTCAAAGTGGACAGTTGAGATAGAACTACAGATGAGGATCTGGATAGATTCTGATACAACAATATTCTCGTTTATAGAGAGAAAAAAGTGATCGTAGTAATTAGTTAGTCAATAAAAACGCATAAGATAAAAAACCTAGTAGGTAAAAAGTGGCGGAAAAAGACAAGTCAATTACTTAAGGTAGTTAGCCTTTGATCTGGTGGTAATACCTGTTGTATCAGAATCTATCCAGATCCTCATCTGTAGTTCTATCTCAAATGTCATACAATGGTACCTTAATTGTATTACCTAAATCGACAATCTCATATTCATACTAGTGTCAAAATCTGAGTACATAAACTCATAAGGAAATAATTGGAAGTCAATGCAATTAGTTTATTGATCCGCTCAATATAAGCTACTTTCATACCGATTCAGTAATGATCAATACCTTAAATCCTCTAATACATCTTCCCAATTAATACTTCTTTAAACACGCCATGCCGAGTAACAAGAGTATCCAATAGATACGCTACGATTCATTAGAAGACTTATATGTATTCATCTCAGATCAGATCATCCTCATGGTCTCATCCCACATTCTTCCTGATTGACACTTGATAGGTTGTTCCCCTGTATTGACATCCGTAATTGGATCATGTCAATTCACACACTCTTGTATGTTCAAGATCCATTCTCCGTATAACATTTTAATATAAATACTCTCATCCATTTTTTAATAATAAAGAGCAATGAATCTTTCTTTCGGTCTGATTAACTTATCTGTCTCCTTTACACTTTTTCTTTTATTTTTTGAAGTTGAATATACTCATATATTCATCATTTTTTTTAATCAATTCCATTATAATCAGCTCTTATTAACTTACCTGTTACTATGTCTCAATCCACTGCTTTGCTCTCCGTGTCTACAACTATGGCTAGAACTCCTAGTTCGGCTGGTAGCCCCATGTACGTTCCTGATGAACAGCATGCCTCTGCACATAGTACTAACAGTACTGTGTTTACCTCTTTGTCCGAAATGGATATTGAGCCTTCTGTGTTGAACAGTCCTTTGGGACAAACACATCCTCCCGCCTACGGTATTACTGCCATTGGTCAAACCCGATCGATCTCTAATGGCGTTGCCTCGTCAATCACTTCCATGAAGGAATGTCAAGTCGAACTGTCTGCTCAGTGTGCTTCACTGGTGATCGATATCATCAAGGCCGGTGATAATCAAGAGAGGGCTGAACATCTTCGTGGTCTCCGCAATGCTCGAAAGAATGATCTTGAAGCCATCACCAAGATGATTGAATGTGTTGGTCGTACCAACAATGACAAAGTAGTAATCAGGTCTACTATGATTCCCCGCAACCTGCCTAAGCTCCAATGGGAAGGTCAGAAAGTGTTTGATCCGTCTTCCACTGAGTATCATTACATAGACAATCAAAAATTTATATATTAATATAAAATATTTATACAAGTTAGTATAATTCAAGAAGTTTTCTATTTATCCCTAGTTGTAAGTTGACAAAAACTTACAGCGTGCTTTTTAATCAATTTTAAAAGAAAAAAATTGTTGCACAACAGAATTTCGATCTGGTGCAAAATATTATTAAATTACAAAATAATCTAAAAAAACATAAAATATACAAAATTAACAAAAAAAGAAAATGTTAATATATAAATTAATATATACGTTATACTTTTATAATTAAATTTCTTTTTAGAACTTATATATTCGTTATGTTACTCACTGTATTTCCTGATTTGAATTCTGTCCTAACCAACTTCGAGGATGTGATGAACTCCGTCTCTTTGGATCTCGATGCTAATTGGTACCGTTTGATGCCACCACTATGCTACTCAGATTTGCCTCAAATGCAGTCGCTGGTATTTGAGCAGCCATTTTTTTTTAATTGACCAATCATATTGAAGCAAGACTTGATGGTAATATGGGTGAGAAGAGTATAACTGTTGTAAGCACTTGATAACTTGTATTGGAATGGTCTATGAGATGGATATAGTATATACTAAAGTAAATAAGCTTGGTTGTTATAGGAAAAATGCTTTTTTCATTGTTTTACATTAATTGATATTCTCGATATTTTTTATTTCCTTCTATTCATTTCTTGAAATAATTTAATTTGCCTCACAGCTGTTTATGATGGTAGAAATAGGCCATTTTCTGAGTATGAATTTACTCTAAAAAACAATAAAGATACCAGGACCCGATTATTTCTTCTCTTCCTTCCTTCAGTATAAAAAACCTATTTAATAACTTATATAATCGCTTGGATACATTACAATATTTACTTATTACTTGTCTATTGTTTGCAATGTAACAAAGTATTGCAGATGTCATCACATTACTGCACATTCAAGAGATGAGTAGAACTGATATTGATATAATTGTTATTATTTATTGTAAGTGGAATTGGATAAGATATAATGTATAAAGGGATGAGTAAGATATAAAGTATAGATAGTGTAGATAGTAGATAAGGTATAATCGAGATAGTTAAAGAAGAAAGAAAACTTGGAGATAATAATATTGGTAATTGTTGTTTATAGATATGTTAACTGACCAGCATTGTGGGAGAGGTTTGAGTTGAATAAGTAATATGGAGAGAATACACGGTATGTGTTCTCTAATGATGAATGGTTTTCTGGTGTTTTAACTAACCCGACTTGGGCAGTGATTTGGCTGATGTGGATGACAGCGTATGTGGGGGTTCTGCCTGCCTTTGTCATCTTTACCAGTGGAATCTTGCTGTTGAAATTGCAGGCCATATGCGCTTTAGCTACTTCAACAAGAACAAGCTGAGATTCTACTTCTTTGTGTATATGTGTAAAGAAAAAAACGGTTGTGCCAATGAACCAATATTTCTCAAGACGATTACGATTGCTATGGATACAAGTATGTTAATATGTAATATAAGTACCATATCTGATTACTTACTTTGCAACAGATGATTCAAACATGATATGCTGGTTACCGCGACGGTACTCATTGATATGAGTACGTCTGTATACAGAAGAAAAGAGATTAGAATTTATCAGTGCACGGCCAGCGAGAGTGATCATTGTGTTGGGTAGTTGGAGTAGTAATGGAGCACCAGAAGAGCGATTATAGTATCTGATAAGTGCTTGTTTTAATATTGGGTTACTTAACGGACTGGTGATAAAGCTTGGATAGTTATTGTCAGTATTACTGATGTCGAAATCAGGTTTAATGGGTGACCACAATTGTGGAGAATCTGGATCACCGGAAGAGCAGTTTATAAAAGTGTTGTCACTATAAGGACGTTTGGATTTGAGGTTTAATTTGGACTTGATGTCGATTGCAGATAGTATATTGTTTTGGATTGCAATTCTTTCAATCAAGTTTCCAGCGTTTGTTCCACTATCAACTTTGGATTTGATTAACTTGGAATATCTTCCAATTGTTCTTTCTAATGGGCGAGTGCTGTATGCCCTCATCGGCCCGAGATTACGTACAACGTATGGAATATGAGTTAGATAATGATTCACGGGACGGAAAACACTCTTCGACAACCTCTTTTCTCCTATCTCTTTCTTTAAAAATTTGTGCCAGTCTCCAAAGCACCTATAAATAATAGTATGTAAGTTATATCGCTAAATAGTATATATTTATTCAACTTACACCTCCATCTTCTTGACTTGCTCTCCATTCAACTCCCATTGTAGTGCCAGACTACACCCCAGAGACAGACTGTACAAGGCCTTCCTTGCATCTACATTCTCCAACATTGGACAAACAACTGTAGGAACAGCGTACAAAAGAAAATCAATATAATCGATCATTCTCGTTCCATCCCTTCTTCTAAAGATGTTTTCCCAAGTTCCCTGGAATGATGTAGGTATGAAACATCTTGACTCCTCAATGGTCTCACCGATCACCTTAATCTTCTCCTTAGTTATTTCGAAGGGATACCCCTCAACATTGGGCTCCTTCTCAGAATTCAAATAATAAAAATGGTTTTTCGAGCTAGCCTTTCCACTGGTGGGAAAAGTCAGTAACTCGTATACCAACTTCGCCACACCACCACCCAACAGATGCATCTCATCTAATCCAAAAAAGAGAGCACCACAGAAACTGGGAAGATCAGAGAAGATTGTTGGCTTCTTTAGCCCATTGACCTAAGGAAGATTTAGTCATTTTACCTTGACTATCAATTTATTACTTACATCATCACCATTCACGAAGTCAATTTTCTTTCTCAATGGTGCCGAGGTATCTAGCAAATACTGACCATGTGGATGATTATCGGGATGTTCCGCTGTACCAAGACAGATACGACAGAGATTCTTACTATTATGGCCTGCGTGATGTATAAGCTCCGATATACCAACAATATCTCCAGTGGCCATTACGAGATGCACCCTGGCACGACACACTTCTTCACCACCCATCTTCACAATTATTCCAGCAGTACTCAACTTCTTTAGCTCATCAATCAGAGGAGACAAGAAAGAATCCAAGTTGGCAGGTTTTTTGGGACCGGGCAAGATAGCCAGTTGGATCATTGAATTATCCTCAGATCTAGTGTATGAGATAAGTATATAATTTCTACTCTAATATTATAAAACTGGCTAACCTGTAGGAAGAATCAATATTCAGGATACTGGCATGGAACATCGTCAAGCTTCTCTTGCCTTTTTTCTGGTTAACAAAACCATCTACGAACAACATGACATATACATCTATCATTTCTGATTCACAAGAAAGTTTGCTGGCATATCTCTTAAGTATGGCTCCATCATGTATATCTGTCAATACACCAGTTGTTCGCTCACGATTCTCAGGATACATCAACTGGCTTCTGAGCTTGTCATTTCCTAGTCTGATTGCTATCTGCTCTCCTAAAGGCATCATTTTCATTTTTTTGGCTGCTTTTACCACACCATTCACTTTCTTGTACCTCTTTGCATCACAATGGATACATGATTCATCAAAGTCGACATTGTCACTCATTGTATTAAACAACTTACATCCATTAACACAGACGTCGTATTCATCAGATTTCAAGCCAGCTTTCTTCTTCATTAAGCGATCAAGCACGTCATGGTGCAATATCTGACCGTTGGGCTCTGTTGAATAGTACAAGGTAAGATTATATCATACACAACTAGATAATTACTATTTACCAATTCTGTCATGGTTGATTCTCATAGTTTCCATAAGATTCACTAGTTCTCTATGCATTTCCTGGGGAGCTGCATATTTGGTGACAATGCACTACGGATGAACTGCCGGTGGTTAAAGTACCCATTCCTTTAAGAATAGGTGTTTTGATCTCTTTTTATTAGCAGGGGAAATTGCAAATGTTGGTGGTTATGATATTCATGTTTATCCAGGAAGGGGTTAACTACTATTTTACACTGGTGTTATAAAACCCTTCTTCAGCAGTTAATGCAATGATTTTAAGGGGGTTATTTTAGATTCAGTTTCTATTTTAGGTGTTTGAGCTGATAAATCGAAAAATGGGGTTTTTATATTTATAAAAAGGTGTATTGAATCATTATTTTACTATAGAAAACCCCTTTTATAGCTCATTTATGGAATACATTAGGCAATAAAATGACATAATAGTTATGATATACTGAGGGTTTTATTTATTAATAGATTTAAATAGACTAGTAACTACTATTCATATACAGGGTATATGAATGGAATAATAAACATGGGTACATTGTGGCATATTGCATATATAGACTTCCTGGACATACTTCTATTTTTTAGTTGGGGACAGATAGATAGAGAGTAGATACAGTAAAGAGTGTTTGTTAGAATGAGTAGATATAAGAATGGTTATAATAATTACATTTGCACAGTTATCAGGGCAT
>JAIXMH010000275.1:0-13387 GCA_025528865.1 Pilobolus umbonatus
TATATCTTTACAGAATTCAACAAATGGATAAACTATAGAATGCAATCCTGGATCATACACCAATCACTAATATAGATCAAGGGACACGATCCAAGGATACAACGCGAATGGTAGAATTATAACGGGTAAAGGATGGTAAATGGTAGAAATGAAACATTGATAATAGGATGAAGAGGGAAAGAGGGTAATGGGATAATGGTAAGGGAATATGGGAACGGTATAATAAAAATAAAGTAAGCTTGATCCATGGTATATATTAATTAAGTGCTGAAAAGTTGGGTATAAGTGTCGTGTGTTCAATTTCGGCAGTCAAAATCAGTGTGCGAACTGCACCCGGCAAACCGGCTACACCCCTATTCAATCCTAGAATATCGTGCACCAAACCATGCCAAACTGACTACTGCTTCATCTACTTACACCTTGCTTATAACACTACGATCGACACCACACTATAAAAGATTTGGACGCCAAATAACAGCCAGGCTGGCTGGTTCAGTCGTCTTAGGGCTTTTTAAAGGTAGCCAGCCAATTGAATTGTATTGTTTTTCAGCAGTTGAAATGACAAAGTTAATGTCAATAAACGAAGTTTTGATTCGAATGCCGAAAATGAGATATGTTGTTCATGAGGTTCTTTTATATGTCATAGTACTGTTTAAAGTATAAAAAATGGATGTATAATGTATTTTATAGCTCTTTTACAATTTGTATTTCAATTTCGAAATAGAAAATGCCAAATTGTGCGCTGTTCTAATGCTCCATCAATTTATTATGTCCATTTATATCACTAACTTGCCCGGACAGATTATTTATTTTTTCAATTTCCGAATATCCCCTCTTTTTCACTTTCACTTCAGTAGGGACCATTTAAACAACAATAAGAATCGAAGAACAATAGCATATACTAGTAACGTATAGACCTAGTGCCTGTGATGGGGATGTATACCTGGAATGCACAGTCATCAGATATACTGTACTTCGACGTAGGGTATATCACACACAGAATATGACAACAATATGAAAATATAAACAAAAAGTAAGAACTGTACACAATAACAATAATATTCAGATGAGCTGATAATATCTATAGTGATGTGGTGTCTGATGGTGTTGAATGAGTATGGAGAGCAGTTGTCCATTAGACTGATAAGATACAGTTGAAATGGATATATGTAATAACTCAAGGTAAACAAATAGATAAAAGATGAGGATAAAACAATAAATAAACCAAATCACACATATATAATTCTAGTGTGCCAGTGTTGGGAATGTCGAACATCGCAGTTCACCCATCGGGAGAGCTGACCATAGACAACGATGGAGTACGTCGATATAATTAGTCAGAGTGTGAATAAAGTTAATGTAGGAACAACTAAATACAAGTGCACCCTGTAAAGATCAAAAAGTACACAGTGATGCAGGATGGAATCAGGTGGAATGAGGACAGTATGTTGTTTATATGAGGTATATTAAAATAACAACAGAATATCTAATACGATTAATTGCTGACTCATATGTTGACATAGTATATCGAAGGTTGGGATATAGAGCATTATCAGACACTTGTTGATAAACAGTATAAACAGCTATGGAATAACAGTACATAATATGGTGCGATTAAACTTTACTTGTAAGTAATGGCTATTAAGGCAGATAAGTGATAGTGCTGATGTAAATAAGATCAATGTGCATAGAATGTGGATAAAGACTGGTTATCTATAGAGGTATGGATACCATATGAAATTACTGTTGCCTTATAATATTTGAGCCAGTGTTATATATATTCTTCGTATACACATACAAAATAGCCTGTTATTCATCTATCTCTCTTGAGTGTTGTCTAAGGATCATGGAAAGATATATAATGTAATTTGGCATACTATAATTAATCTGGATTCACACCCTGTAACAGCAAAACGTAGACTGGGCATGCAATTTCTCACCCTTGAATAGCAGTACAACTTAATGGTATGGATGATGAAAACCTGTTTATACCCGTCTATCTTTCAAATACTGATTAATGATAATAGATCTAATATTGACTTCACACTCTGATACACGATGATCGAAATGGATTACCATTGAGCAACACCAATAATTGACCTGAACATACAATATCATAATGGGCACTCGCGGTACACCTTATCAGTATACATGCTGTTACTTGTCGACTTGATAGCTATCTTCTGAATCTTCGTTGAGCATACTAGAGTTTGTATTGGATAGACACTTTGGTTGTGGACTGTGTACATCATTCATCTGAGACAGAAGGGGTTGTTCTTTTAGAGCTGATCATATATATAACTGATTGAGATTGATAGAGTCCAAGTGATGGTATTCAACAATCTGTGAAGTTCCAATAACTTACTGAGGTGATTATTTTAATTTTTTATCTGTATATAATCTGGATAGTCATGTTTAATGAAATTGCTGTATCACTTGGATGTATTTCTATAGCGAGGAAGCTGTTGATGGCTGACTAAATATATAAGATTATACATAGTGATTGGTAATACTATTTCAGCACAGTTATATGCTATCTTTATCTTGATTGATTGCCTTCAAGTGGGTAATACGATATTCTACAATATACAAATAGATGCTTTTGGGACGGAGTATAATAATACCACCCTTGCAAAGTTCTTTTTTATTCTTTTTTTTCCGTCTTCTCTTTCTTTCGCATATCTAATAATGACTATTCTTGAACAGAATAAAGACTTTAATTAAGGTGCCTATGTAGTAGATGGAATGAAGGTAATGACCTTCATCTTCGACATGACAGAAATATAGGTAACAAATCCTCTCAATCAATATTACGATAAAATGTACCAACACATAGTATAAATAGAGACTCTTCTATGTAGTCAAACAAGGAGCTCTACTTATATCTACCAAGATCAGTATATACTCTTTCTGACTGTTACTCTCATTCCTTCGGGTGTCTCTCTGAATATTTATATTTTGCCTTTCCTTATCTCTCTTTGTGATGTATCCTCTATTCTTCTACTAGTGTATTCTCTTCATTGGCTATCTATCTGGAATGCTCTTTTTGATTATTTATAATGAGCATCGTTTAATACCATATTAATTGTAAGTTATCAAAACTTACAAAGTGCTTTTTTTATTTAATTTTTTGAAAGGAAAAAAAATTATTGAATCTGACAATCTGACCAAAATGAAATGAAATTGATTAAGGGGAAGTACTTGCAGAAGATTCAACAAATAATAAATTAAAAATAATTTATTTTCATCTATTAATTTATTATAAAATATTAATTACTAAATTAAAATAAATTGATATAATTAATAATTAATTTGGTTATTTATTTAATTTTTATTATAATATTTTTTATATCCTAATAATAATCGTTGCTCAAATGGTGTTCCAATAGTTTTTAATTATTTCTATTGATCCAAAATCTTTTTCATGTACCCAAGTATTATATTGTTTTCTATAATTTCGCCATTTTACTTCATATTCATATTTACCATCTTCCATTTTTCTATGCTGTATAATATATTGTATTTCAAAATTAACATTTTGATTATTTTGATTATCAATTTGCATTTTGTTTTTTTGTCCTCTTATTCTGTTTTTACCTTCATTTAGAACCAAATTAATAAAATCATTTTGTAAATCTTTCATTTCATTCATACATTCTCTTTTATATGATGATATAGGAGTTAGATCAGATATAGTATTAAAAGAATCAATATTAGTATAAAAATCAAAATTATCATCTAACCATAATTTATAATAATCTTTCTCTTCTATTTTATTTATTTTAACAAAATGCTTAATATTATATAGTACTATAGATAATTTAAGTTGTATATTGTATGTTCTTTCTTTTGTTACTCGTACTTTAGAATTATTATTATATCTTTTAAAAGTTTTTGAAAAATGTGCAAAAAAGGTTTCAATTTTATTCCGATAGCACCCTAATTGATTATTAAAATTTAATTGGTCATAATCTAAATCTTTATTTTTTTCTTTTTTTATTGGATAACAGAAATGTTTCTGAGAAATATTTAGTCCAATATTATTATATTTTACAATAATTTCATTTAAAACATTATTATATAATCCATCAAAACACATACAATCTGTGAGTTTAAAAAATTCGTTTAATTTTATATTATTAATAAACATATTATCATCATTATTATATTTACATGGTAAGGAATCACTAACATATATAATAAAACCAGCAGAATCTAATATAAATTGGGTATTGAGTGCATTTTTTTTAAGTTTATATGAATATAAATCACTTTTTTTCAAATCAATATCTTCAATAGTTATTTTATTATGTCTACCATCCATAAACATTGTACAATGCTCAAAATGTTTTGGATTATGTAATTTACTATATAGCAATCTAGATGTTGGACTACTAAAACAATTTATAAGCATATTATTTGTCCATTTTTCTAATAATTCAACATTATCAATAAAAGCGGCTTGATAAATTTTATAAAATGAATCACCATGTTCATAAATTTTCATATCGTTTACAGATAAACCGTTTAATAATAATTCAATCAACAATATACCTTTTTCAATATTATAATATGGTCCAGGAAGTTTTATTTTGCTACAAATTTCTGTTAAAAAAATAAATACAGGAATAGCTCCTAATGTTTCATAAACATGCCGTTTTACATTATTTATATTAATATAATTATTAATTTTAGATCGATGGTATTGTTTTTTTATATGAGATTGATATGTATTTTCCATAAAACTCCAATTGTTATCATAAATATCTTCATATTCATTTATTAATGCTGTTTGGAGATCCATTTATTGTTATAATAAAATTCAATTATCATTCAATTATTAAAATAGAGGTAATTTAAAAAAATAAAAAGATAAATTTTTTATAAAATCTTAGATATATCTAATATATTGAAATAATTCTTGTCATTGATTACGTAATCAACTAATTTCAAATAATTGGGAAAAAGAAATAATTCTTGTCATTGATTACGTAATCAACTAATTCGAAAAAATTTATTTTTTAAATTTTCTATTGATTATATTTGAGCATCGTTTAATACCATATTAATTGTAAGTTATCAAAACTTACAAAGTGCTTTTTTTATTTAATTTTTTGAAAGGAAAAAAAATTATTGAATCTGACAATCTGACCAAAATGAAATGAAATTGATTAAGGGGAAGTACTTGCAGAAGATTCAACAAATAATAAATCAAAAATAATTTATTTTCATCTATTAATTTATTATAAAATATTAATTACTAAATTAAAATAAATTGATATAATTAATAATTAATTTGGTTATTTATTTAATTTTTATTATAATATTTTTTATATCCTAATAATAATCGTTGCTCAATGCTTATCTTCTGGTATATCTGTTACTCAGTTTTGGTTTATGGGTTGTCTGTATTCTGCTCTCTATGTTGCTTGTTTTATGGTGTTCTTGGTCAAAGTGTATACGTAATATACCCAAGAGTAATTCTTTATTATCATACTCCTAGTTCTATTATCTGGTATTGATACTCTCCACGATAAAGTACCTTGTGTTGTCTCCTATGATGTATGGATAGGTGTTGCTCTGGTACTTATGATTGTATGATGACCATGTTGTGGAGTAGACTGACTTTCTCTTATTAGATATCTTACTTTAAATCAAGAAGTTGTAAGTAACAGATACAACATATAATGAACTCAATACTTACACTCTTATCTATTGATAGTGCATCCATTAACAGCCTAGCAACATTCCTCTACCTTTATCATCAACTGGATATCTCATGTATGGTATGTAACTTACTCCATGTCATAAAAATACATGAAATTAACTTCCCTTTGCTGATAGGTGTCCTATCTTCAGTATGAATAACATATGTAAGTACATGAAATAAAATACAGACGATACAATTACTCATACTATTTCCATCTTTAGTTCTATGCTATGTAACCCAGTAACTACTGTATATGATGCTTTCTTGTTTGTGGTATGAATTTTATATGTTGTCTGGTATACAGCATGCTAAATGTGTTTTCTCTATTAGGTGGGTAGCTATAACTAAAAAGATTAGATGTAAGTAGATGCCGTGTTGTCTATATATGCTGTTTACTAATACAACTTCTTTATCATATAGTATAATCAATACAGCTTAATGAATACCTTTATTTCTCTCTGTCACAATGTACACTGCCTGCCATCTCTATCTGATAAAACATACAGTGCTTTTTCTCCCCATCTATCTCTATCTCTCTCAACATACAATGGTCACAATGCTTCTTATACTCTATGGTGATTCCATAGATGGAATAACCAGTTTTATATTTATTACAATAGCTTTCTTCAGTGCAATAGTTTATTCTATTCATAATAAAATACATTTGATATCTATTACATACAATAATAACCAAAATAACAACGTCTATATGACGATTTATGATATGTATCTGTCCAACAGTAACTGTGGATATGATGAGCATGTATCCAATAGAGACTGTATATATGAATCTTTCGTCCGAGTTAATGTCACGTGATTAAAAATGGCCGGTCCAAAGTATTACGACTGATAACATCCCGCCCGTTAAATTGTTAGATTCGTATACGTCCTGAAAAGTCGGACTATTCCGCCTAAATCAGTCGTTCTGTCCGTTATTAGTCGTCCAAATCTTTCATAGTGCAACCAAGAGACACTATCTCTGCTATACTTCTTATTCTTACTACGTTGAACTCAAAACGAGTTTACATCCAATTCAGCCTACAGCCTGTCAATCATGTCGGTGTGGATTACACAGCAAGTCCCTATATAGAAACCCTGTTCTCTCACGTGCCGCCAAGAGTGAATAAGCGTAGATTCAAGCCAAAAGCTCCAGCCAATAAGCGTTCGAGGCGTAAGATTGAACACTGATCCCATTTTTGACAATCATCCGTATGAACTGCCTTCCATATATTTATCCTTATGACACCTTATATCTCATGCTTTCCATTAGTTTCTTCTTCACTTGATTCTTTTCTATGTAGATTATTCTTCTTCTTATTATCATGATTTTCATATTATTCTTACACACTTCTCTATGATCATGATATTCTCGTATACTCTATCCACTCTATATTTTATATTCATCATCTTCTATCCTTTATATGTTATTATATCACACTTGTATTATTAATTATCTTCTATTCAAATCATATGATATCTTTTATTCATTTTATATAAATATGCATCAAAATGCATACAATAAACACCATCTTCTTAACTCTTAAATAACTGTTACATTTGGTTTATAGTATCTTTTAATCCGTGCATTAAAAGATAGATTTTGGATTCTGATTACACTACAATTAAGCTTTGGGTTACCTGCGAATTGACAATCATGTAATTTAGGCGGTAGACAGAGACACAGAGTAGACGAGATTAAGTTGAATAACAGCAGTGACTTTTATACAATTTAGAAGTCCAATGGCAAATAAAAGTAATAAGAGATTTCAGTTGAAGAGTAGTAGGTTAATAAGTTTATTTCCTATGCAAATCAATCCATATTTATATGTTTTAGAATATGAAATATAAGATGATTTTGATACAAGTTGATAAGTAATAGAATATGATAATGACTGCATAGAAATGGATAGAATGATGTGATATAGAATAGAATAGTACAATAGAATAGAATAATATGATAATGGATAAACATAACGATGGAAGTTGTGATTGCACAAGGAAGAATATTCGAGTAGAAGAAGACCAAAAGAAATGATTATGAAGGAATAGCATCATATGAAGAATATGAACATATGCAGATTATGGTAAGCATGTTCATAAGCATGGCTAACATAAACAGTATCATTGTGTGATCTTTCTTCTTGAACGCCTATTGGCTGGTATTTTTGGCTTGAATTTTCTCTTGTTGATTCTCACAGGCACATGTGGCCACAAGGGCTCCTTATTGAGCTTCACCCCTTCAGGCACATTGACAAGTATGTAAAATTCTTAGTAGACCAAGACCAGATATAGATAATTGTATAACCAAGATACTTCTTTTAATAGCAATTAAAAGAATACACGTAAAGTGAAGTTTATAGTAAAGATAAGATGAAGTTTATTTCCTATGCAATTTCATTGCATATTTATATGTTTTTGAGATATGAATATAAGATGATGTTTACATAGACGAATTAAGGGATAGAATATGATAGAGAATATAAATAGTATAAGGAAGTATGAATGATGAATAATACATAGTGAATAGAATATACAATAGAAAATAATATGAAAGTAATATGATAGAACAATGGGATAATCATAAGAAAAGAATCTAACACCAAGGAATCAGATGAAAGGGAGCCAGAAGGATAGTCAGGATATCTACTTGTTGTTCATATGAAGAGCTGTCAAATATGGTATCGTTTTAATACTGCATTCTAATTGGTTGGAGGATTGGGTCTAGGTTTTGCACGTTTATTTGCTGGTATCTTTGGCTTGAATTTTCGCTTGTTTAATCGCACAGGCACGTGTGGCCACAAAGGTTCCAAATTGAGCTTGACTGTGTCTTGGACACCGACAAGTTATAACGCACGGTGGGTGAAGGTAGTCTTTATTTGAAGGAGATAAAGCAATACCAACAGTACTATAATGAGGACAATATTAATTTACAACTCTATACACAATGAGCACCAAGGCGACTGTAAAACCTACTTCAAAGTTATAGGAACCGAGTAAACTAATAGAGCAACAAGATAGGAGAGCTTTAGGCTAGTTCTGTTTGACAGGTAGGAAATACGACAAACGAGAAAGTATGGAAAGAAAAGTTAAGATTCGATCTGGTTTATTGAGTGGGATCATTGATCCTTATATAGATTCTTGACAGTTAATCAGATTGTACAAATATAGGTAGAACAATATCAGGGAAACAACGGGTAGATCAGTGAATAACACATAATTATGGAGAGGTAGTGGAGATAGAATAGTATAAGGACGATTGGGAAGAAGTAATTTCTAGTAAACGAGAAAATAACGATATACAATTATAATAGATAGTTTGGAGGATGGATGTAGTTAATAAATTGGAATGAAAGGAATAAAATAAGTGTACAAGAAATTGTAGAACAATGAATAAAGTGACATAGTAATGAAATGATATAAAGGATGGAACTGATACACTATGAAAGATTTGGACGGCTAATAACGGACAGAACGACTGATTTAGGCGGAATAGTCCGACTTTTCAGGACGTATACGAATCTAACGATTTAACGGACGGGATGTTATCAGTCGTAATACTTCGGACCGGCCATTTTTAATCACGTGACATTAACTCGGACGAAAGATTCATATATACAGTCTCTATTGGATAGATGCTCATCATATACACAGTTACTATTGGACAGATACATATCATAAATCTAGACGTTGTTATTTTGTTTATTATTGTATGCAATGGATATCAAATGTATTTTATTATGAATAGAATAAACTATTGCACGGAAGAAAGCTATTGTAATGAATATAAAACTGGTTATTCCACCTATGGAATCACCATAGAGTATAAGAAGCATTGTGACCATTGTATGTTGTATCAGATAGAGATGGCAGGCAGTGTACATTGTGACAGAGAGAAATAAAGGTATTCATTAAGCTGTATTGATTGTACTCTATGATAAAAAAGTTGTATTAGTAAACAGCATATGTAGACAACACGGCAACTACTTACATCTACTCCTTTTTACTCATAGATATCCATCTAATAGAGAGCACCCAGTTAGCATGCTGTATACCAGAAAACAGATCAAATACATACCACAATCAATAAGACATCCTCATATACTGCAGTTACTCGTTAGATAGCATAGAACTAATGATAGAAGTAGTATGAGTAATTGTATTATGTGTATGTTATTTCAAGTACTTACATATTTTATTCTTACAGAAGATAGGATGCCTATTAACAAAGACAATTTAATGTGATGTATTGTTATGACATATAGTAAAATTACATACCATACATAAGAGATCCTATTAATTAAGAAGATAGAAGCAGTGTTACTTGACTGTATAAAAGATCACTAACATAAGATTGTGATATAAGTAAGCAATCCATTGTATATCACATGCATAAGTTACTTACAGATGTTATTCTTCAATGCGGGTAGACTATCTAGTATCAGGAAGTTAGTATACTATACAACATGGTCACCACACAAAAATAAATACCGAGCAGATTATATAGCAACACCTAATATATGTTCCGTAGCAGCCAGTATCCCGTTAGTTTATTGTAGATGATTACTATTAGATATTAATAGTATGAGTATAAAATCATCTAACCACATCATATTATCTTACAAGTATGAAAATTATATACCAGAAAATAGCCTTAATAGATACCAGTGGATAGACAAAGCGGATAACCTTGGAATAGTAAAGGCAGTAAAATAGAATAATAGATAGACCATCAGGAAAGAATAGAGAGCAGCAATACTATAGAGAAAGAGCATATTTAGATAAATAGTAACAACTCATTGTAAGAATGTTACATACCCCATCAGCTTTCATCTGACAATCATCTGAATAGACAAAAAGCATTAATATTAAAGAATATGGTTACAAATATCAGTAACTTATTACATTAGCCAAGAGGATGAATGGATGGATGGCTTAGCAACTCATTATCAATCGTCTTCATGTTTCTGTGCTATCTTATTACATTAAATCTCTTGGATGGATTATATATCATGTTAGAAAGGGGAAAAGTGGAGAAAAATCAAAGTAGACATTTCATTTATTATTATCAGTCTAAAGAGAATTTTGATATCCAATCAAAACAGACTATAGTCTTCTACGTTTTCTATTGATATTTGATGGGGTTGAAGAAGAAGTAGACTGCATGCCATTGAAAAGAGGATCAAGACCACTATTATCATATGAATCGTAATGGGAGTAGTCGAAAGAAGAGGAAACAAAAGAAGAAGGGTCAGCACCACCAGAAGAAGAAAGATAATTCGAATTATCATGGTCTTGTTCACTATAAAGAGTTAGATTATTAAGTATGATGCAGTCATATATCCATAGATGGTTATGTATTACCATAATAAACTGTCCAGACTAGATTCTCTGTCCATATTCTATATATTTAATACATTAATAAGTAACAAACATATTATACTGATATATATGGATATTACCCTATCTTCTCTGGTATCCATAGCTACTTCGTTATGGGGGACAACATTTTGAGGCCTCATGATTTGAGCCATGATCAGAAAAGCTGCCCATTGACCCTTACACCGATACAGAGGGATGCTTTCAGAATTGGCAAGATCCTCCAACTGTAAACAGTAATATCTCTTGTATTCCATCTCCATGCTTGTCCAATCATTCCAACGAACAGCTTCCTCTTCAAGAATACTTCTTTTCACCCTCTTTCCAAGGTTATATGCCTTGTCGTACATCTCTTTACCCTCCTTATACTCAACCTGACAAATATCCATGAGAGCACCTGTTATACTTGCTACTATTCCCGGAGTAGTCTTTTTCTTTGGACCATCAACAAGGTACAATGATCTTGCCGAAGAGGTAACTCTGTCTATATTCCTGGACCCAAATCTGTTAAGATCTATTGTATATGTTGTAACCTTTGATTGAAATGTCACTTCTGCCGTTTATAAAAGATCAGCTTAGGATATAATAGATCATATATATACCACTAACCAGATTGATCGGCTGAAGGCTCGAAAGTAACAGAAGGAAATCTGTTCTTAATGATATTCTCCATACCATCTACCTTGGCCTTTACATCACGCACTTCATTGGTAAGCGTTCGTACTTCCCCTAACAGTTCGATCATCATTCTCTCCAAGTTGGCAATGTAGTTGTTGTTGTGGTTGTTCATGTTAATTAAAAGTATAATATGTTAGTTGGTTGAGAGAATAAAATGGGTATATACGTTAATCTTACTTATACCTTTTCGTTGACATTCAATAACCAAAGAAGAGTTTAATTTTCAAGTTTGTAAATTTCGTCATTGAAAATGACGCATGTAGTACCGGTTCCTGGAAATTCGGTTACCAATGAAGATGCCACTGCTCGTATGTCATTGTGGATGGCTGTTGAAATGTTGTATCAACGCATATTGTATTGTATCCATTCTGTCATCAATGATCTCATTCCAATTATTTGTTGGTTTAATCGGCATATCGTATCCAAAAGGTAATCAGTCGATGATATCATTTGCATTTTTCTACAATATATAAAGGGTCTTTTATTTGACATATCCATCACTCATCATATTTTTATATAAACACATTACCGTTCATACCATGCCTAATAACAACTCTCAATCCACTCGTCGTAGAGAAAGAGTCAGAACCACCTATGAAACTAACAGGGTGTACGCATGTCGTTATTGTTCCAAGACATTTGTTTATAGTCATCAATTGTTTTCTCATAAGAAGAATAGTGGAGTATGTAAACAAAAAGCTGAAGATGCTATCCGTGCTGCCACTGCCACTACTGTTGCTGAGGATATAGATCAAGATATTTTAATAGATGATTGTAAGTATATATTATATACTCCAATTGACATGTCCGTAACTCACTTACTTCATTTCTATTTAGTCGTTGATGTCGATTATGAAATGGACCAACTTGAACAAGATAATTCATTTGATACAAGTTGTGCCACGATATTCGAAGCAACCCATATGGACAACAACAGCTTCTGTTATATGGAGAATATTGGTTTGATCTTGAATGAATATGCCGTTGAAGCAAAGGTTTCTTTAACATACCAGAGAAAGATTATCCGATTGATAAATACTGTTATCAGGGATATGAGAAACAACAAGTCTGGTTAGTTTTTGTTTATACTGGATATACATTATTTACTTACATTTTATTTGTTAATATAGGCACTGATGGATTTGTCCCTCAGGTTGATGTGTTAGAGAAAATGATGCTCAACAGATCACCAGTAATGAGTAATATACATCACACATGCAAGGAAGGTTGTATGTTGTTCAAGAAAGGTGATGCTGCTACGTCTGATGCCGAATGCCAATATTGCGGTAGCAAGAGGTTTAAGATGGTCAATGGTGAACTAAAGCCAGTAGCATCAATCAAGATGTTATCAGTTGGTGCCCAGGTGGCAAGCATGTTAGCAGATGATGAGAAGCGTCAAGAACTTCAGTATCCCCAGGAGAGAGAGCATTTTGTCAATAATGTTCTTTCAGATATTCATGATGGATCAGTCATGAGGGAATATAGACAGTCAATTGGAGCTATTCCTGGTGTTATTGACATCTTTCTGATGTTGTTTGTTGACGGTTTCGTGACCCAGAAGGGAAGCAGCAAGACATTCACCATGTTCCACGTGAATGTTTTGAACATTGATCCTTCTCAAGA
>JAIXMH010000276.1:0-13332 GCA_025528865.1 Pilobolus umbonatus
ATATTCTATTACTCATCAACTTGTATCAATATCATCTTATATTTTATATTCAAAAACATATAAATATGCATTGAATGGCATAGAAAATAAACTCATTAACTTACTACCCTTTAGTTGAAATCTCTATATACTTTTCCTGTCATTGAACTTCTAAACATAAAGAAGTCACTGCTGTTATCTATCTTAATCTCGGTTACTCTGTGTCTCTGTCTACCGCCAAAATTATAAGGTTGTCGGTGTCCAAGACACAGTCAAGCTCAATTTAGAACCCTTGTGGCCACACGTGCCTGTGCGATTAAATAAGCGAAAATTCAAGCCTAGAATACCAGCGAATAAACGTGCAAAACCCAGACCCAATCCTCCGACCAATTAGAATGCAGTATTACAACGATACCATATTTGACAGCTCTTCATATGAACAACAAGTAGATATCCTGACTATCCTTCTGGCTCCCTTTCATCTGATTCCTTGGTGTTAGATTCTTTTCTTATAATTATCCCATTGCACTATACTATAAATATTATCGGTTTATGGTAATGGTTAACATTATAACATCAATCAGATTATTCCAGCCAATCAAATTCATTAAAAATATGAGTCAGAATTAGAGGAATTGAATGAAAGGTCAAAACTACATAATATTTCACTCTTTTTGGTATTGGATGATAGATGTAGTTATTCTACATATTTTTATGCTTGGGAGTGCTGTCTTAATTTTAAAATTGACAGTGCTATGGACATTCCTATTTCGATTATTCTTAACTATTTTTTTAGCAGGATTTAATTATCGAGTGTCCGTTAATGATTTATGCCCTGAAGTTAATTTTCGGGGATTGAAAACAGGATAATTTATTTTGAATAGGACCCACCCCTTTTTATTTTTATCTTTATTCCTTTCACCATATAAAATAGACAAAACAATGTCATATCATTACACTTAATATACACACATTACAATACATGAACACAGCATGAAGACATACACAATGTAGACAGTAGACAGTAGACAGTAGACTGTAGATGTAATAAATATTTATTATTACAGTTGATAAAGGGGATATAGATATAGGGTAAGAATAAAAGCCAAGTAAATAAAAGAAAATGATAGAATATATGTATTAATAAGAGAAGAAGATAGCAAAATAAAGAACAATGTTTCAACGGAAGATCTGAATTTTACCAGCATTGCTCTTTTTTTCAGTGTTGAAAATAGTGTATGGAGAGACGACCTTATAGGTGTTATTTTCACTTGTGTTGGAGTTCTCTGTTGTTTTTATAAGGCCAACTTGGGCTGTTATTTGTTCGATGCTAATGATTGCATAGAGAATTGTTTTACCTACCATTAAATTCTATAATTAACTTTTTTATTGAAATTTATGTCTATACTACACTTTTAAGGAATACTTGGATGACAGAAGCTTGATATACTATTGAATATTGTAAAAATTTTAAATGATATTTAACTTTCAATTGTTATTCTAAAAATTAAATTTTGTTTTAATATATAGTCATCTTATTTTTTTAGTTAGATATTAAAGGATTCTCATATGATGCGTTGATATTGCTGGCAAACAGCTTGACTAGTGGGATGTTGTCTTTAAAAGGGTATGTTGTATTTTGCTTGGCTAACTCGACGAGAACAAGGTGTCGGTCTATAGTGTTATGTGTGTGATTTATCCAAAGATAAAACAATTATATAAATTAAAGGTAAAGATACGTAAAGTACGATAGAACTCAACCAAGGAGAAAAGGATTATTTATTACAATTACAAAATACGGGTACTCTTATATAGTTAATTGGATTGGGGATAAGTGTATGTAAGCAAACCTTGGATAAAGTGATTACATACAATCAGTATGTGAACAAGTGGTTACAGTCAATAAGGATATTAGGATGGTAATCTATTATCAGTGATTGCTCATAAGCAGTACCTTATCGTGTGAGCCTTTATTACATGGTTATGTAAAAGGATCTCTCACGCTGTTAGTACAATCAGTTACGATTAGAGTGTTATCTGATTTAGATTGTCCTTATCATCTGTTATTGGAACTCAGGCTATTACCAGAGAACCGGATTCTGGGTTGTAATTGATGTGTGGCTTGTATCTGCTATCACTATGCTGTATGGATACATCAGAAGTTAATTAACTATTACTAGTTTTTAATTGAATTACTTACTTCTCCATTTCCGGAATCATACTCGTATCAATGCTCCATTGCAAAGCTAGTCCGCATCCTCTCGACAAGGCATATAAAGTTTTTTTACCTTTTTTGATTGGCAAAACCATCTACAAAGAGAGTGATGTAGACATCTATGGTGTTAGGCTCATCTACGATTCTTCCTCTGTGTCTCTTAAGAACATTTCCATCAAAAACATCTGTCATGCCTCCTCCTACAGGTACTTCTCTACTGTATGGGTATCTCATCATCTCTCTTACTTCATCATTACCCAACCTAACAAAAATCTGTTGTCCAATCGACAACATCTTCATAGTTTTGGCGGTTTTCTCACACCACCAACAGTCTTGTAACTTCCCTCACCACAGTGGGAACAGCACTCATCTTCAATAGAGAGTCATTTGCACTACCAAACAGCATGCATCCATTCTTGCATATATGGTATAAGTCGCTCTCCATGCCAGACCTCTTAATCAACAATCTCTCCAGAACATCTCCATGAAGTATCTCACCATTGTCTTTTATCAAGAGAATATGGTTAGTATCTATACCCTGCATATATCGAATTGTTTATATTTACCCATATCATTATTACTTGATTCATTCATCAGTCTAACCAACTGTCTGTGCATTTCCTGAGGTGCTGCAAATTCGGCAACAATGTTATTGAGCTGTATGCTAATCAATTCGTTTTTGGTGAATGTATTCTCATCCATGTTCTTCAAGTTGATTATCTTGGCAGTACTCAAACCAGCATCATTCGTGGTTACATTGTCAGCAGGAGAACCTTTAATAATACAATCAGTAAAAGTAGTATCAGGTTATCATATTCATACTTACTTTGAGCTAACACATCTTCCATTACAGTGTCTTCGGTCACCGATGAGATCTTTGCTACATGTTCAAGCCTTCTCAAGTGATTATAGTACTGTACATACTTGCCGAAAGTCTTACTACAAGATCCACACTCGTAAATTTTAGGATTTTCATTGTTAAGTCTGGTTCTCTTGGTATTGGATTGAGTGGACATGTTTAGTTTATAGAAGTGTATAGAGGTAAGTTAATTTGATTGAATCAGAAACTATTTATATGCAATCTGTTTGGTCATGAAATGCTTGTTATTTTTCATTTCTTCTTTGGGGTGTTATTGTTATGAGAGATAGAATATAGATCATCACAACATTACAAAATCACACAACTCTTTTCTTTTATTTATCAAATACATTGGAAACATATACAACATGAACTCCCAAAACGATATGACCGAAATCAAGACAATGTTTGTTGAAATTGACAACAAGGTAGATGCTATGAAGAGTCATTTGGAAACAAGGTTTCCCGTTCGAACTACTGCTCCAAGAATAACTCGTGGTAATCACCATATTCTAATCTCTATACATAAGCAAGTATTATCATATATACTTATCACATATATATTATAGGCAGACTCACCCTTGAAGAGTTTGAGGATATGATAAAAAGGTACAATGCTGATAATGAATTGGCAGGGTTCAGAACTGTGCCTAGGGTAAATGCAGAGCTGAGGAGCACTTATAAACCTACCAACAAAAACAACAAGACTCCTCCAATGCATTTGCGCATATATGCTGCTATTGGACATAGCAGAAGCCTCTTGAAAGAGGAACCACTAGGTGATGAGGATATGGAGGAACATCTCAAGAAGCTTAGGTCTTTGGCAAGAGATGTCAAAAGCCTAATAAGTGTAGATGGATTTGTGTCGGGAAAGAAATGGCACGAGATAGACAGCAGGTTCCAAATGTACTATGCCTTACAGTTCGAAGCACTGGCTGCAGAGAAGTCAGTGCGAATTGAACTCTGTAAGGACCAGTGGATAGCCAGGAATCTGTTGTCCAAGGCCATTGTCGCACCAATTGACAATAAGAAGAGGAAGACTAAGAAGAGAGAAAATGTCAGAAGCCAGATGCGATCTGTAAGTTCAGGTGATTCTGAAAATTGCAAGGAATACTAATAGTCATCTTTCTCATAATTAGGGTAATGTCGAGCTCTTTTCCTCCTCTGACACTATGGCGGATTACTTCAGACATCGGCCAGGAGAATGGACCACTGGGTCCATTTAATTTTTTTGTCCAATTAGATTACTCCTTTTTTTGATAAGTAGAAGTGCTACGGGCCAGGTCATAAGTGAAAAGTAATATAGAGTGCTCAAAGCTAGATATAACATAGTTGAAATATATATGATGCACTGGGTATCGTTGAAAGTAAAAAAAATGGATGTTTATTGCTATTTTTATTGAATTTTATTTACTCTATCAATTTTATAAGGACAGGTGTTCCAGTGAGTGGACATATCCGCCCATTAAATAACACAGATGCATTTAGTGCAGCACATTTTCTAATTTGAATAATCATCCATTTCCTAATCAGGCATATAATATCATCGGACTACTCTAGAGAAAGTCATTATCTTTTCTATACCGTAACAGGATAAACATACTCGATAGAGACATAATCTATGCCATCTCACTTCTATTCATCAGTAATTATTGTTCCTTAAGTTATATTCAGTCAATATTATTTCTTAGGTTATTGACAACTGTTCTTTTGTCTTTGTTCATCTCTTGTGTACTCCTCTTCCAGTCCATATTATTTTGATGTTCATCACTGGGCTATGGGAGATCATCGTACTTTGAATCAATCGTTCTATATCCACCACATCACTATCTCTTAAAATCCACTGTATTGATTCACCACAATAAGTATATCATTCTTGTTCTATCCCATGGGTACTATTAAACAATAATCTTATACTAGCACATATGTCAATGATCTATTACTCTCCTTATTGTTATCTATCCCTCATTTCATCACCATTTGTATATTTCAACACTTCCATAAGTTAACAACTGGTATAAACCAATTTTTGTTTATTTATATATATCTATGATAATCTGTAATAGTGTATAAATTGTCTATGATTCCAGATGTCTACTCATTGCAACACTCATTCCACACATCCGCCACATTCATCAACGCATCTTCTTTTCGAGGGACTTCCCTTTTACTTATACTCTATGAATAACCATTGTTGCACTGGACAATATCTAAAAAAAAATATTATCAATATTCATATTCCAAAAATAGTTTGTCACTCGAGATGACGACTCATTCCACTTTCATTCCACACATCGGGTTCAAATGACTTGTGATCTACTTACACCAACTGTTTCCCCTACTGCATATATATCCTTTAATAACTTTTGTCCTTGTTCTCTATATAGTTTTGATGTTGTTAGGATATAGAATAGTTTTGAAAAGGAGGGAAAGAGAAAAAAATAAATAAATAAAATAAAGCAGTCAAGTGAAAATTACTAAGTGTGTGTGTGTAATGTATGGGGGAGCTCTCTGAGAAATAATACCTGTATAAATAGTAGGAATTTAGATATCTTTCTTATCGTTTTTCTTTTCATATTTGTATTCTTCTACTTTCAGAATGGGTAGTCATCTCTCATTCCAACCTCATCACATGCCCTCATTTCAACTACATTCCTTGACATCAGTGAATTGAGTACTGTTAAAGCCGAAAATATTTTTGTTTATTGCTGTAGAAATGATAACTATATAGGTATATATTTCGGAGTAGGTATACATTATATTATTAATGACAGACTAAAATAGTGTATTATGGGTACGATAGATCTTTTTTCTCTTTCTCTTCCATCTTTTAATTATTTAGCACATCCTTGTATATCTTCTAGTAAGTTAATAAATTTATACTTCTCATGCGTTACTACAAAATATTCTGATGATCTGTATTGTTGGCATTATAATTAACTGTTAGAATATCTCTGGTCTATGTATATGTCTTGTCTCTATCAAACTGTTGTTATCTTTAATGGATAGTATCCTAATAGTTCCCCAGTATAAATGAATACACTTGATGACACTTCCTGCTAATCAGATGGCTCTACTCTCACACAGGTATTATTCCTTTCTGTTCCAGAAATAATAACCAAGGTAGCTGATATGATTTAACTCACATTGGTTCTATTTGTACTTACAATTGTTCTTATCAATAGGGTATTCTAATGTTTAGGTGGAAGATACATTCCATCCAAGTATATCTTCACAGATGATACTTGTGCTTAATATATTATATTCGATCTTGCTTCTGGTTTTGATTGTTAGTTGTGGTACCAATGTAAGCTTTTGTGCTGTTTTTCTTGGTAGTGTATGTATGAATTGAGATAATCTCTGATAATTTCTAATAGTTCACTTTTTCTTCATAGTCATCGTCTTAAGCATACAAGCTTCTAGTCGTAGTGCTTATGATTCTCACTGACAGGAGGTAATCGCTATTTATATCTATTAATATACTCTTTACTCAAAACGATATCTGCTTATCCTCACTAGTTTTTTATCACCTAACAATATGTTCATGTAAGTCGAATAATACATAATCACTATCTACTCTCTCTAATACTATTACTGTTATAGATATGTTCTAAATCTAACTGAAACTACTTCGCATGGCATAAATGAGTGTGTACCTGTAAGTGATGAAATTGGAATAGAGTGTATTTTTATTAACTGTTACCCTTTAGGTCTTGTAGATAACCTTAATATGCTTTTTTTCTGGGATACCCTTACTGACAGACAATCAATACTATTACGGTTGAAGATTAGATTCTATGTGAATCTATATTCTATAGTATGATTCTATGCTTGATGTTCTTCTTTTACATTTAGTATTTGTATCATATATCTCTTTTGTAAATACTATTCTATAAATAAAATAATATTGATTATTGGCTCAATAATACAAATAATACCCTGTAATATGAATGCTTTTTCCTAATGATAGATGATTAAATGATTGGTTGATTATTATGTAGTCATAGACTTTAGATGTGCTAGAAGTGATACAGATCTGGAACGTAGTAGTGGCATTTCCCATACTCCGTCCTGGCAAATGTCGAGATTTTGGACAAAAAAGTACCGGGATGTCAGAGTGCCTCCAGCTTATTTACTCGGACCAACCGTTCCAATGACTGGACATATGTTCCAAGTAATCCGCCTTGGTGTGATAAAAATGATTGTTAGAAGTAGGTGAGAATGACCAACAATCACCCTAATTAGGCAAATGTTTTTGTATCCGGCTGATATGGTGGAATTTCTCACACTATCTTTTCCTTTTTAAATAAATACGTAATCTCTTCCTCCTACTCTTTTATCTTCTTTTCATAACATTCAATAACAAACATTCTAATCAAGCTACATGCCGTTGCAACCTCCCGCTTCTTACATGGAATATTATTTGGTGAGTTTCTCCAAGATATTGATGATGATAGTTACTGACTCGCTTATCTATCTTTTAGATCTTTTTTATCTTATATTTAGAGCTCTTTCAAGGGTATACACAGATACCGTATTATTGAGAAATGCTCTTTAACATCTATTCCCATGTAAGTTTTTCATTGTCTCTACTTATACTGTGAATAAAATTATTTAACTAGGACGACTCTCCTTCTCACACATGAATCTACTCTCATGTAAGTTATTTATTAATTATCAAACACTTATGGCAATAAATAACCTCATTTACTATAGAAACAATCCTCTTCTCTCATAAGAATCAACCCACATGTAAGTACAATAAATGTGTATCTCTTATAGTGATAACTAACACTGATATCGCTTATAGATTTCCATTCTATCAGAGTGATAGAAACAAGAATTGTACTTGTTGTTGGTTATTGAAGGAAATCTCATGTAAGTACTTATTTATAGTAGAAATTGAAATACATGTATATTTTAGCTGAAGAAGAAGCCTCACAATTTACATTATGTTGAATATATTATGTCTATTTTTATTATAATAAAAACAATTTAAGCCACATACTTTAATACGTCTTTTGATGTTAATTGATGTTAATTTGATGTTAATCTGATGTTAATCTGATGTTAATCTGATGTTAATTGATGTTAATCTGATGTTAATCATTATAAGAGACAATGATAGGTCAATATAAGCCTATTAACACTTCCCATAATCCTTAACGGTAATAGTGTCACTAAGAAATTGTATGGTTTTCATACAACGATTATCGATTGATGTTAACATCGGCACTCAATAGTTACTGTAATATCGTCAACAGTTATCAGGAAAATGTTAATTCTGTAGCAGTAGAATTACCGAAGGACGGTCAATGGTTAATGTAATTGAGGGTAACTCAATGATAAAATTATCGTTATAACAGTAACACTTAAGTTAAGTACAGAGGAATTATGTTAATTTTTCCTAGTAAAAATTAACTTTATTTCGTTAACCATTGTTCGCAATACAGTAATTATTATAGTATAGTGTTGTTCTATCATATTACTTTCATATTATTTTCTATTGTATATTCTATTCACTATGTATTATTCATCATTCATACTTCCTTATACTATTTATATTCTCTATCATATTCTATCCCTTAATTCCTCTATGTAAACATCATCTTATATTCATATCTCAAAAACATATAAATATGCAATGAAATTGCATCGGAAATAAACTTCATCTTATCTTTACTATAAACTTCACTTTACGTGTATTCTTTTAATTGCTATTAAAAAAAGTATCTTGGTTATACAATAATCCATATCTGGTCTTGGTTTACTAAGAATTTTACAAATATGTAAATTTCAGAGAGACCAGAGACCAGAACAGGAAATGCATAAATACGAATATAACCAAAGAACAAATATCAAAAGTAAACCAAATATCAAAGTTAATTAAGAGTTAAGAAGATGATGTTTATTTCCATTAAGTTGAGGGGATATTTATATAATACATTTGGTACAATGGAAATAGCGAGAAGTATACATGTGTGGTATAGAAGAAGCTAGAAGAGAACAAACTAGAATATAGCTTTGCATAAAGAAGTATCGAGAAGGAGTGGAATGAGTGTGATACAGAGACTACTGGAAAGTACCAGAATCGCTGGAGTCTGAAGGATTGTCTACAAACCGGGTATCTTGTGTGACCTTTCTACTTGAGCGCTTGCGAGTTGGAATCTTCGGCTTGAACTTACGCTTGTTGGTCCGGGGAGGCACGTGAGGGAACAAGCTTTCCATATATGGCTGACCATCTATTTGGGCATCGACATTACCCCCCTCCAAGCTTTGTGTTCGACCCTGAACACTTGAGGACACAGGAACGGATCGGGAAACAGGACTAGGGAGTGACTGGACTGGAGACATTGGGGAAGCAGAAGGCGGCACAGGAACAGAAGGCATGACAGGAGAAGGAATGACTACAGGCGAAACCATTGTGGAATCTTCTTCGGGAATGACAGAAGTAGATTCTATAAGTGTGGGGACAGACACAATGGGATCGGAGGTGACACTAGAAGCAATCTTATCCATATGTTCTATTATTGGCGTGGGTGTAGCAGTATCACTAGCATTCATGGGCGGTTCGTATTCAGTAAGATCTATAGGGTCGATAGGATCTACTTCATACTCAGAAATGGTCACATTATTGTTAATTCCATTGGGACTACTTGACTGGGGCCTAAGGAGTTCTTGTCTCATGATCTCTCTTGCTTCACGACGAGAGGAAGTAGGGTCATACCATGGTGTGAGAGGGACATCACCATTTGCAGGCAGTAAGCGATCGATATGTACCAAGGATTTCAGGGGTTCACCAGCCACCGTTTGTAACTTTACTGTGCCATAGTCAGGGAACGAGTTCACCACGATAAAAGGACCTTTAAACCGAGGTTCCAATCCGAGACGACCTTCGTGTGTTAACATGACTAAGTCACCGACCTCAAATGTACGCTTCTTGATCACAGCGTCCCAACGTTCCTTATCCTGCTCAGCCATAGCTTTTAACTTGAATTCTGCAGCAGCTCTATGTTGGCCTAGATCCGCTAGCTCTCGAGAAGTAATGTCGGCTATTGTTCTTGGATCCTTGAAAGCCTCGTGGTCAATATAAGGAACTGAGATGTCACCAGGTATGCGGGGCTCACGTCCATATGTCAAGTAAAAAGGGGAATAACCGGTTGTGGAATGTACACGAATTCGACATGCCCAAAGAGCAGCATTCAAAAAGTCATCCCAACGATGTATGGCACCATTAGCATATTTGCGCAACATATCCTTCAGAACACCATTGAATCTTTCTACCTTCGAGTTAGTCCTAGGGTGATATGCAGAGGTTAATTTATGATTAGTTTTTACTTTCTTCATGTATGCTTTAATTAATGAACTAGTAAAGTTAGCTCCTCTATCAGTTACTATTTCCGAGGGACAACCAAAACGCATCATAATCTCTTCGTAGATAAAGTCAGCAACAGCTTCTGTAGACGCAACTGGAACAGCACGAGCAATAGGCCAGTTGGTGGCATAATCCACCGCAACAAGAATCCAGCGATTACCTTTGACAGTTGTCGGCAATTCACCAATGAAGTCCAGATGCCATCGATCGAATGCAGTAGGAACTTTCAACGGGTGCATTTCATCATGATGAAAATTCCCACGTCTACGGTTCACTTGACACCTGGGACAGGACAACAACCAGTTCTTGACATCTGTGTACATAGAAGGCCACCATGCACGAGGGGTCAGGATCTTCATCATGTTCTTGATGTTGAAATGCCCGAAGGCTTCATGGATACCAGCTACTAGATCAGCACGGGAGGCAAGGGGAACGAAAGGGACCAACTTATTCTTGTTATTACTAATGGAAACCATACGATATATCTTGTTCTTATCAACCACGAACTTTGACCTTTCTTTTTCAAGATGTTCTTTAAGTGCCACGTTCTTGATATGTGACAGATCATCGGGATTACCAAGGTAGAGCAAGGGCCAATCCGCCTTCATATCGTCAGAGGACCATTTAGACGTCTTGTTCTCCAGGGAGGTGGCGTACAAGTATATAGGTTCGGTTTCTTCTATCACTACATCACCATCGTCGGAAGGGGCAGGTAATCGAGATAGGATATCTGGTACACTGTTATTCTTTCCAGGATTGTACTGAATATCCGGAGCAAAGGATTCCAATTCCGCGATCCACCTAACCAAACGAGGAGTCGGTTTCTCTTGAGAACGGAAGTACTTAAGGGGCAAATGGTCAGAATAAACAGTGTAACCAGCAGGACAACCATCGATAAAGCAACGCCAGGTACGAAGAGCATGAATAATACCTAGAAGTTCCCTCTCTTGTGCAGGGTAATTCTTCTCAGCATTGGACAGTTTCTTTGATTCGAACGCAATCGGATGCCACTGTTGAGTGGGATCTTCACCAGGTTGTAACAACACGGCACCAACACCAAAATCGGAAGCATCGGTCTCAATTCTGAAAGGTCTAAACATATCAGGAAGCTGTAATACCGGGGCAGAAGTTAACAAATTCTTGATCTTATCGAAGGCTTCTTGACAATCGGAGGTCCACTTAATTGGACGCTTCTTGTGACCATTACCACGAGTCAGATCGGTTAGTGGGGCAGCAATAGCAGCAAAGTTTGGCATAAACCTTCTGTAATACTGTGCTAGACCAATGAATGAACGGACTTCTTGGACATTAGTAAGAGCAGGCCAGGACTTGATGGTATTAACCTTGGAAGGGTCAGGTAATATGCCTTGAGCTGTAATCTTGTAACCAACGAATACTAACTCTCTCTTTCCAAATTCGCATTTCTTCAGATTTCCAATCAATTTGGCCTTGCGCAACAGATCCAGAACATGCTTGACATGCTTCTTATGGTCTTCTTCTGTTTTGCTGTAAATCAGGATGTCATCCAGATACACCAAAGCGAATTTGTCTAGACAGTCACCGAGTACGCTATTCATCAGAGCTTGGAATGTAGGTGGGGCGTTTGTCAAACCAAAGGGGAGGACCAGGAACTCGTATTGACCATATCTGGTGTTGAAAGCAGTCTTTTCAACGTCATTGGGGTGGATCTTGACTTGATGATAACCACTCTTCAAATCCAGACTAGTAAAGTAAGAGGCACCATGTAGCCTATCCAAACACTCGTCGATTCTTGGTAATGGGTACTTGTTCTTGATAGTAACCTTGTTCAGAGCGCGGTAGTCGATACACATTCTCATTTCACCGTTTTTCTTTTTAACAAACAGAACCGGAGCACCCCAAGGAGAAGTACTCGGTCTGATTAAACCCAAGGAAAGCAATTCGTCCAGTTGTCTTCTCAGTTCATCCAACTCAGCAGGACTCATCTTGAAAGGGGACTTGCTGATAGGTCTTGCATCACCAGTGTCAATGACATGTTGGACGTTTCGATCCGGTGGTAGCCCAGGTAACGTGTTTTGGAAAACATCATCATACTGTTTCACCAGTCCAGTCCAATAGCTATCTTGAGTAGCAGATGTCACACTATACAATTCAGAGCCTATTTGTCCTTCGGTAGTATCTTTAATACAAACTAAGTAACCTGTAGCTTGATGAGTCTTTAGTAGGCGTTCAGTTTGCTTGTGCGAGATTAGATAGTTCAAATGAGGACAAGCGAGGTCAGGTAATTGTGTATCCTTATTATTAGGTGACAGATGTGTTTCCATTCCATGTTGACGGAGGGTCCAGACATCACTAATCCAATCAGGTTGAGCATTACTTGACTGTAACCAAGATCGACCGAGAATTAAACCAAACTTGTTGGGAAACACATAGGCAGTAATCCGGTCCTTGTATCCATTCAAATCAATGTTCATACAGACTTTGTGTTCAATAGAGATAACTTCACCGCCAGCAGTTTCAACTTGTCTGTTCCTAACCGGGGTAAATTGATCAGCTAAACGGGCAATCTTAGGAGATACATAATTCTCGGAAGCACCACTATCAATCAGGACATTAACGGTTTCACCAGAGGTAGTAGCCGAGTAAACCGGTAATTTGGTATCAATAGAGTTCAGTTCTTGTAAGTGCTTCAGGTCCTTGTATTCATCTTGAGTGTGTGATACAGATTCCAGTCTTGCAGGTAAGTAAGTCTTATCACAAGCCTTTCTTAATAAAGCCATACGGTTTGAGAATACACTTTGAGGTCTCAGAACAGGATATTTCTTTTCACTTAAAATGGAACTAGAAGAATAAGGATCAATATCAATTAGTTTATTGTCTTCATTACTATCATTGTTATTATAAGTAGGGGAAGGGGAATGTGTA
>JAIXMH010000277.1:0-13279 GCA_025528865.1 Pilobolus umbonatus
CACACACACTAAAATATCACAATCGACATCATGATCCTTATCGATGTCCCCTTCAGAGACATCACTCTTGCATCTTCTGTCACCTTTAACAGCTTTGTCGTATTGACTTTTGCTTAAAAAGGAATCATAAGCCTTATTTAGCTCAGCACTGAATAACTGTCTTTGATTGTTAATGACAGCCTTTGTCTCTTTCCAAGTGTTGGGAAAAGGATCCGAACCCTCAGAATACCCCATATTTAAGCTCTTGAACTTATCAAAAACAAAAATACGATAAGATTTAGGAAGACTATTAAAGAATAGTGCTACCAAAAACTTATTGTCCGTGTCATAACCTATTTCGGCCAAAGAAACGTCCATACGATCCATATAGTTAGATATACTCTCGTAGTACTTGGAGTAGAGACTCAATATGCAAAGTAACTTCACAAAATCAGAGACAGGTGGTTCGAAACGAGCCAGAATTATCTTTTTTACCTGCTCCCAAGACATAGTACCTTCATGAGCTATCACTTCAGACTCATACCAGAAACGGATAGACTTACTACATGAAATGAAAGACTTCTTAAGGTGCCTCTGCCAGTTAAAGTCAATTTCAACGTTAGTAATATGATCATAATATACTACTTCAAACGTGGTAAAGAAATTGGCCACGGAGGTGAAACCATTGCCCTTATCGAGCTTGGTGTTGCCCCCAACATCATCTGAAAGGGTATCATCACAGCCGTAAATTCTGAAAGCAGGGATCTGACTAAAAGAGATAGTCTTCTCCTGGATGCTAACATTACTAGCTCCATAGTGATGATTAACAACACTGAAAGGTACTTGTCGATTGCTATTCTTCAAGAAAGCCAAAGTTTGCAAGTCAATCTTGATTTGTGACTTCAACGACACAATACGAGCAGTGAGCAGCTCAACTTCAGCGACAGAGGTAGCATTCTCGAGCTTATCATTCAAGGCAGCTACATGTCTCTTACTCATATCAATACTTTCCTGGGTCTCAACAACCACAGGATTGCAACCAGATGGTTGATCCCCCTCAACAGGTTCACGATTGCGATTCGCAGAATCTACCATCTCAACATCCATCATCAGATGGTCTTCGACAAGGTTTCTCAAAGAGGAACCAGAGGACAAAGAAGAACACGAAAGTCCAGAAACAGACAAAGAATCACCAGAGGTATTGTTGCCAGAGACAACGGGAGATTGAGCCTTAAAGGCAGAGGAAGGAACAGAGTTCTTGGTGGTAGAATCTTGCTGGGCGTTCATTGAAAAAAATGAAGTGTTTTAGTAATATTATATATGATAGAGTGATGGGGCCGTGTATAAGTCAATGACTATCAACTAAGATTCTTTATTAAAAGAGAGGGGAAAAGAACTATCCAAGATCTTATTACTTGCTATAATATATAGTAATATAGATCTACTGGTATCATTGGCCGTGGAGTTTATAACATAGACATCCGTTATAAGATCCAGTATAACGGGATGATTATTATCCAAAATGACAGGAGAGTATAGATACATCACTAAACACGTCAAAGAGATAGAATGATGTACTTGTCCATATGTTAACCATCCCAAATTCATAGCAATCGCAATCTCTCCAGGCTCTATACATTCATTGGAACGACAATGTTTTTTTTTACCCACACATATGATGATGTTGAAAGACATCTTGCCCTTGTTGAATTACCAAAGACAACCGGAACTTGCCCATACAACCCACATATTCCAATGATCAGTGTGTTCGGACCCGATGAAACACCAGCATATGCTCTTATCAATATCAGTGATATTATTAATCAAGTTGGATTGGTGAAGAAGCCTGAAAGTGCAGGTTCACTGAGACAGACTTCATACAGAGTAATATCCCCATATTATCTATTCAACAAGGGCCTTTCCAATAGCATTGGTCAAATATCGATAAAGTACTGCTATAATTATCCAATAAATATTACCTTGTTTTAACATATACTTGTATTCTGAGATGTTTCCAACTAGTCACGTGTAGATTTGGGCTCTTTGTACTGTATAAATACTGCAAAATGGGTGTTCTGCATTCGGATTATGGTATGAATATTATCACTCTACTGTTGATACTTTAAATACGCACTTACGGTAACTGTTTTTAAACGCTTGAAGGCTTTAAAAAAAATATTTGGACCATTTCGGATATTTTCATTAGATGATCCCTTTTTACTGCAATATGATTGGTTGATTATTTTAAAAAGTAGGAAATCCTGAAGTTAGAACTCGTAAAAAGCACTCAGTTGTAGCATAGTGTAAAGTCCTTTTTCTCTCTCAATGGTGCAGCACTGTCCAGCAGATACTTGCCATATCTTGACTTCTCGGAGGATCCAGCCCTCCCTTTACAATATCTACACGGGAAATGACTGTTATGACCAGCATGGTGAATGATGTCACTGACACCAACAATATCCCCCGTTGCCATGACCAGATGGACTCTTGCTCTACACACTTCTACGCCCCCCTTCTTGATCACCAATCCAGTGGTGCTCAATTGGGCCATTTCTTCGACTAGCGGAGAAAGGAAAGAATCCAGATCAACTGGCTTCTTTGGGCCGGGCAATATATATAATTGGAACATGGGTTGATCCTCTGACCTATGTAGACAAAAAAAATGGTAAGAATGAAGTATAAGTTGTGTTAAGATTATCTCTGAAAGTACCTGCAGGAAAGATCATGGTTCAAAATCATCATGTGGAAGAGTGTCATGGTCCTTGCACCTTTCTTTTGATTTGCAAAACCATCAACAAACAGCGTCACAAACACATCAATAACTCCAGGAAGACTTCCAATTCTGGTGCGGTACTCCTTCATGGCCGTTCCATCAAAGACGTCCGACATTACACCATCTTCTTGCTCACCTCTGGTATAAGGGTACACCAATTGGTTTCTGTAGTCATCATCAGCCAAACGGATAGCAATTTGATCCCCGCAGGACATCATCTTCAGCGTTGCAGATGGTACTATCACATCCCGAACATTCTTGTACCTGAACTGACCACAGTAGATACAGATCTCGTACTCTGTACCTGTTGTGGCCAATCCAAAGAGCTTGCAACTATTTGGACATATGTCATATTCTTTGCACCGAATATCATTTCGGCGCTTGAGCATATCGTCCAAGACATCAGACTGAAGAATCTCGCCATTAGGCTCTGTTTGAATACTTAATATAAGTAATAATATAAGTGGACCATTCATTATTATATTACCAATCAATGCAAAATCTCTGATTAAGGTGTTCATCATGTTAACGGTATCTCTTTTCGAGATGTCTGAACCTTTTTTAATGCCTGTTCATCTACCAAAATGCTGAACTTTTGACTGTAAGTAAAAGTGTTCTCATGCATAAGGTCTAAATCGTATTTCTTTGCACTCGCATAGAAAGCGTCAACGTCGCTGGCTTCATTCATCATAACATCATCAGTACTGGCAACAGCAACATCTGCAGTTTCGATTCTGTTTAATGCAATAGCATCCTTCATATGACCAGTCTTGTTCCTGTGGTTATTCCACTTAATGTTTGTAGGATAATCTCTACAACTACGGATGAATGAGTAGTTGTAATGGCACCAATTGTCAATGAATTGGCAGTTTTATAAGCAGTCAATTAGGCTGTAGAATTGAAAATAATTAGTGGTTTTGAGACAAGAAGACGCAATGTTTGGTTGGAATTCCATCAAAGTGGTGTCAAAATGCTCCCGTCTGGTGTTTATACCACAATGTAATTGGGAGTCTCGGCCTTCTTTCACTCGTTTACCCGCGATTGTAAGCCAATAGAATAAACAATTGGTAGCCTCTATGGTGTACTCAATTGGTGTAAGTAACGACCTTTTAACCGAAATATACCGCTGTATTGTAGAATAATTTTTTTTATTTATTAATAGAATCAAATAAACTATAGACGAGAAATGAAATAAGGATAAACATTAAATAGCCATGAACTGAAGCATTTGATTATTGGGCCACTTTCAGTGATCATTGATAGACAGTTATCTATAAGTGGAACACAGTAAAAAATGAGATCAATGAATACTAGAGACGACGATAGTTATGACGATTACCTCGATACAGTTATATGTGGGCATTTCTATAATAAATAGGGGATGGATGCTTTTATTTGTATACATTACCTTAATATACTCATTGTACTAGTGATATAGAAGAACAGGGGTCAGATTACTGTGTATATCTATTATATTCCAATAGTAAATGTTACCTTTTATCTGGAACCAGGGGGTATAGAACAGCACACCTAAGATAGAAGAGAAAATAGATGTTAGAGTCTTTTCACCCTTATGGTTTTATCATACTAACTTATACACATGGGAACAACCAAGCTAGTCATGCCTAGATAAGAAGAATGTTAATAATGGGAACAAGGAGACATTTCAAATCTTATTACCTCTCATTATAAAATCATACCCTCATTAGCCAACTAGCATGTACATGTACACTATATGAACGGCAGTAATTAATAATCTGGTAACATAAATATAAAGACAAAGCACATCTTCCATGGACTTACAGGATTAACAACAAAAGAGATAGAAAATGAAGAGGGAATAAAAAATTTTCTTGTTTATTTTATTTATAAATAAGAGAAACACAGTTTGAACTCCACAAAGATCTTCTATTTATATATACAATTAGTGTCTGACAGAAGTACAATGCACAAAAATGATTTACCTTCTATTGTCTGGCATTAGACAACCTCTGTTTAATAAAATAATGATAGAATAATATAATTAGTATAAATAGAGGTATTGTATTTATTGTAGCTTACCGCTTCTCTTCTTCTCTGCACCTGCCTCTCACTCTTCATGGCTTCTTGGAGCAGGGTTCAAGCAGCCCATTCCTTCTTACAATGGTAAATAGGATACCCAAAGGTGGCTATTACTCCCTCAAGTTTGAGAGAGTAATAGGCTTGATGACGATCAGGTATCTCACCCCAGTAGGTTGCCATCATACCTTGTTGTTTCATGACAACTCTACATTGTCTTGTCATTGCATGGAATTGCTTTCGTAAAAAATCCTTGGTCTTCTCCCTAATCTCTCTACCTCCATTATCGAGTTTGTAGAGATAGGTAATCAGCGCATTTAGCCTGACTGCAGGGGTTGGAGACCTATTTGTACGAGTGGGTACGAATCCACGCAAGGCTTCCTCAAGGGTTGGTGGGATGTCCCTTATACCTCGAAAGTCAGGGAATGTCACCAGTCTAGTGACCTCCCTCTCATCTCTAATAATGTCCAGCCCTATTAAAACATTTTAGAAACTACATTGTTATAAATTGTAAAATAACATACCTCTTGTGTCTTGTACAAGCATCCCATCAATGGTTGGAGGCTGTACACCCACACCGAGTTGCTCCATGATGAGATTCATACCTTGCTCAATGGCTGTCAGTCTTCGAGATACAGAATCCTCGTTGTCGGAAGCATTGCTATTGTTATTGTTGTTATTGTAATTGTTCATGATGGGTTATTCAGAGGAAGCAGAAGGAGATATGGATTGATTAATCCATTATGTTCTTAAATAATTGAATTTATAACAGAATCTGACATTATTACTATTTTTAGATTATGTATTGATGAACCGTATTGGAATTAAATGTGACAAGTATTGGTATGAACATTATAAATTATGATATTAATTAGGAGTACTATGAAATAGATACTCTATCAATCAATAGGCTAAATACTAGTTATACTATCTGTAAACATACCCTTTAATATTGTTTTAAAGCATGTATGATCATTGTTCTTAATGGAGTCTTAATAATAAAATCCTTATTAGGAATATATAAATCTTTAACATGCTGTATCCCATCAACAGATTATCTATTTGAATAATAAAATATCCTTATACAAAGATCAAACGGAATTAACATCTTTATCACTATACACATTCTACTAGCATTAAACACATCAAATACCTATACCTGACTTATCCCATATATACCCAGACGTTGTTTAATTCTTTACTCAGTTTGGGAACATTCAGAATTCAACTTCATTGATCTGGGAATCCAATTGACGGGTAACGTTATCTCAAATTTAACAATTCGAATATGTCATAATCTGGTATACTACGGGATAACTGATAAATATATGAGTATATTCAGCCTCAAACATCAAAGACAAAGTGTAAAGGAGACTGATAATTGGAACAGACCAATAGAAATATTTGTTATTTTTTCTTATTACAAAATGAATGAGAGTATGTTATACGAAGAATTGAATTTTAAACTTAACTGTATGTGTGAACCGACAAGGTCCAATTACGGATGTCAATAGAGGGGAACAACCTATCCAGAGTCACCAATAAAGAATGTGGGATGGGACCGTGAGGATGATCTGATCTGGGATGAATACATATAAGTCATCTAATGAACCGTAGCCCACCCATTGGGTACTTTTGATACTCGGAATGGTGTGTTTAAAGAAGTATTAATTGGAAAGATGTATTGGAGGATTTAAATATTAATTATTACTGAATCTGTATAAAAGTAGCTTATATTGAGCGAATCAATATACTTATAGCATTGACTTCTAAATTATTTCCTTATTAGTTAGATATTGTTGTATCAGAATCTATCCAGATCCTCATCTGTAGTTCTATCTCAACTGTCATACAATGGTACCTTAATTGTATTACCTAAATCGACAATCTCATATTCATACTAGTGTCAAAATCTGAGTACGTAAACTCATAAGGAAATAATTGGAAGTCAATGCAATTAGTATATTGATCCGCTCAATATAAGCTACTTTCATACCGATTCAGTAATTATCAATACCTTAAATCCTCTAATACATCTTCCCAATTAATACTTCTTTAAACACGCCATGCCGAGTAACAAGAGTATCCAATACATGGGCTACGATTTATTAGAAGACTTATACGTATTCATCTCAGATCAGATCATCCTCATGGTCTCATCCCACATTCTTCCTGATTGACGCTTGATAGGTTGTTCCCCTGTATTGACATCCGTAATTGGATCATGTCAATTCACACACTCATGTATGTTCAAGATCCCTTCTCCGTATAACATTTTAATATAAATACTCTCATCCATTTTGTAATAATAAAGGGCAATCAATCTTTCTTTCGGTCTGATTAACTTATCTGTCTCCTTTACGCTTTTTCTTTTATTTTTTGAAGTTGAATATACTCATATATTCATCAGATGTACTCAGATGTTGACACTTGTATGGATATGAGATCGTCGCTTTAGGTAATACAATTTAAGGCACCATAAAATGACAGTTGGGATGGAACGGCTTCTAGAAAACACAAAAACAGTCGTGTCGTTTTGAGCTCATGAATAAAAGAAACCAAATGTCAAAAAATACTTGGTTCCTCCTTCTTATTTTTTTTCTACTTTTACGCATTTCACTTTGATTCTTTCTAAAATGTTCAACCAATACAAGAAACAAAAAACTACTGATGTTACTAAAGACCAATCATTTGAATGTGACAAGTGTCCCATGGTATTTCAGTCAGCCAAGTCCAGAACAAATCATAAACGCTCTCATACAGCAATGGAACTGGCAGAAGAAGTGTGTACCTCTGAGCTTTCTGTGGATTCAGCTAGTACAAGTACAACTAGGGTGCCAATGGAAGCAGTAGATGATTGTGATGAAGGTATATACCATATAGTATCAATGATTTTGTATAATAAATATACTTTGTACTTACCTGTAACCATTAGTAGAATCAACTTTTGATCCATTCGTCAAAAGAAGTTATAAGACCTCTTGCAACTATAATGATGATATCCCCGGACATGTATACGAACAGAACGTTATAACCGATAATTCCTTCACCAAGTCCGAACTACTCAGTATTTACATCTCTGATCTCGCATCTGTATTTGGTTTGTCAAAGGCATGTCGCCGTCAAATAGGGAACATTGTCTAGACTGCCATAAATATGCATAAGGAGCTTGCTAAAGGTATATTAAACTACTAGTAATCCAGTTTGTATTTACTAAAATTACCTTTATAGAATACAATCCAAGGATTTTGAGTGACGATCGAGTGAAGACGTTACTGAGAGAAAAAAAATTGGTTCGTGCTCATGAGTACGATGTGTGCTCAAACGGGTGTAAACTGTTTAATTTAACAGAAGATGAAGAAACCTGTCCCCACTGTCAGACCGAAAGATATAAGCCAAGTACAGAACCTTCAGCATTGGTACCCAGCTGCACAATGAAGATGATGTCCGTCGGTGATCAGTTGGCCAGGTTATTATCAAACGATGAAGCGAGAAAGATGTTGCAGTACAGGCACAATCGTACTGAAACTCCTGGGCACATAACAGATTACTTCGACAGTGAGAACTATAAGGCTTTAAAAGCAGCCAACCTTTTTACCTCACCAGATGATATTGCTGTCATATTATATGTTGATGGTTTCGTAACTCAAAAGAAGAGCAAGCAACCTTTGGCAATTGTGCATGTTTTGGTATTGAACTATGACCCATCACTTAGGTAAGTTAATCAATTAGACATTACGAATCTCCAAACCATGTTACTTACATATTTCTACATAGATATACAGATGAATATATGTTCCAACTTGCCATAATCCCAGGAAAAATTGTTGATCTTGATTCATATATGCTTCCAATTGTTGATGAGATCAAAAGTTTGGGTGAGCATGGGTTGATAGTGAAGAAGTATACTGGCGAGACAATTAAGAGCAGAGTTCATTTGATCATGGCAACTGGTGATATCCCCCAGGTAAGTCTATTGTTTGGTGAACAGTATAATTATTATCAAGATCTTAATCGTACATCAAATAGGTATCAAAATTTGCTCATCATCAAGGCCATAGAGCTCTTCATGGTTGTCGGATCTGTTCTGTGAAGGGTGAAGGTACTTCTAGTAACCAAGGCTCAAAGTACTATAAAGACCATAAGGCAAGCATGAGAACTATTCCCGATTTTGTCGAGGGCAATGAGGTAAACTAGAATATACAATATTTTATATTCACTTACTTATTAATCAATTACCAATACATAGGCAACACAGATAACAGCACCTAGTATATTCGCCAGTCTACCCACTTTTAATGGCTCATCCTTTTTTGGGTTGGATGAAATGCATTTGCTTGGACAAGGAATTGGAAGATTCATCCTTAATTTGCTGGTAGAAGTAAACAAGTCACCAAGGACCCATCACATATTTTACTACACTGACGAGAATGGTAGTCCAAACATTGAAAACTATACATTCAAAGTGAATTTCCGAGAGTTAATTCAAGCCGGTAGACTGATAGAGAAATCAAGAGGTTTTATACCTGTATCATTCCAAGGCAGCTGGGATAATTTGATTGGAAACACCGGAGGTGCGAGAGCAATTGATTTCCTCGACTTTCTGCTATATGTTGTTCCCACATTGAATGTTCCATTATTCCAAAGAAGTAAAGTGAGGCTTGCATTGTTAGATCTGGTAAGAGGCTGTGCCATTGCTCTGCAATGGGAACTAACCAACGATATGATCCACTACGGATGAACTGCCGGTGGTTAAAGTACCCATTCCTTTAAGAATAGGTGTTTTGATCTCTTTTTATTAGCAGGGGAAATCGCAAATGTTGGTGGTTATGATATTCATGTTTATCCAGGAAGGGGTTAACTACTATTTTACACTGGTGTTATAAAACCCTTCTTCAGCAGTTAATGCAATGATTTTAAGGGGGTTATTTTAGATTCAGTTTCTATTTTAGGTGTTTGAGCTGATAAATCAAAAAATGGGGTTTTTATATTTATAAAAAGGTGTATTGAATCATTATTTTACTATAGAAAACCCCTTTTATAGCTCATTTATGGAATACATTAGGCAATAAAATGAAATAATAGTTATGATATACTGAGGGTTTTATTTATTAATAGATTTAAATAGACTAGTAACTACTATTCATATACAGGGTATATGAATGGGATAATAAACATGGGTACATTGTGGCATATTGCATATGTAGACTTCCTGGACATACTTCTATTTTTTAGTTGAGGACAGATAGATAGAGAGTAGATACAGTAAAGAGTGTTTGTTAGAATGAGTAGATATAAGAATGGTTATAATAATTACATTTGCACAGTTATCAGGGCATCCGTCTGTACTCCAGGAAGTAATCAATCTATACCATTAAACAACATTACCTAGATAGGAGATGGTATTAGTTAACTGCTTATAATCATTGTAATGCAGTTATAGCTACCTTTATTCTTACAGTAACAGTTCACTCACATCAGTGACTATAATAGATAAAGTAATGATCAGTCTCTATTTATTCTCATTATTGTAATATACTAACTTATACACACTTGGAAACAAACAGATTGGTCTTTAATAACATAATAAGGTCAAAATGTGGTACTGATGACATCCTTCGAGGTACTTTACCTCACAATACATATTACACTCCCAGTTCACAGTTATCACACCTAGCGATTATCTGCACTGGCATGTTAAATTATATGAAGACAAACATATATTTAATTTACTTACAAGTTCAAATAGTATAATGACAAAATAAAAAGAGAAAAGGAGGGAAAGAAATAAAAGAGAGATCATTTTTATTTTATAGAGCTAAGAAAAAGAATTCAATCACCACAGCCAATACCATTAGGTCTCCAACTTTGGATATATAGTTGGTATCAATCACAGGAACAATAATAAAATGAAGGATAATTACCTACTGCCCATTAGATGCCTCAAGTCTCTATTAATATCAACAATAAAGATAGATAGAATTAGTACAATATACATCGGATCTACATGTGTTTATAAATTACCAGCAGTCTTCTCCTCTCCACCTATCTTTCACTCTTCATTGCCTCTTGGATAAGAAGTTTGGCACCCCATTGTCTCTTACAACGAAAGATGGGGTATCCAAAAGCTGTGATTGTTCTTTCTAGCTTTATAGCATAGAACAGCTGTTGCTGTAAAGGTATCTCACTCCAGAAGGTGAAGTGAACACCGTCTATCTTCATAACGATGCGACATTCCCGGGCTAATCTACGAAGATGTAGTCTTATGTGCTTCTTTATGAGAGTGGTGATCTCTCGCCCAGGGTTTACCAGTCTGTACATCAATGAGATCAAAGCATTTGAGCGTACTCCTGCACCGGGAATGTTGACAGCTTCGGGATCATGCCCTATCAATGCTTCTGCAGGAGTTGATACAATGTCTCTGGCACCTTGAACATCAGGGAAGGCAGTGGTAATAATGACATTTCTCTCGTAAGTTATCATGTCAATACCTAATTAACCAAAGTTAATATCTGTATTTACCATAGAGAATTAAAAAATTAATATTACCTTCAAAGCCCTCAGGTATCATCTCCTGCATATTGGGATTGACTACTACACCCAGTCTCTCATTCACCATTGTTACTTGGTCGGTCAAGTTTGACACTTGTCTTATCAATTCTTGAATGACAGGGTTATTATCATTGTTGGGGCTGTTGGAATTATTATTGCCATTGCCGTTGTTATTTCTATTGTTATAATTGTTCATATGGGAAAGGATTAATGGAGTAAAGTAAAAGACGGTTATTTTGGGTGCTATGTACCTGAATATATACCATATTCTAGTTCTTTACCTGACGTCAATACCATAGTATGTCATACCGACCATTTAAAATATTGCATTGTGTACCCAAGTGAATAACATTGGCGGGTGACAAAGGGGATTGATCATTGTCCATGACGATGTTCATCATAAGTATCACGGATATAGACTGGATTCATAAGTATTCAGAACACTGCATTACATCATTTGAAATATGGACATGGAATTCATCAGAAGGAGAATAGAACGACTTTATTTCTTGGTGATTTCAAAGGGTATAAATACAGGTCACTGTCACCTTTACTAAACAATCAATATATACACTTACTATAAGCTCTATTTAAACAAACCCAAATGTCCCCTGATCCAAAAGAATGAAGATTACCCACGGAGATGCTTCCAAGAAAAACTTTTGTGCTATTTGCAACATTCAATTCTTTCCTACAGACAAAGCATAAATCATAATCGTCTTCATGTTGAATCTGAAGTCCCTGTTAGTTTGCCCAGTACCGTCTCCAATGCCGTTGTGTTAAATGTATCTCAAGATCAAGTTGAAGGTAATATAGTAGAATATTAGTACACATTCTGTTTTTGGTTTTGTACTTACATTTTATAATCATAGAATCACGAATTGATCCTCATGCTCAAAGAACATTCAAGTCTTCATGTATTTTTGATGACAGAATCAATGGGCATGTATATCAGCAGAACATTATCACTGACAACTCTTTAACTCGCTCTGAATGGTTAAGTGTCCAAGTGTCCGATCTCTCTACTGTATTTGGTTGGTCAAAGGAGTGTCGTCGTCTTGTTGGTAATCTCATCCAAACTACCATGGGTATGTATGAGGAGTTGTCGAAAGGTAGAGTGTGATTTGATTTAAGCGCCATATATCTTCTATTACTAATTATCAACTGATAGAATATAATCCCAAGTTATTGAGTGATGATCGTGTAAAAACTTTGTTGAGAGAGAAGACGATGGTGAAGGCCCACGAGTATGATGTGTGTCCTAACGGTTGTAAGCTGTTTAATATCACCAAAGCTGAAGTCCAGTGCCCCCACTGTCAAGAAAGCAGGTATAAGTCTGAGACAAATATGCTGTCAGTAGTACTAGCTGTACAATGAAGATGATGTCAGTTGGTGACCAATTGTCAAGGTTAATCTCCAATGATGAAACCAGAAAGCAGATGCAGTACCGCAACAATCGTGAAGAGATGCCTGGACACATGACGGACTACTTTGATAGTGACAACTACAAAGACCTAAAAGCATTGAATATGTTCACCTCTCCTGATGATATTGCTTTGATACTATATGTTGATGAGTTTGTAACTCAAAAGAAGTCGAAGCAGCCATTGACTATCATTCATGTGCTGGTGTTGAACTATGATCCATCATTGAGGTAAAGTGTTTAGTTATATAGAATAGATAAATATAAGTGCTTACTGACCTATTCATTCATAGATACACTGACGAGTATATGTTTCAATTGGCTATTATCCCTGGCAAAATTGTTGATCTTGATTCCTACATGCTGCCAATAGTAGATGAAATTAAAAGTCTTGGTAAGCATGGTCTCGTTGTAAAGAGGTATGATGGTGTGGTGATAACAAGTAAGGTTCACCTGGTTATGGCTACTGGTGATATCCCACAGGTATATATATT
>JAIXMH010000278.1:0-13262 GCA_025528865.1 Pilobolus umbonatus
TGGTGGAGCTGATCGTAGAAGTGAATAAGTCCCCTCGAAACAGTCATATTCTACATGGTGTTAAAGATGGAGCTTCTAATATGGACGGGTATACGTTCAAAGTTGACCATCAAAAACTTGCTGCAGCTGGGAAGATGATTGAAGAATCAAGACGGAAAATTCCTGTTTCGTTCCAGGGTAGTTGGGATAATCTGATCTCAAGAACTAGTGGAGCCAGGGCAATTGATTTTCTTGATTTCCTGCTTTATGTAGTGCCTACATTGATAGTTCCTCTGTTTGAAGATAAAAATGTGCGATTGGCATTGTTGAAACTGGTGAGAGGTTGTGCAATTGCATTGCAGTGGGAGTTGACTGAAGGACTAATAAGGGAGATGGAGAAGTAAGTTTTTATACAGGATATACAATGAAAATATTCTAAATACCTCTATTGTCTAGTTGCTTTGCTCACTGGCACAATTATCTGAGGGAGGAGATAAAAGCGAACAAGATATCTGTTGCGGTGTTTCGGCCTAATAACCATTACCTGGCACACATTGGAATGATCACCAGAAGAAATGGTTGCATGAGGGTATACAGCGCAAGATCAATGGAAAGAACAATTGGCCGCTACTCCAGATTGATAAAAAGTACTGTGTTCAGTGGAAAAAATGCTGTTAACATTGTTGAACGATTAGCTACTCGTAGCATAGTCAATTTCTCAATGGACATCAACAGTTTACTGGATATGGCAGAGCCCATTCGTACCTCTCTTGATGACTATTTGGAGCTTTCTTCATCCTCTCAATACAATCTCGACCACCAACTCTGGAGCCCCTTCAGCTCTGCCAATCTAGCATCTGATACACACATTGAATCCGTCCCCATAGCTACCATTATCAAAGAGCTGAAGAAATATTACTCTCGTTCTTCTTCCTCTTCTCTTCATTCCAACACAATCAACATTTCTGCCCGTGCTCTTTTGAACAGCCATGTATATAGCTCTTGTATGTATAGAAGAATTAGAAGAGAATACCGTCGTGGAAATCACCATGTCCTGTTCTACACATCACATAATTCGTAAGTACCAAGCTTCTATGTATTTCGCTTTATATCCTTACGTTATATATTCATCTCTAGATCTTTTTGCTGGTACGTCGGTTCAGTTCAATTCTATTTCCAGCATAACAACTCTTCGGAGGGGGATGATTCTCAATTTCTTGTTCTTGTTGAGGTGATGAAGAAGCATACCTGTGCCAAATATGATCCCACTATGCCTGTTGTCACGATGAATGGACCTGGTCAACCACCAAGATATGCGGTGATCAGTCTCAATGACATCAAATACCAGGTTGGCCTTGTTCAGAAATCCACAGACTCTTTGGAGCACAATGTAGTAGCTCCATACTATATATTCCGTGATAATATAAAGACTACAGCTGGAAAACTTGTCAACATATAATTCATAATAAAGCTCTTTTTACATTACTCAGTTGTTATTATATGTGTCTTTTCTCTCATTCCTTTGTTGATTGACATGACTATGTTCATCTTAAAACAACATTAGGTTACTCGTTATTGATGGGATATAAGTAATAGTACCTTTGGTATTGTATTTATCTAAGCTGTAAAGTGGAATAGAAGAAGGAGAAAAACAGGGGACTTGAGGAGATAAAAAAATAAATACTCGGAATTTGAATAATAAAATGAAAAATGAATGCAAAATGGGTTTTCGTACACAAATCATCCTAAAATCAAGAAAGAATACATGTATGTACACACTCAGAAAGGGTTAACTACCTTTTCAAATTTGGGTTGAATTACGTGAATACATAAAATAGTATATTTAAGCAGAGAAATCATTTTAATTTCAATTTAAAAAGATATCATGTAATAAACATAACATTGATGAACATATACACTGCATTTATTTTTCAATAAAGCAAATTTAATATTCAGGGCATTTGGCTCATGATTACTAAGAATACAAACCATCATTATCATTGGGACGCTACATGAAAATTTATTAAGAAGGGGTTTATGACCCTTTCAAAATGTGTAACTACTACCAGTTCATCCGTAGTGGATATCACTCGGTATATCCGCAGTGTCATCTGCTCGTATTTATTATTTCAATCAACTGACATATGGATGTCTGGTATACTGGCTGCTTATAGTGGAACAACTAATGGCTGTGCATTATGCAACATCGATGAAAATGGACAACAGAAGTAAGCACTTTTTATACATTATATAAAAATACAATTAAAGAATGTTGTTTTGTGATTAGGTTGAATACAGCAAACACTATATTAGCAGTAATATAACAATATTTATTGTCAATCCTTTCATGGGAACCGCACAGAAAACAATGATTCACCACTCATAGTTTATACGCAATATGAATGAAACTGGATACAGGTTATTTATATGTTCATAGAAAGGTAATGTATTATCATATGTTTATTGTTGCATAGCTTATAAATTTTAATTGTGCATATTGATATTAGTTAATGGAATGAATGGATGAATGAATGTGATGAGAAATCATAGGGCATAGAAAGAGTGAGGAAAGAATTATATATCACGGAGCATACCACAGTTGTTTGACATTTTGCGAGTAAATGACTGGTATGGGGATATGACACAATGGGAATTGCTAGTGGGTGACTTAACAAGACCCACTTGCGCAGTGATCTGGAGTATGTCTATGACTCTGAATGTTGGTCCCTCACCAAATTGCCGGAGTGTGACCAATGGAATACAATCGTCATATGAAGTGGTGGTATGGGACTTCGCTACTTCTAAAAAAAAAAGATGATGCTCCTGATCCAAGTGGTAATGGGAGAAAAAGAAGATAACAGTACCAACAAACCAAGAGGTAGAGGCATTGTTTCTACGACTAAAAACAATCAATTAGTACTTATTCAGATTTTTTCTATCGAACTATCAACTTACTTTCTATGACTGGAATTGAACATGACAAAGTGATTACCTCTGCGATACTCATTTAACTTCTTTCTGTTCATTGTCGTTGAATACATAGTAGAATCAATCCATGCACGACCTGCGAGTTTGACAAGGAAGTTTATGATTTGGTGTTGAGGATGGTACCCGTGGTTAACATAGTACTTTTGGAGAGTCTGGAGAATGGTGATGTTGGAGATGGGGTAGCCAAACAGATCGATGCCAGTATTATCAGTTTGCATATTGTAGGGGCTGGCTGGTATAGGTGACCATAGTTAAGGATAACTAGGTAAGCCTGACGGATGGTTAATAAAAGTGGAATCATTGTACGGTTTGGGTTCAATAATATCCACTTCATCTTCGATATCAATACTAATATTAATATAATTCTTTATAGCCATCCGCTCAACAAGGTTGCTGGCATTCTGGCCACTGTTCACCTTACTCTTGATAGCTTTGATCGCTTACCAATCGTAGGCTCAACCGGTCTAGTACTGTAAGATCTCATTGGGCCAAGAAATCTTGTGATATGGGGGATATGTAAGAGGTAATGATTGACAGAAGTGAATACACTCTTTGACAATTTCTTGGCCATGATCTGTTCTGTCAGGTAGTGATGCCAAATTCGAAAGTACCTAAAATATGTAAACGGGTATTAATATAAAAGTTTTTTTAACTGTAGGCTTTCAACGTACTCTTCCATTTGACAAATCATTTCCTCTGTGATAGACCATTGCAAGGCAAGGCTGCAACCTTTGGACAAAGCAAGAAGAGCCCTAGATGCTTCCTTGGTTTTTAAGAGTGGACATACAAGAGTGGGGACGGCGTACAAAAGAAAGTCGATGTAATCAACCATCCTGGTACCTGCTGATCGTTTGATGATGTCTTCCCAGCTACCTTGGAAGGAGACTGGAATATACCACCTAGATGCAGTCAGGTACTCACTAATTTTGGCCAACTCCGTGGTCGAAAGCAAAAAAGGGTATCCGTTTGTTGTCTTGTTACTATTGGTGTCGATGTAGAGGAATTTGGAAGTGGGAGTAACAGTGATCATCTCCAACACGAGCTTGGCAACACCACCACCGATCAAATGCATTTCATCTAAACCGAAAAAAGCACCACCAGAAAAACTAGGAAGCTTACAAAAAACAGATGGGTTGTTTAATCCAAATGACTACATAGAATTGGTTAGTAATGATGTCGTTTATGGATATGGTCGAGTACTTACGGGGTCGCCGTTCTTGAATTCCTCAATTGTTCTCAATGGTCTGGTATTATCGACAAAATACATGCCCCTGTTGTAATTGTCTGGATGCACACCTTTAGTCAGACACAATCGACACCCAAAGAGACTGTTGGATCCCGAATGATGTGCCAACTCCTGAACACCAACGATGTCACCTATATATAAATGATTAGATTGATTGAAGATGAATTCCGGTTCATATCGTACCCGTAGCTCCCATAAGATGCACTCGGGCTTTGCATATCTCGACACCACCCTTCATGACTATCATACCCTTGGTGGACAGGGTGTGAATCTCTTCAACAAGAGGTAAAAGAAAGGTATCCAGATCTTTGGGCTTGTTTGGTGCACCAAGGATTGCCAACTGGATCATGTTGGCTTCTTCGTACCTATTTAATATTGTGAGTATAGTATTTATAAATAATGAGAAAGAAATCAACTATTACCTTTGTGATGGATCAATGTTCAAAACATTCGCGTGGAGCATTGTGAATGTCTTACTGCTTCCCTTCTGGGTCACGAACCCGTCAACAAACAACATAAGAAAGATGTCGATAACATCAGGAACAGCACCAATTGCCTCTCTATATTCCCTCATTACTGATCCATCATGAATATCCGAGAGAACATTATTGATATAATGCTCTCTCTGTTGGGGATATTTAAGTTCCTGGCGCTTTCCTTCATCAGCCAACATACCTGCTATCTGCCCACCCACAGACAACATCTTGATAGATGCTACTGGCTTTAGCTCACCATTAACCATCTTGAACCTCTTGCTACCACAATGGTCGCATTCAGCATCGGGCGTAGCAGCATCACCTTTCTTGAATAACATACAACCTTCTTTGCAGGTTGGTGTACATTAATCAATGCTGGTGATCTGCTCATCATCATCTCTCTAGAACATCGACTTGAGGGACAAATCCATCAGTACCTATATTAATAAATAATGTAAGTAAACAATGCATGTCTTGAATAAACAAATACTAACCAGACTTGTTGTTCCTCAGGTCCCTAATAACAGTATTTATCTGTCGGATGATCTTTCTCTGATATGTAAGGGAGACCTTTGCTTCAACGGCATACTCGTTTAAAATTAGACCAATGTTCTCCATATAACAAAAGCTGTTCTGGTCCATATGAGTTGCTTCGAATATAGTGGCACCAGTCTGATCAAATGAAGCATCTTCCTGAAGACTATCCATTTCATGATCAATATCAATAACTAAATGACATTCCAATAGGTGAGTTACAGATATGCTGATGGGAGTATATAGTTTATACTTACATTCACCCATAGATATATCCTGATCTATGTCTTCTGCAACAGAACTGGAAGCAGCAGCAGAGATTGCATCTTGAGCATTACTCTTGCACACTCGGCTATTCTTCATATGAGAAGACAATTGATGACTATACTCGAATGATTTGGAACAATAGCCGCATGCATACACTCTTTTAGTTTCGTAAGGAGTCTTGACTCTTTGTCTACGGGAAGTGGGTTGGAAATTGTTATTAGGCATGGTATGTATAGTAATTAGTATATATGTGAATATAAAGAAAGGTGGATCAGTCAAATCAAGCACCCTTTATATATTTTAGAGAAATACAAATGATATCATTGAATACTTCCCTTTTGATTCAACAAGCCGCAGTTTATACACCATCTTTATATGATATCGTCGATAACTGACTGCGATCAATACCATATGCTAACATACAATGCTTGGATATTCTTCAGCAATCACATATGGGATGAACATCGTCATGCGCAGCTGAATATTCAGGAACTCATGCAACATATCGTCATTTTCAATGATGACATTATCTATACATGGTAATTGAATGTCAATGAAAAGGTAAAATCACAATCAAAATAAACATTTTATTCTATTCTCTTTGTTAAGCCTAACATATTACACTTTAAATTACTATGAATAACAACAATTACAACGCCAACTTGGAGAGAATGAGGATAGAACTGGTCGTGGAAGTACGAACTCTTACTAATGAAGTGCGTGATATAAAGACGAAAGTAGATGGTATGGAGAATATCATTAGAAACAGATTTCCGTCTGTTACTTCAGAGCATTCAGCTGATCATTCTGGTTGGTGGTGTACATATGATCTGTTATATCCAAACCTGACCTTTTATAAAAGGTGGAAAGTTACATTTCAATTAAAGGTTACAAAGTATACTATGAATCTTAACAGATTTGGGTTCAGGAATATAGACAGAGTTACATCTTCAGCTAGAGCATTGTACCTTGCCGATGGTCCGAAGAAGAAGACTGCTCCGGGAATAGTAATAAGTATAACTAAAGAGGGTGAAGAGAAATATTCTCGACGAGGAAGCTATTCGTTGGAACGATTGGACAAGTATGGAGTTGGAATACAAGAGATATTACTGTTTGCAGTTGGAGGATCTTGCCAATTTTGAAAGCATCCCTCTATATCGGTGTAAGGGTCAATGGGCAGCTTTTCTGATCATGGCTCAAATCATGAGGCTTCAAAATGTTGTTCCCCATAACGAAGTAGCTATGGATACCAGAGAAGATAGGGTAGTATCCATATATATCAGTATAATGTGTCTGGTACTTATCGATGTGTTGTATATTTAGAATATGGACAGAGAATCTAGCCTGGACAGTTTATTATGGTAATATATAAACACCTATAGATATATGACTGCATCATACCGAACAATCTATCTTTTATAGTGAACAAGACCATGATGATTCGGATCATCCTTCTTCTTTTGTTTCCTCTTCTTTTGACTACTCCCATTCCAACTCATATGATAATAGTGGTCTCGATCCTCTTTTCAATGGCATGCAGTCTACTCCTTCAACAACCCCTTCAAATATCAATAGTAAACGTAGAAGACAATAGTTTGATTTGATTGGATATAAAGATTCCCTTTAGACTGATAAAAATAAATGAGATACAGACTATTTTTTTTCTTTTTTTCCTCTTCTTTATAACATAATATATAATCCAACCAACAGATTAAATATAATAAGATGACCCATAAACATGAAGACGATTGATATAGAGCTAGTAAACCCATCCATCCATTCGTTTACTTAAATCATGTACTAAGCTGCTTATATAAATAACCATATTCTTCTATATTAATACTTCTATCTAATTAGATAACTATCCGAGGAAGCCTGATAGGGAGTACGTAATATTTTTATCTTTTAATACTATTTATTGAACTATGTTCGTTCTTTATAGTATTGCTGCTGTATTGTTTCTTGAATGTCTGTCTACTCTTCTATCGAACAGTTTATTCTCTTTCAAAGCTATTTGTCCTGTCCTCCCACAGGTAGCTATTATGACTGTTGCTGGTATATGATGTTAATACTTGAAAGGTCAGATGTTATGGTTAGATGCTCTTATACTCATAATATTACTATATAATAGTAGTCTCCTACAATCAACTAACCGAGTGCTGGTTACAATGGAACATATATTAGGTATTGATATATAATCTAGAGGGTATTTATTATTGTATAATAACCATGTTGTTTAGTACTAACTTTCTATTACTAGATAGTCTTCCCATAATCATGAAGACCGACTGTAAGTAGCTTATACAAGGGATTAACAAAGAACTTCTTACTTATATCACAATCTCATCTTAGTAGTTCTTTATACAGTCAAGTAACACTGTCCCTCTCTTATTGATCAACTGGATCTCTTATCTATGGTATTTACTTTACTCCATGTCATAAAAAAATATACATGACATTAACTTTCCTTTGTTATTACATGTCTTATATTTTGCTATAAATTATATCTGTAAGTATTTGAAATAACATACAGACAATACAACTACTCATACTACTTTTATCCTTAGTTTTATACTATCTCACCAAGTAACCACTGTTTATGATGCTTTCTTATCTGCGGTATGTACTCTATATGTTACCTGATATACAGTGTACTGATGTGTTCTTTCTATTAGATGGATGGTATAAGAAACAGAATATATATGTAAGTAGTTGCCATGTTCTCTATATATTCTTTTTATTAAGACATCTTCTTTATCATATAGTACAATATATACAGCTTCATGAATACCTTTACCTCCCTGCGTAATAATTTACACTACTTGCTATTTCTTTCTGATACATTAGACAATGGTTACTATCTTTTTTTATCTCAAAATACATTTCCCACAAAGCTTCCTATGATCTAGGGTGATTTAATAACTAGAATAACAAGTTGTTATATCTATTACTATAGATATATGCAATACAATTCTTCATTTTATCTATAATAAAATACATTTGACATGCATTGCATTCATTATAGCCATATTAAAATCGGTTTTTCTATAATATATTGAAAGAATCTATCCAATAGTAACTGTATGTATGGGATAATGCATCCAATGGTTAAGCTATAAATGAATCTTTTATCCGAGTAAAAGTCACGTGATTAAAATTGGCCGAGCCGAAGTATTACGACTGATAAAATCCCGTCCGTTAAATCGTTAGATTCGTATACGTCCTGAAAAGTCGGACTATTCCGCCTAAATCAGTCGTTCTGTCCGTTATTAGTCGTCCAAATCTTTCATAGTGCCCATCAACTCCTGGACAGCAACAATGTCGCCTATTCTATGAATGTTAGAATGAATGGACAATTGATACTAGTATTAATATTACCGGCTGCTCCCATCAGATGAACTCTGGCACGACCAATGACTTCTTCACCATTTACAACAATCATTCCATTAGTAGACAATTCAAGAAGTTCAGCAACTATTGGTTTTAAGAATGAATTCATGTTCTTGGGTTTCTTGGGAGCACCAAGGATTGCCAGTTGAGTCATGTTATGATCTTCATATCTGTCTCAAAAAGTAAGTATACTCTATAATAGAACTGTTTAGACATCTGTGGTTACCTTTCCGATGCATCAATGTTTAGGATATTCATATGAAACATCGTATATGACTTCTTCCCTTTCATCTCATTGACAAAGCCATCAACAAATAACATTACGTAGATGTCGATAACACCTAGGACTTTCTTGATCTGTTGCCTGTACCACTTAAGCACCAATCCATCATGAATGTCAGTCATGACAGACTTATTCAAGGCAACTTCTTGATCCATTTTTATTCTTTCCACCATCTCCTTGTCTACAAGCATGTTTGCCATGTGTCGACCCATAGACAACATCTTCAGACTGTATGATGGCTTCAACAAACCATTCACCACATTGTATCTTCTACTCTGACAGAAGACACAACTCTCATCAACTTCAACTACTTCTCTCTTCTCAAACATCATACAACCGTTCGAGCAGACGTCGTGATGATTCACTACGACTGATGATCTTCTTCTTATCAAACTTTCGACAGCTTCAGGCTGCAAGACCTTTCCAAGAGTTCCTGTATGTGTAATAGTAAGTAATTATATTTCACGTATTAAAAATCATATAGACTCTTACCAGTTTTATTGTTTCTTAGATCTCTGATAACAGTATTCATAAGATTGCATATCATCTTGTGGAGTCTTCGGGATGCTTTTTCCTCCGATATATAATCATTCAGGAGAATACTTATAGTCTCCATGTAGTTGAAAGAGGATCCGTTGACAGGCATGGCTTCATATACCTTGGCTGAACTATCAAAGGCAAAATAAGGCTCGTTGTGATCAAATTCCTCATTAACGTCAGACACTATTATAAGTGAATTAAAAGGGAAGTTACTAATAACGTGTATAACGAGGATGCTCTATTTACTTACAATAATCCATAGGATCTCCGTATCAATGTTCTCTGATTCAATAAAAGTAGCATCCAAGGTATCAACTGACTCCTCATTGTCATGTACGGGAGAAGAACTGGTTTCACCAGAATTAACTCTATCCTAAGATCTGGTTTGATCTTGATGCTTTTTAAGATCATTCTTTGTTCTGAAAAGAAGAGTGCAGGATTCACATTCAACTTTCTTATGCACCATGTAACGGGCACGAGTTCTCTTGGAAATAGTGTTAGAGGAGTTGGCAGACATGTTAGTTATTATAGTGAGGAAAGAGTTATTTGGAAATATAGAGAAGAAAGATTCAGTAGAAAACAACACCCCTTTTATACTGTAAAAGGACTTGTCATTTTATTTCACTATTATTTACTATCACGGGATTAATGCATGTATGCATTACAAATGAAATCATGTCAGTCATTGAATATGGTCGCATTTAGGTACGTACCAATTAGACGATAACATTAGAAGGACAGGCATCGAGCAATACTAATGATATCACTATCTACGTTATTTAGTTGTGTCTCTACGATGAAATTATGTTGCTGAAGAACCAATGATACTATTTATGACTTCTTGTCGATGAATTTGTGCAACAGCTACATGTCAAATGACGAATGTCTTATAGGTTGGGTAAGTCATGGAGGATCTTTTACATATTTTTGGAAAATGAAGTGGACATTATTACTGCTTCTTCCTACTGTCAGGTACAAATATAGAAAATATCATTTCTCACGTCATAAATCTCCATATATAGAAATCTCCTGTTGAATACACTATGAAAGATTTGGACCTACCAAACTTGGCCATTGCATATCTCAGGTTGGTAATATTCCGACAGCTAGAACCAAAAAAAATCTATACGATTTAATGGACTGTACCAACATCCGTTGGTAATACTTCGGCTCGGCCATTTTAAATCACGTGACTTTTATCCGGACAGAAGATTCATGTATAACTTTACCATTGGATACATTCATATCATACATACGGTTACTATTGGATGGATTTATTAGATATATTATAGGATAGACGATATTATTATGGTTAAAATTGAATGCAATGCATATTACATGTATTTTATTATGACTAGAATAAAGAATTGTATTGAACTAAGCTATGAGTATTGATCAGGAGGGCTGGTTGGTCCATTTGTTGATTCACCATGAAGTAGAAAAGCATTGTAAACATTGTACGTTGAGATAGATCGAGAGAGTAAGCATTGTATGTTGGATGGGATAGAGATGGTAAGCAGTGTACGTTGTGACAGAAAAAAATAATGGTATTCATTAACCTGTATTGATTATACTATATGATAAAAAAGTTCTGTCAGTAAACAGCATATACAGCCAACACGGCAGCTACTTACATCTACTTCTTTTAGTCATTGTCTCCACCTAATAAAAAGAACCCAATTAGTATGCTGTATACCAGATAACATATAGAATACATACCACTTACAAGAAAGTATCACATACAGTAATTAGTTGGGTTAGATAGCATAGAACTAAAGATAGAAATAGTATGAGTAATTGTATTGTTTTATGTTATTTCGAGTACTTACATATGTAATACATAACAGAAGATAGAGCACCTATTAGCAAGGGGAAGTTAATGTCATGTATTGTTATGACATAGAGTAAATGACATACCATACACAAGATATTCAGTAGATGATAGAGGTAGAGGTACTGTTGCTGGGCTGTTAATAGAAGCACTATCAATAGATAAGAGTATAAGTATTGATTTCGTTATATGTTGTATCAGTTACTTACAACTTCTTGATACAAGTAAGATATCTAATAAGAGAAATTCAGTTTACTACACAGCATGGGCATCATACAATAATAAGTACCAGACTGAATATACAGCAACATCTAGTCATACATCATATAAGACAACACAAGGTACTTTATCATAGAGAGTATCACTGATAAATAATAGAAATATGAGTATGATAATAAGTGATTACTCCTGGGTATATTACGTATACACTTTGACCAAAACACCATAAGACAAGCAACATAGATAGCAGAATACAGACAACCCTTAGACCAAAACTGAGTAACAGCCGTACCAGAAGATAAAGCATCATGGATAATCAAAAAGAGCACTCCCAGATAGATAACCAATAAAAAGAATACACTAGTAGAAGAATAAAGGATACATCATAAAGAGAGATAAGGAAAGCCAAACTATGAGTATTCAGAGAGACACCAGAGGGAATGATAGTAACAGTCAGAAAGAGTATATATTGATATTGGTAGATAGAAGTAGTGTACCTTCTTTGACTACATATTATAGTCTCTATCTATACTATTTATGAGTACATTTTATAATAGTACTTATTCAGACTATTTGTTACCTACATTTCTGTCATGTGGAAGATGAAGGTCATTACCTTCTTTCCATCTACTGCACAGATGCCTTTATTACAGTATTTTATTATATTCATGAATAGTCATTATAGATAAAGGAAAGAAAGAGAAGATGGGAGAGAAAAGAATAAAAAAAAAACTTACAAGGGTGGTATTATTATACTCCGTCCCAAAAGCATCTATTTGTATATTGAAGCGTATCATGTGTGGTGAGTTCAAGGTATTACTCACTTAAAGGCAATCAAGCATGATAAAGATAACATATAACAGTGCTAAAATAGTATTACCAAGCACTATGTATAATCTCATATATTCAGTCAGCCATCAACAGCTTCCTCGCTTTATAAATACATCCAAGTGGTACAGCAATCTCATTAAACAAGCCTATCCAGGTTACATACAGATAAAAAATTAAAATAAAGCACCTCAGCAGGTTATTATAATCCCCACAAATTATTGAATACCAACACTTGGTCTCTATCATCCCAATAAGTTATATATATGGTCAGCTCTAAAAGAACAACCCCTTATATCTCAGATAAATAATGTACATAGTCCACAATTAAAGTATCCATTCAATACAAACTGTAGTATTCCAAACCAAGATTCAAATGATAGTTATCAAGTCGACAATTAACAGGATGTATACTGATAAGGTGTACCTGGAGTGCCCATTACGATATTGTATGTTCAGTTCAAATATTGGTGATGCTCGGTGGTGATCCATTTTGATCGTCGTGTACCAGAGGGTGAAGTCAATATTAGATCTATTATCTTCAATTGGTATTAGTAAGATAGACAGGCATAAACTGGTTTTCATCATCCATATCATTAGTTTGTACTGCTATCCAAGATTGAGATATTGTATGCCCACACTAAGGCGGATTACTTGGAACATATGTCCAGTCATTGGAAC
>JAIXMH010000279.1:0-13115 GCA_025528865.1 Pilobolus umbonatus
TAATCTGTCAAGAGTTAATATTTTGAGTGAATTGGGTTTGAATACACACCAGAATAGAATTTGAAGATTAATTTGAACATCAATTTGATCATAGATTAAAGATCCATAAACATCATTCAAACAAAGATTGAATATCAATGAAACATCATTTAGGGAGCAGTATGGGAAGTACGGTATAATAGATTATAGCATTTTATTGGTTTGTATTATTTCATAAGAATATAGGGAATGACAAATATATATATATATAATCTATACTATATCACTATCTACCCGGGGATAATCATACTTGGCACTACAGAACAAGTCACATAATCCCCTCTACTAGTCTATCTATTACATACCTTGTTCCCATTATATACAGTTGAAGGATTGAAAGTATTACCCCTGTTCCTAGTAGCAAACATCATTACTATGTGCATAGTATAAATTAGTAATGGAAATAATAGACGAAGTAGTAATAACATACCTGTGATGTGTTCTTATTACTATATAGTGTTGGAGTGTATTCCTATTCAATAACAGCCAATACACAATTCTTATTATTAAGTGGACTTGTGAACTACTTACTCATGAGTGATTATTTCTTATTGGCATCAGGCAGTATTCTTGACAGTAAACACATATAAGTTCATCACTATGTAGAAGTCTATGATAAGTACTTGTCTCTCTTTCCATGTGGGTCATAATATACTTACAAAGGTTAGGTATAGTTGTACTTGTTATTATGTATTTATTTACATTTTAAGTACATATATACTACATTACAGGCACATGCATGCTATACTCACATTGACATGACCATTACATTGTTGACATTAGACTTCAAAGTAGACACTACATGAGGATAAATACTTATTTATTGATAGACGAAAGAGAGAATAAAATACGATGAAATAGATTCAATAAAAACAGAAACTGAAAAATAATTTTTTTTATTTAGCAGTCTAGATGAACATGTTGGACCAAATAAGTAAACTATATTATCGCCATTTACCAGTGTCTTCTTACTGGGCGGGAGGGAACATCCAGTCAGCTTCCTAATAGGGAAATAATAATTATTATTACCAAGTATCAGGATCATTATGTATTGTAACCCACCATCTCCAAATCATCATCGGCCCCGGCATTCCTTTCAATTGTCTGTAGACCTCTAACCACAGCGAGAGAGACCAGGTTGCGTGCAGCCCATTGCTTCTTGAAGAGATCAATTCTGATCCCTTCAGCAACAGCAGACACTATGAAAGATTTGGACGACTAATAACGGACAGAACGACTGATTTAGGCGGAATAGTCCGACTTTTCAGGACGTATACGAATCTAACGATTTAACGGACGGGATGTTATCAGTCGTAATACTTCGGCTTGGCCAATTTTAATCACGTGACTTTTACTCGGAAAAAAGATTCATTTATAGCTTAACCATTGGATGCATTATCTCATACATACAGTTACTATTGGATAGATTCTTTCAATATATTATAGAAAAACCGATTTTAATATGGTTATAATGAATGCAATGCATGTCAAATGTATTTTATTATAGATAAAATGAAGAATTGTATTGGATATATCTATAGTAATAGATATAACAACTTGTTATTCTAGTTATTAAATCACCCTAGATCATAGGAAGCTTTGTGGGAAATGTATTTTGAGATAAAAAAAGATAGTAACCATTGTCTAATGTATCAGAAAGAAATAGCAAGTAGTGTAAATTATTACGCAGAGAGGTAAAGGTATTCATGAAGCTGTATATATTGTACTATATGATAAAGAAGATGTCTTAATAAAAAGAATATATAGAGAACATGGCAACTACTTACATATATATTCTGTTTCTTATACCATCCATCTAATAGAAAGAACACATCAGTACACTGTATATCAGGCAACATATAGAGTACATACCGCAGACAAGAAAGCATCATAAACAGTGGTTACTTGGTGAGATAGTATAAAATAAGGATAAAAGTAGTATGAGTAGTTGTATTGTCTGTATGTTATTTCAAATACTTACAGATATAATTTATAGCAAAATATAAGACACCTAATAACAAAGGAAAGTTAATGTCATGTATATTTTTTTATGGCATGGAGTAAAGTAAATACCATAGATAAGAGATCCAGTTGATCAATAAGAGAGGGACAGTGTTACTTGACTGTATAAAGAACTACTAAGATGAGATTGTGATATAAGTAAGAAGTTCTTTGTTAATCCCTTGTATAAGCTACTTACAGTCGGTCTTCATGATTATGGGAAGACTATCTAGTAATAGAAAGTTAGTACTAAACAACATGGTTATTATACAATAATAAATACCCTCTAGATTATATATCAATACCTAATATATGTTCCATTGTAACCAGCACTCGGTTAGTTGATTGTAGGAGACTACTATTATATAGTAATAGTATGAGTATAAGAGCATCTAACCATAACATCTGACCTTTCAAGTATTAACATCATATACCAGCAACAGTCATAATAGCTACCTGTGGGAGGACAGGACAAATAGCTTTGAAAGAGAATAAACTGTTCGATAGAAGAGTAGACAGACATTCAAGAAAGAATACAGCAGCAATACTATAAAGAACGAACATAGTTCAATAAATAGTATTAAAAGATAAAAATATTACGTACTCCCTATCAGGCTTCCTCGGATAGTTATCTAATTAGATAGAAAGTATTAATATAGAAGAATATGGTTATTTATATAAGCAGCTTAGTACATGATTTAAGTAAACGAATGGATGGATGGGTTTACTAGCTCTATATCAATCGTCTTCATGTTTATGGGTCATCTTATTATATTTAATCTGTTGGTTGGATTATATATTATGTTATAAAGAAGAGGAAAAAAAGAAAAAAAATAGTCTGTATCTCATTTATTTTTATCAGTCTAAAGGGAATCTTTATATCCAATCAAATCAAACTATTGTCTTCTACGTTTACTATTGATATTTGAAGGGGTTGTTGAAGGAGTAGACTGCATGCCATTGAAAAGAGGATCGAGACCACTATTATCATATGAGTTGGAATGGGAGCAGTCAAAAGAAGAGGAAACAAAAGAAGAAGAGCCAGCACCAGAAGAAGAAGGATAATCCGAATCATCATGGTCTTGTTCACTATAAAAAGATAGATTGTTCGGTATGATGCAGTCATATATCTATAGGTGTTTATATATTACCATAATAAACTGTCCAGGCTAGATTCTCTGTCCATATTCTAAATATACAACACATCGATAAGTACCAGACACATTATACTGATATATATGGATACTACCCTATCTTCTCTGGTATCCATAGCTACTTCGTTATGGGGAACAACATTTTGAAGCCTCATGATTTGAGCCATGATCAGAAAAGCTGCCCATTGACCCTTACACCGATATAGAGGGATGCTTTCAAATTGGCAAGATCCTCCAACTGCAAACAGTAATATCTCTTGTATTCCAACTCCATACTTGTCCAATCGTTCCAACGAATAGCTTCCTCGTCGAGAATATTTCTCTTCACCCTCTTTCCAAGGTTATATGCCCTGTCGTACATCTCTTTACCCTCCTTATACCCAACTTGGCAAATATCCATAAGAGCGCCAGTTATACTTATTACTATTCCCGGAGTAGTCTTCTTCTTCGGACCATCGACAAGGTACAATGCTCTAGCTGAAGATGTAACTCTGTCTATATTCCTGAACCCAAATCTGTTAAGATTCATAGTATACTTTGTAACCTTTAATTGAAATGTAACTTCTACCATTTATAAAAGGTCAGGTTTGGATATAACAGATCATATGTACACCACTAACCAGAATGATCAGCTGAATGCTCTGAAGTAACAGACGGAAATCTGTTTCTAATGATATTCTCCATACCATCTACTTTCGTCTTTATATCACGCACTTCATTAGTAAGAGTTCGTACTTCCACGACCAGTTCTATCATCATTCTCTCCAAGTTGGCGTTGTAATTGTTGTTATTCATAGTAATTTAAAGTGTAATATGTTAGGGTTAACAAAGAGAATAGAATAAAATGTTTATTTTGATTGTGATTTTCCCTTTTCATTGACATTCAATTACCATGTATAGATAATGTCATCATTGAAAATGACGATATGTTGCACGAGTTCCTGAATATTCAGCTGCGCATGAAGATGTTCATCCCATATGTGATTGCTGAAGAATATCCAAGCATTGTATGTTAGCATATGGTATTGATCGCAGTCAGTTATCGACGATATCATATGAAGATGGTGTATAAACTGCGGCTTGTTGAATCAAAAGGGAAGTATTCAATGATATCATTTGTATTTCTCTAAATATATAAAGGGTGCTTGATTTGACTGATCCACTTTCTTTATATTCACATATATACTAATTACTATACATACCATGCCTAATAACAATTTTCAACCCACTTCCCGTAGACAAAGAGTCAAGACTCCTTACGAAACTAAAAGAGTGTATGCATGCGGCTATTGTTCCAAATCATTCGACTATAGTCATCAATTGTCTTCTCATATGAAGAATAGCCGAGTGTGCAAGAGTAATGCTCAAGATGCAATCTCTGCTGCTGCTTCCAGTTCTGTTGCAGAAGACATAGATCAGGATATATATATGGGTAATGTAAGTATAAACTATATACTCCCATCAGCATATCTGTAACTCACCTATTGGAATGTCATTTAGTTATTGATATCGATCATGAAATGGATAGTCTTCAGGAAGATGCTTCATTTGATCAGACTGGTGCCACTATATTCGAAGCAACTCATATGGACCAGAACAGCTTTTGTTATATGGAGAACATTGGTCTGATTTTAAACGAGTATGCCGTTGAAGCAAAGGTCTCCCTTACATATCAGAGAAAGATCATCCGACTGATGAATACTGTTATTAGGGATCTGAGGAACAACAAGACTGGTTAGTATTTGTTTATTCAAGACATGCATTGTTTACTTACATTATTTATTAATATAGGTACTGATGGATTTGTCCCTCAAGTCGATGTTCTAGAGAGATTGATGATGAGCAGATCACCAGCATTGAGTAATGTACACCACACCTGCAAAGAAGGTTGTATGTTATTCAAGAAAGGTGATGCTGCTACACCGATGCTGAATGCGACCATTGTGGTAGCAAGAGGTTCAAGATGGTTAATGGTGAGCTAAAGCCAGTAGCATCTATCAAGATGTTGTCTGTGGGTGGGCAGATAGCAGGTATGTTGGCTGATGAAGGAAAGCGCCAGGAACTTAAATATCCCCAACAGAGAGAGCATTATATCAATAATGTTCTCTCGGATATTCATGATGGATCAGTAATGAGGGAATATAGAGAGGCATTGGTGCTGTTCCTGATGTTATCGACATCTTTCTTATGTTGTTTGTTGACGGGTTCGTGACCCAGAAGGGAAGCAGTAAGACATTCACAATGCTTCCACGTGAATGTTTTGAACATTGATCCATCACAAAGGTAATAGTTAATTTTTTTCTCATTATTTATAATATTATACTCACAATATTAAATAGGTACGAAGAAGCCAACATGATCCAGTTGGCAATCCTTGGTGCACCAAACAAGCCCAAAGATCTGGATACCTTTCTTTTACCTCTTGTTGAAGAGATTCACACCCTGTCCACCAAGGGTATGATAGTCATGAAGGGTGGTGTCGAGATATGCAAAGCCCGAGTGCATCTTATGGGAGCTACGGGTACGATATGAACCGGAATTCATCTTCAATCAGTCTAATCATTTAGATATAGGTGACATCGTTGGTGTTCAGGAGTTGGCACATCATTCGGGATCCAACAGTCTCTTTGGGTGTCGATTGTGTCTGACTAAAGGTGTGCATCCAGACAATTACAACAGGGGCATGTATTTTGTGATAATACCAGACCATTGAGAACATTGAGGAATTCAAGAACGGCGACCCCGTAAGTACTCGACCATATCCATAAACGACATCATTACTAACCAATTCTATGTAGTCATTTGGATTAAACAACCCATCTGTTTTTTGTAAGCTTCCTAGTTTTTCTGGTGGTGCTTTTTTCGGTTTAGATGAAATGCATTTGATCGGTGGTGGTGTTGCCAAGCTCGTGTTGGAGATGATCACTGTTACTCCCACTTCCAAATTCCTCTACATCGATACCAATAGTAACAAGACAACAAACGGATACCCTTTTTTGCTTTCGACCATGGAGTTGGCCAAAATTAGTGAGTGCCTGACTGCATCTAGGTGGTCTATTCCAGTCTCCTTCCAAGGTAGCTGGGAAGACATCATCAAACGATCAGCAGGTACCAGGATGGTTGATTACATCGACTTTCTTTTGTACGCCGTCCCCACTCTTGTATGTCCACTCTTAAAAACCAAGGAAGCATCTAGGGCTCTTCTTGCTTTGTCCAAAGGTTGCAGCCTTGCCTTGCAATGGTCTATCACAGAGGAAATGATTTGTCAAATGGAAGAGTACGTTGAAAGCCTACAGTTAAAAAAACTTTTATATTAATACCCGTTTACATATTTTAGGTACTTTCGAATTTGGCATCACTACCTGACAGAACAGATCATGGCCAAGAAATTGTCAAAGAGTGTATTCACTTCTGTCAATCATTACCTCTTACATATCCCCCATATCACAAGATGTCTTGGCCCAATGAGATCTTACAGTACTAGACCGGTTGAGCGTACGATTGGTAAGCGATCAAAGCTTATCAAGAGTAAGGTGAACAGTGGCCAGAATGCCAGCAACCTTGTTGAGCGGATGGCTATAAAGAATTATATTAATATTAGTATTGATATCGAAGATGAAGTGGATATTATTGAACCCAAACCGTACAATGATTCCACTTTTATTAACCATCCGTCAGGCTTACCTAATTATCCTCAACTATGGTCACCTATACCAGCCAGCCCCTACAATATGCAAACTGATAATACTGGCATCGATCTGTTTGGCTACCCCATCTCCAACATCACCATTCTCCAGACTCTCCAAAAGTACTATGTTGACCACGGGTACCATCCTCAACACCAAATCATAAACTTCCTTGTCAAACTCGCAGGTCGTGCATGGATTGATTCTACTATGTATTCAACGACAATAACAGAAAGAAGTTAAATGAGTATCGCAGAGGTAATCACTTTGTCATGTTCAATTCCAGTCATAGAAAGTAAGTTGATAGTTCGATAGAAAAAATCTGAATAAGTATTAATTGATTGTTTTTAGTCGTAGAAACAATGCCTCTACCTCTTGGTTTGTTGGTACTGTTATCTTCTTTTTCTCCATTACCACTTGGATCAGGAGCATCATCTTGTTTTTTTAGAAGTAGCGAAGTCCCATACCACCACTTCATATGACGATTGTATTCCATTGGTCACACTCCGGCAATCTGGTGAGAGACCAACATTCAGAGTCATAGACATACTCCAGATCACTGCGCAAGTGGGTCTTGTTAAGTCACCACTAGCAATTCCCATTGTGTCATATCCCCATACCAGTCATTTACTCGCAAAATGTCAAACAACTGTGGTATGCTCCGTGATATATAATCCTTTCCTCACTCTTTCTATGCCCTATGATTTCTCATCACATTCATTCATCCATTCATTCCATTAACTAATATCAATATGCACAATTAAAATTTATAAGCTATGCAACAATAAACATATGATAATACATTACCTTTCTATGAACATATAAATAATCTGTATCCAGTTTCATTCATATTGCGTATAAACTATGAGTGGTGAATCATTGTTTTCTGTGCGGTTCACATGAAAGGATTGACAATAAATATTGTTATATTACTGCTAATATAGTGTTTGCTGTATTCAACTTAATCAGAAAACAACATTCTTTAATTGTATTTTTATATAATGTATAAAAAGTGCTTACTTCTGTAGTCCATTTTCATCGATGTTGCATAATGCACAGCCATTAGTTGTTCCACTATAAGCAGCCAGTATACCAGACATCCATATGTCAGTTGATTGAAATAATACATACGAGCAGATGACACTGCGGATATACCGAGTGATATCTTGAGTATTGTTATCTGTAGTATGGTACCAGAATCCATATGCATTAGTGAGCCACTGTGCCTACTGTATAACTGTCCAAGCATATTCGACCGTGAATCAAACAGTTTGTATATACCTGGTGATTTCATATGTGTAAATCAATGCTCTCTAATTTAATTCTCTAGTTCTGTTGTCGTATCACTACAGTAATTCACTATGATATCCATAACATCTATAAAAAACCAGTCTACATCAACACTATATGCGTATTAATGTTATTCATGTCAGTACTATCACTCATCAAAAGTAGCTGTTATTACTTACAAAGGTTATGTTGAGATTATTGTAGGATTGTTTTTCTCAAGCTGTTTATCAACCGTTCAACAGCTAGTTATTGATGATAATCCTTGTTTTAACCTTTGATACGATATGTCAACATATGTGTCAGTAATTACTCTTAACGGGCACTCTGTAGTTATTTGCTTCACCTCATATAGACAGAAGTGAACATGAACTGTCGACATACTTTCTTCATTCCACCTGATTGCACCATGTGATGTACATGTCATCTTAACTTTGTGTATTATTAATTCCTTTTTTCTCCATGCAGTGTATCCATATTCTGTCTATTGATATTGTCGTTACTCTCTGAGATGCAGATGCACAGTTGTCCTGATAAGTAAACTCTGATGTTCGACATTCCCATCACTGACACCACAATATATATATATAAGTGTTTGTTTCATTTATTCTGTTATCTCTACTTGTTTACCTCCTGTAATTAGTGTTATCTATTTTGATTATCTCTTTCTCGTCTATGGAGCAACTGAACAGTAAGCTCATTCCACGTCATCGACCTCTCCATTACTAAACATGCTATTAGTCTTTGTGAATATTATGGCTGCTATATATATTTCTTACTTCTACTTAATCTTCCGATAATATAGTCAGATACAATAGTATATACTGTGCGTTGAGCCATCTAAAACTCTAATTACTATGCATTCCGCTTCTACATTCCCATCACCAACACCCTTGTATAATATTTATATGAATGACTCTTCTGTTTATTCGGTATTTTGTATTTATCTACCTTGTGTTGTTCGTCCTATCCACTTTCACTTTACACCCTCTGTATATACTAATCCACATACTCAATCAACTTCATCAACCTCTGCATTACCAAGAATATTGTCAGTAATTATGAATATCTTTGTTATTGTATACAGTTCTTACGTTTTGTTTATATTCTCATATTGTTGTCGTATTCTGTATAATAAACTGTATGTCCAAGTACTTTAGATCTGATGACTGTGCATTCCAGGTATAGATCCCCATCACAGACACTAAGCATATTCGTTGTTTGTATGTGTTATTGTTTTAGGCTCTTAATGTTGTTTACATGGTCCCTACTGAAGTGAAAGTGAAAAAGAGGGGATAATCGGAAAATGAAAAAAATAAACAAATAAATAAAAATAAATAATCTGTCCGGGCAAGTTGGTGATATAAATGGACATAATTAATTGATGGAGCATTTGAACAGCTCACAATTTGGCATTTTTTATTTCGAAATTGAAATACAAATTGTAGAAGAGCTGTAAAGTACATTATACATCCTTTGTTTATACTTTAACCGGTACCAAGACATATAAAAGAACCTCATTAACAACATATCTCAATTTCATCCTTCGAATCAAACCTTCGTGTATTGACATTAACTATGGCATTCCAACTGTTTAAAAATGCTCTAATTCAATTGGATGGCTCTATTTTAAAAGGTCTAGGACGACTGAATCAGTCAGCCTGGCTGTTATTAGCGGTCCAAATCTTTCATAGTGTGTATGGTATGTAATTTTACTATATGTCATAACAATACATCACATTAACTTGTCTTTGTTAATAGGCATCCTATCTTCTGTAAGAATAAAATATGTAAGTACTTGAAATAACATACACATAATACAATTACTGATACTACTTCTATCATTAGTTCTATGCTATCTAACGAGTAACTGCAGTATATGAGGATGTCTTATTGATTGTGGTATGTATTTGATCTGTTTTCTGGTATACAGCATGCTAACTGGGTTCTCTCTATTAGATGGATATCTATGAGTAAAAAGGAGTAGATGTAAGTAGTTGCCGTGTTGTCTACATATGCTGTTTACTAATACAACTTTTTTATCATAGAGTACAATCAATACAGCTTAATGAATACCATTATTTCTCTCTGTCACAATGTACACTGCCTGCCATCTCTATCTGATACAACATACAATGGTCACAATGCTTCTTATACTCTATGGTGATTCCATAGGTGGAATAACCAGTTTTATATTCATTACAATAGCTTTCTTCCGTGCAATAGTTTATTCTATTCATAATAAAATACATTTGATATCCATTGCATACAATAATAAACAAAATAACAACGTCTAGATTTATGATATGTATCTGTCCAATAGTAACTGTGTATATGATGAGCATCTATCCAATAGAGACTGTATATATGAATCTTTCGTCCGAGTTAATGTCACGTGATTAAAAATGGCCGGTCCGAAGTATTACGACTGATAACATCCCGTCCGTTAAATCGTTAGATTCGTATACGTCCTGAAAAGTCGGACTATTCCGCCTAAATCAGTTGTTCTGTCCGTTATTAGTCGTCCAAATCTTTCATAGTGTGTTATTTTGTATCAAATAAACATTATCTTTTAACTTCACTTTACTCTATTTAATAACTGTTCCTATTATCTTCTTTACTGTCTAAAGAAGTTGTTTGCTATTAGCTGTTGTACATAGCCTGGTTATCCGTTTATATAATCAACCTAAGATCACTTACTATAATACGATCTGACAATTGTGTCGAGTCCAGAAGTACAGTTGTTCCTAATCAAGATAGTCATCAACCAATAGAAGTCCAGTACAACCTTCCGACCCAACATAACCCTAAAAAGAGAAGGTTCAAGCCTAACACCAGAGTGGCGCGAGCAAGACGAGACAAGCGAACTAAACTCAATCTTATTGGTCTCATAATCAAGATGCTCAAATAATATGATTGGTGGATTATCCATTATAGAAACATTCAATTATCAGATCAAAGATACCTCTTTATCGAAGAAGAAGACTATCCATATCACCAATCATTATTGTTCACATAGTTATTATTAGAGAATAATTGGATTCTACCTTATATATTATAACCACAATTCAATAGCTAGAAAACATATAAATACCCTGTTATTTTGTATTAAATAAACATGATCTTTTAACTTGGCTTTACTCTACTTCATAACTGTTCTTATTATCTTCTTTACTGTCTAAAGAAGTTGTTTGCTATTACCTGTCGTACATAGCCTGGTTATCCGTTTTTATAATTAACCTAAGATCACTCACTACGATACGTGATCTGACACAAGTGTAAAATCCTTAGTAGACCAAGACCAGATATAGATAATTGTATAACCAAGATACTTCTTTTAATAGCAATTAAAAGAATACACGTAAAGTGAAGTTTATAGTAAAGATAAGATGAAGTTTATTTCCGATGCAATTTCATTGCATATTTATATGTTTTTGAGCTATGAATATAAGATGATGTTTACATAGAGGAATTAAGGGATAGAATATGATAGAGAATATAAATAGTATAAAGAAGTATGAATGATGAATAATACATAGTGAATAGAATATACGATAGAAATAATATGAAAGTAATATGATAGAACAATGGGATAATCATAAGAAAAGAATCTAACACCAAGGAATCAGATGAAAGGGAGCCAGAAGGATAGTCAGGATATCTACTTGTTGTTCATATGAAGAGCTGTCAAATATGGTATCGTTGTAATACTGCATTCTAATTGGTCGGAGGATTGGGTCTAGGTTTTGCCCGTTTATTCGCTGGTATTCTAGGCTTGAATTTTCGCTTATTTAATCGCACAGGCACGTGTGGCCACAAGGGTTCTAAATTGAGCTTGAATGTGTCTTGGACACCGACATTACCCCCCTCTAAGACTTGTGTTCGACTCTGAACACTTAAAGGCTGAACAGAAGGAACAGGATCAGGCATAACAGAGGGTATAGGTTTAAGCATAGGGGAAAACGGCTTAGGAATATCAGCGATATCAGACATAGGTAACACAGGTGGATCACTATTAGAGGACATAGGAACATTAAGAACAGAGGAAGGACCAGGAGACATAGAGACATTAGACGAAGCAGGAGCAGGAGACATACACATACTTGGAGAGACTGGACTTGAAGACATAGATACATTAGGAGAAGCAATAGAAGGTGATGGAATCATAAGAGGTGAGACCATAGGTGTTGAATCATGAGGAGGCATAGGGGCATTGACTGGACTTGGTTCAAAAGGATTTATTGGTTCTTCAATATCTTCATTCATTGTGTCTTCAGTATGGTTATTGATGATTTCAACGGGATCAATAGGGTCTATTTCGTCATCGGATATATCTATGACAATTGGGCGGTTCTGGGCTGGACTACTGGTTACCGGTAACTGACTAGTGTCAACTTGCTTCATGACTTCTCTCACTTGTCTTCGAGTAACACAACATACATTATGTCATCATAAAAAGTGACTTAAAAGTTATAAAATCAATCAAAAAAAATTGTCAAGCTTCGTTTTAATACGAAATTAATATATTTAACAAAAAAGAAATAAAATGCAATAATAAAATAAATTACAAAAATTGTTATTAATAAAGTATATATTATCGTAAAAAAGTTTGAACAATTTATTTATATAATTGTAACACTACTCTAGGTCCTCGGAAAATATGGCTATATACTTTACATTATATTTTTAATATCATATTATTGGCAATGTTCCCATTTTTAAAAGGAAATAATAAAACAATTAATATTTAATCCTGTTTATTTAAAAATAAAATTCCACCTAAAAGGTACAATTTATTTAATCGCCGATTAAATATTTAGATTTCGGAACATCTAAATTATTTCTTAAAATATATTTATTACTTTTTTCATTTATGGTACTCCCATTTTATTTAAATTATCAAATAATATGTCTATTTTAAATCGTTATATAAATAAATGTATGACTC
>JAIXMH010000028.1:0-349892 GCA_025528865.1 Pilobolus umbonatus
GACTGGTTATGTATAGAGGTATAGATGCCAAGGGAATTACTGTTGCCTTACAATATTGGAACCTGTGTTATATATAGACTCTTCGTATACACATGCAAAATAGCCTGTTATTCATCTATCTCTCTTGAGTATTGACTGAGGATCCGTGGAAAGATATATAATGTAATTTAGCATACTCTAATTAATCTGGATTCATACTCTGTTACAGCAAAACATAGACTGGGCATGCAATATCTCACTCTTGAATAGCAGTACAACTTAATGGTATGGATGATGGAAACCAGTCTATGCCCGTCTATCTTTTAAATATTGATTGATGATAATAGATCTAATATTGACTTCACACTCTGGTACACGATGATCGAAATAGATCACCACTGAGCATCACCAATATTTGAACTGAACATACAATATCATAATGGGCAGTCATGATACACCTTATCAGTATACATCCTATTACTGGTTGACTTGATAGCTATCTGTTGAATCTTGGTTGAGCATACTAGAGTTTGTATTGGATGAACACTTTGATTGTGGACTATGTACATCATTCATCTGAGATATAAGGGGTTGTTCTTTTAGAGCTGATCATATATATAACTGATTGGGATTGATAGAGACTCGGTGATGGTATTCAACAATCTGTGGGGATTATAAAAAACTTACTGAGGTGCTTTATTCAAATTCTTTACCTTTATGTTACCTGGATAGGCATGTTTAGTGAGATTGCTGTATCACTTGGATGTATTTCTAAAGCGAGGAAGCTGTTGATGGCTGACTAAATATATGAGATTATACCTGAATCCCTTGGAACAACTGTTATTTATTCACTACAAAAATAACAACGAATACATCAATAGGACGAAATAAGGGTAGGATGACTCCACCTAAACTCATATTTACTAATAGAAATGGCAGTACATGAGATATACTCAATCAATACAGCCATACATTTCCATATGCACATATCCCTTACGACAAATGGATGACTTTATCCTTGCCAAGTTGTTGATGTGTGTTTGAAACTGAAGGACTGATGTATGATACTCACTGAAATAGATGAAGAGATATAGTCATGTAAGAGATGAAGTGTGGCATATAGCGATGAGTGAGAGTGAGATATTTCACCACCTAAATAATTAGTGAAGTGTTGAAGTGTGATATCCACTAAATAATAGCTGGAGTGTGATGTTTGCTTTAGAGTGCGATATTTATTTAAAGGGTGATACCCAACTGAGAATAGCTAGGGCTGTACTGTTGGTGTATATGAACAATAGAATGAGTTGATTTCAATATGTTATGAGTGTTTTAATAAATAGAAGAAAGAAGAATGTATATATTTACAAATAAGAGGAGGAGGAGGGTACATTTCACTATACAAAATATTGGCCTCCACCCATCCTTGACCCTAACCCATTTCTAGCATTGAATGGAGCAAATCTGTCTTGATCAGGCACAGCTTCAAATATCTTGAACTTGGTGGTTCCATCTTCCACCTTCATAATAGAGGCGACATTACCACACCGGTAACAGTAATTAGGTGCAGACCATACAGTTACTAATTCATCATTCGGAAACATGTATTTATACCCTTCTTGTACCAACTGATGAGCCCTTGCAATGAGTGAGAGACCATTGATATGATTGAACTAGGTAGTCATGTTTTAGAGCAACAGAACTGGTCATTTGTTTCATTATTCTTATATTCTTACTTCACTCGTCACTTTCCCTCCAAACAACCATCCTGCACCTCGTGGACTGACTGCCCATGTATCTATGTCTTCAGGATCAGACCACATCAAATCACAAAATGATCCTTCGTGAGGTATTTCCTGTAGTCTATGAATTGTTCTCATTTGATCAAGTGCCTTTATATCAGGAGAGAGTCCACCATGGACACATAAGATGGTGCCATCAATGATCTGAAGATAGTTAGTTGGTATACTGATAAATATATCGAATCATCACTTACTGCGGCTAATGTCAAGTAATCAAAAACGGAGCAGCAGTATCTCCAGACATTGGCATTTCCATATTTAGTCTGACATTCATCTAATAATAAGTGTTACACATAGAAGAAGCATGAAAGAATCTATGTGGGATGGTTACCATAGAAGCCATAGACTTGGGTTATCTGCCTACTCTCATGGTTGCCTCTCAACAGAGTGATCTTATCTGGATATCTGAAGAGTGGATTAATATATATGAGAACAAAGGGAGGTTATCAATAGACACACTTACTTTGCTTTTAATACCATTAATAGTGTAAATGTCTCCAGACTGAAGTAACCACGATCTACATAATCACCCTGCATAAAAGTAGTTGTTGAGTATATATATATATATATTGCTTCTACCTTTCATATTACCATAAATATGTAGTTGTTATCCTTGACATCACCACCCACATTAAACAGCTCAATCAGATCATAGAATTGACCTATTGAAACATTAATTACTCTATTCTATCTTTTCAATTCAATTGTGTTTATACCATGGATATCGCCACATACAGTGACTGGAGACTGAACTGGTTGAATATTTGATTCCTCCATCAACAACTCTTTCACCTATAATGTATTATTTGACTAAGATAAAACGCGCGTCATTACATCCACACTATATCCATACCATTTCACATAGTTTCTTTATATCTTGTTCAGGTAAATATTCACAACGACGTACTGTTTCTAACCACTCATCGGGTCCCATACTAACTAAGCAATGAATAATGAAAAGAAAGAAAGGGTTGTATTGTTTATTTTTGATATTTCATTCCCCCTCATTTTTTATATATTTATTGATTTCCCGTCAATCCCTCAAGGGGGTGGGAAGGGGGGTGGGTAACATGAATAGATATATAGCGGGTATCATATCTACATATAGTGGGTATCATATCTACAGATAAAGTGGGTATCATATACACACACATATAAAGTGGGTATCATAAATATACATATATAAAGTGGGTGATATATATTTTATTATTATGATGATTATAAAGGTAATGGGTAAATTCAACACGAACATGAACGACTATCAGGTTCAACTACATTCAAGTTCACCTTCTCCACTAAATAGAAAAGTGAATAAGATAGACACATCTTAGTCTTTAGTGTGACTTACATTGATTGGGCTGTTCGGTATTATTGTTATCAATACCAGGCAAACTCTGTGCAATCTTCCTGAACAGTGTCTTGACCTACAAAGAAAATAAGATGAATCTTCTTATTGGATAATAAAATCTCTTATTTTACATTATGCCCTGCTTTTGCACTGGTCTCAATAAAGATCACATTCAACTCTTTTGATCTTTTCTCTGCATCTTCAATACTCACTTCTCTATTATAAAAGGGTCAGAAAGAGAGTATATAAATTATGTTTGTTTTACCTCTTGTCATTGAGATCTGACTTATTTCCCACCAAGACAATAATAACATCATCTCCTCTTTCTGCTCTGACATCGTCTATCCACTTGGAAGTATTCATAAAGGACTGACGGTCTAAAAGGAATATAAGTACAGAGAAATAGATAGTAAGAGTGTATGTCATTCATTTTACTTGAGATGTCATAAACAATAACAGCAACAGAGGAATCACGGATATAACTAGGAATCAAACTACGGAAACGCTCCTATTTAAAAATGCATATAAGTATATACAGCACACATATATCTATCAACACTTACTTGTCCTGCTGTATCCCATAACTGTAATCGAACTGTCTTATCTTCCAAATACATAGTCTTGGATAAGAAGTCAATACCTATTGTAGCCTATAAGTAGGATGTTAGAGTGAAATAACAACATTCTATTGGATTAAGTTTACTTGATAGGTATTATCAAAGGTGTCATACATGAACCTAGTAATAAGAGATGTCTTTCCCACTAAGATAGACTGTCAATAGATGGTTACTATGGATATTCTTATGTAGTTACCACTCTGTTCACCGAGAAAGACGAGTTTATACTTTCTTAAAGGACTACTAAATTCAGTATTTGTCATGGTGATAAATAGGATACAAAAAGAAGAAGAAAAAAAGAGAGAAGAGAAAATATTATAATTAAATATATATATATATATAAATAATAAAACAACTTATTGCTGTGTGACGATTTATTATTTGTGAAATCTTTGTGAGAGAGTGAATGAATGTCTGTGTCTCTCTCTGTGTGTGTGTGTGTGTGTGTGTGATTGTGTGTGTGTGTCATAATGGTGGGAATATACTTTGAATTAAAATTGTGTATGTATGAGTGTGTGTGTGTGTGTATTATTATAAACTATGACACTCTGGCAGCAAATGCTTCAGATGCCCATGTTGCCATGTCAACATCAACTTCTTCGTACTTCTTAATGAATGGATGTTCTAATAAATCAGCATAACTTGGTCTCATATGTGGATCTTTTTGAAGACACGCATTTACAAAGTCAGATGCCTCAGATGAGAAAGATTCAGGAAGTGAAGGTGGGTCATCATCAATAATAGCCTTGAGTTGTGCAAACATATTATCGTACTTGTATGGATATCTACCAATAGCCATTTCTACAAGAGAAATACCCAATGACCATACATCAGAGGAGACACTGTAAGTATTAGCAGCCCTAATACGTTCTGGCTATAAACAAAGGGTATGAGTGTGTGTCTACATATATATAAATACATATAAATGCTCTATTTACCGCCATATAACTCTGACATCCTATATTTGTTTTTGCTAATGATTTCTCTAATTGACCCGATACACCGAAATCACATAACTTCACTTCTCCCTTCAGATTAGCCAATACATTGGTAGGTTTGATATCTATTTATAGGCAATTATTATTCATATCCCCCTTCTCTCTCACCCTTCTTATTCACTTACCTCTGTGAATAATAGACAACTCATCCTTCAAGAACTTCAATCCCTTCAGCATCTACTTATCAACAGTCAATAAGTATATTCACCATATTTATCCTATTTTCTTACCGAAGTGGCTATCTTTGCCAGCACATCCTCAGGTACACCACTTCCATACAGCTTATCAAGTGACCCTGCATCCATAAATTCCATACAATAATATACACAAGACTCGATGAAGAAAGCTCCATAGAACTCCACAATGTATTTCCCTGAACTCTTATGTAAAATATCCAGTTCCATTAATATCTGATGCAACTTGGTCTCATCCAACTCCAAGCGAATTTCCTATAGAAAACAATGGGTTAATCATCAGGGATAGTCTCATAGGATTCACTCACCTTCATGGCCATAGTCACATTAGTCACACGGTGTTTTACTTTCTGTACTGTTCCATATTGTCCTTTACCCAACTCTTCTTGTAAGATGAGGTCATCCATTTTGATAGTAAAGCTATTTCCATTACTGAAGTCAACACCATCAGCATGAATAATAGCTTTACCAGAGAAGTTCAGTTTACCAGAAGGATCACTAACAAATAAACAATTGATACTTATCCATTCACCCACACTCTCTTCTCTATTATTATATTTACACGTATTTACTGAAATTGGCAAAAGGAGTCTGTTCTGGTTTAGAAGATAATCCCAACTGACTCAAGTTCATCATCGGCTTTCTTCCTCCTAATCCTGGTCTTCCTCTTGACATGGGCGGCAGAGCAAGTGTAGGTTTGGGTATTGTTCTACTCATTGGAGGCAATACTGATCTACCTGCCATTCTCGGAGGCACTGTCTTACTTCTGTTTTCTTCTATATCCTCTATTGAAATAGGATTCATTTTATAATAAGAAAATAAAGGGGGAAAGAAGAAGAAAAAAAAATTAACAAAAATAATAATAATATCTATTTATCTATTTTTGTGACGTAGTTTTAAATTTCCATCTTTAATCTCACTACAGTTTCCCGTTCACTACGATCTACCTCAACTAATTCCGATACAAGGAGTGGGTACATCAGAGAAGGTGTGGGTGGATGATCTGGATGGCGTAGGCTATCTACATAATCAGTCAGTTCTTTCAGCCGAATCGTCTTCTCAGTCACCAGTTTATGGAGGATACGTGATTTGAGTTGGGTGAGTGAACTGAGGTGGATATCAAATGATTTCATATTTGGAAATAGAGGAGTCAGAATATTTATATGTTCTTGTGTAATTAAATGACGTCCATCATCCTGAATAAAGGAGAATAGTCTGGACAATAGATTTCTATAAAAGGATAAGTATCAAATATGGTGAGATGGTTACTAGGATATTTACTGTGTCATAGCAACCATGGTCTCATTAGTAGCTGGTTCATTCGATAAGATGATTTCATTCAGATGGGTTTCTATGGTATCCAGTAACGATAGCAATTCTTTTAATAGAGAATCACTATGGTTACTGTGATCTGTTAATACAAGTTCACATTGTGATTTCAGTTGATTGAACAATGGATAAGGTGTTCTTCTATTCAACTGATCATCCATATCCTCCAACACAATATCTGATTGAAGAAAGTATGAGTGAAGTGAGAGTAGAATATAGATGGATGTTACCATATTCTTCTATCTTGTGCTGTTTCTTCTGCAATTCCTCTTGAATGATCTCTAATTCATTCTTATTCTTATCATTATTCATGTTGGACAGACTCATGACCATTCTCTCATTTAATCTCTCCTGCTCTTCTCTTCTCTCCTTAATCTTCTCGGTCTAACAAAGTGGGAATAAGTATAATGTAGACCTCATTTTTTCCTCTCTTACTTTGGTAGACTTCTGCCTTAATTCTCTCTCCAGTTCCCTTATCATTGCTTCTTCACGTTCAATCTCTTTCATCAATGCCTCTTCTTCACCTGTATTCACCAATACTGCATCCTCCAATATACTCAATTCTTCTATTTCTGCATCCAACTACAGAATGTGTATTTAATAGGAGAGCTCGGTTAGCATACAAACACTACCTTGGTATATTCTTGATCTAGGTATTCTATTTTGAATTGATACTCTTCTAATAACTGAGCATAATCCTCTACTTGTGTCTTAATATCAGGCCGATTCCTAGATAAACTTGGAGGATAAATAAAAGTAGTGCCCTCTTTTTACTTGTTCTTTGTTTACCCAATCTGGTTGAGCGAATTCACTGTTCTCAATATACGCTCTATTTTCTGTTTAGGTGGCCCATCCAGTTGACATGCTTCGAAATAAGTCTTGATTCTAGTAAAGAAGGAGCCATGAGTTACATCATTCGCTCTACAGCTATTTCTTACTTTTTAGTGATGGATTCACCTGAATAGAACTGGGCCAGTTTCTTCTCTTGTTGAGTGGCATGTCGAATGTATTTACGCTTATTCGATACAAGTGCATTAGGTGTGTATTGGATAGGAATAGAACTAATGGATCTCGTCTTTTCAACAAGTTCAGCAAGTGGACCTTTTAACATAGTGGAATAATATGAAGAAAAAAAGAAGTTGCTTTTTTATTTAGACTGCTTTTTGTTTCTTTTATTTCAATGATGGGTAAGTATATGGAATAAGAATATAGATAGTTTGAGTAGGAACGGGTAATGGATCTTTTACTTCTTGATCCTTGTCTTCCTCCTCCTCTTGATCTTCTTCCTCTTGATCCCTGTCTTCTTCTTCTTGATCCTTGTCTTCTTCTACACCCGCTTCGTCTATCTCTGCATCATCTTCATCAGGCATTTCTTCTTCTTCTACACCTTCCAAGTTAACCAGATCTTCTTCTTCAATGTCCAGATCATCCTGGGAAGATACCAATAAAGAAGGATGCACAGGAGTCATTGAACGAGTAGCAGCCACCTGTGTACCTTCTTCTCTCTTAATCATAGGAATAGCATACACTATAGTCAATAAGAAGATCAAGTACCTGAAATGCATTATTAAGAGATAAGAAAGAATCTAATGAAGGGAGAAAGAAGAGACATATTTTATAACCATACTTAAGAAATGCAAATCGTCCCCCTGACATATATTAAATAACTTTTTATTTTTATAAGTAGAAGTTGCGTACATCTGATGCACCAAAGGGCTCACTACATGTAGGACATCTTCTTTGACGTGTCTCCAGTCGAGCATCAATACAATTCTTACAAAATGTATGCATACATCGTGTAAGAATGTGTGTTCTAAACCTAGTACGACAAGTACTACACTTCAACAAAGCCTAAATAAAATATAAAATTCAGTTCATTGAACCTTCATCGTTCTCATATTTATTTTACCCTTAAATCTTCACACTCTTTAGCCAGTTGTTGTTCAGCTGGATTATCACCTTGAGAGATCTTATCCCACTTCTTCTTCATCTTTTCATAATTCTCCTCAATCTCCACTTGATGTTGTTTCTCCTCGTCCATCAACTTGGATTTCTCTTTCAGGATCTTCTGTACTTCAGACATCAACATTTCATTTTGTTCTAATTGGGATCGATAGTCGTTGCATAAATGAGTTACATCTTCTAAATCCATTCTGTCTTCTTGAATGGCCTTATTCAATTTACGTATCTGGCTCTCTTTCTCCAACTAACAGAAGTTGTTAAACTGGTTGAATCCCTACATCATTCCCTACTTACCACTTGAATCTCTAATGCCTTTTCTTTTTCTTCCAATTGCTTGATCAAGTCTTGTTGTTTTTCTTTGGTAATCTTGAGTGAAGTAACAGTACTGAGTTGTTTCTCTTTAGCTGATATCAAAGACCCAAATGTCTGTGCATATTTTGATTTCTAAGGAAAATAGAATGATAAATACAAACACACACACACACACACATATATCCCTCCACTTACTTCTGCTTGTAATTTCAGTACTTGTTCTTTTCGTTGTGTCAGATCAAACACCTTCTTCCCATGTTGTTCCTCTAATTTCCCATTAATTCCATCCACTTCATCTATTTGCTGTAACAGATATTTCTCGTTCTTCTCATAAAAGTCGACCATCAATGAGAGTTTATTGGATTGACTGAGGTATTGATCATAAGATTGGATTGTCGGATGAGACTTCCACTGAAGAGTGGGGTCAGTTGAAGGGTCAACGGAAGATGGTATGGAGGACATATGAGATAACATCCTATGTAGATGACTATAAACTGGAAATATAAGCATTCTAATCCATCTCATGAACTTCCTCTTTTACCTTAATTGTTCCTTAAGTTGTATAAAATGAGTTGATTCTTTCTCAAATGGACCAGCCATATCTTGATCATGTTTCAACTTCTGAATTCTAGATTCCAAAGACTCAATCCTCTGTTTTCCCTGAACAGCAAACGACACGATCTTCTCCTGCCCTTCCTTCTCTCTACTTTCCTTGGCCTTGTGATCATCAATCAATGTCTGGAAATGGTCTCTTTGAGTTCTGATTCTTGTCAGATCGTTCTCAAGTCTCCTCATTTCCGTCTCCATCGTGATGCTCTGTGCCATCTTCTCAGACTTGAGTTGGTCGATCAGTTGTTGCCTTGCAGATGATATCTTATCCATGTCCCTCTCTACACTATTCCTCAACTGCTCTAGATCCTGACACCTGTTGCGGTAATGCTCGATCGACAACTGGAGGTTTTTGATATATTCTGTTTCCAATAACCGTTCATCGGTCAGTGCAAACATCGATAATAACCGTTCTTCGTCTTGTAATAGCGTTTGTCTATCTCTTTTTAAATCTTCGATTTCTTTCTCTCTTGACACCAAAATCAATTTATGTTCTGCCAATTGAGTTTTGATCGCCTGTTCAGCCAAAGATCCACCCTGCAGATTATAAAGAGAATATTGATATTTATTTTTTCAAGGGAGAAATATTAAAACTTACTTCGGGTTCACCTTCATTTGGTAATTCTTGTATTTCTTGTACAGGTTCTTCCATTTCTGTCATATCACCTAACCCTCCTAACGACAACGCAGCCACCACCTTACTCTCTGCACGATCTTTCCTACGACACGCCCACTTCAGATCCTGAATACACTCATCCAGACGCTCAAGACTTTCATGCAGGTCCGTCCGGATCGTCTTGATATCTGATTTCATGTGCTCGGTATCTTCGACTAAGGGGTCCAATCGTTGTTGGATTTCTTGGATCACTTGTAGACCTCGCTGATAAGAGTGTTTGAGTTCATCAATGTCGTTTTTGAGCCAGTCAGATACAATCACTCGTTTCAGCATCACGTCGTCTTCCATACGAAACTTGCGTTCAATCAAATCCACTTGGCGGCTCCAGCTTTCGAGTCGTGTGAGTGCTTTTGTTGCGAGTTCTTTAATGATCAGTTGGTTCTCGTAGCACCATTCTTTCTCTTGATTTAATGTGAGTTGAGGAGCAGGAGATACTGTGCGTATAAAAGAAGAAAAAAAGGTTTAACAAAATGAGGAAGGGTTTTAAAAAGAAGTTTACCTTGAGGTTCAATGATATCTATTCCAACTAACATTTTGGTAATGAACACTATTTCTGATTGAATCTATATATATCAAAAAACATGTGAGTGATTTTTTCTTCTTTTTGGACACAAGAAGTGATCATTTACTAGATTCCAGTCAATGCGTAATAAGCTCTGTTCTGCTTCTGTAGTGTAATAAACTTGGGATATGTGTTTATATTTATTCTCTAATTGTTCTGCCTCATGCTAAACAAAAAGTGAAGGGTTAACACTCAAAACAAAGAGAGAGACTCGTTCTTTACTTTAGAATCACGCATATTTTGTAACAAGTCGTCTTTGGTATAACTCTCAGCATCCAACTAACAAGAAAAAGAGAGATTAGAGTGGACTCAACAGACAACACAGACCACATACCAATGTCACATGTTCTTTCTTCTTTTCCTGTTCTTTTCTCTGTTCTTCTAACCTCTTCTTCTGTTCTTCTTGTTGTAGATTCATTGAACTCGTAAACCGTTTCTTCAATGGTGGTCTTGAAGGTGTCGACACAACAGGTTCATCTAACCTTCTCTTTTTATCTGGATTGGACATGAAAAGAGTAGAGAAAAGAAGGGTGTCGGAATATGAATAGACAGAAAAAATAAATAAAAAGAAAATAAACAAAGGAGTTATTTTTTTTGGTTTCATTTCATATGAGAGCTGTCATTCAACGAGTGACCAAAGCCAGTGTTACTGGTAAATAAATAAATAAATATCTAAAATAATCCGATTAAACACATTCTTTCTTAGTGGATAACAAGGTGGTTGGGTCTATTCAACAGGGATTATGTGTGTTATTGGGTATTGGTACTGATGACACAGATAAGGATGTGGACTACATGGTGAATAAAATACTCAATGTCCGAGTATTTGATGACAATGGAGTCATGTGGAAGAAAGGAGTAAAAGATGCAGGACTTGAATTATTATGTGGTAAAGCACAAGTCATTCTTTTTATTTTTATTTCTCACCTTCTGTTTTAGTATCTCAATTCACACTTCAGGGCGTGACTACAAAAGGTAGAAAGTAAAGAAATCATAGTTGACCCTTTTTTTTAAACAGACAAATTTAGGCAATAAGCCTGATTTTCATAGAGCCATGAAGACAGAGCCTGCTAAAGTCATGTATGAACAATTCTTACTTAAATTAGGAAAAGCATACCAACCCAATAAGATCCAAGGTAACCCCCCCCCGAATCTATTACCATAGTGATCTCAATTTATCATTTACCCATAGATGGTGTATTTGGTGCTATGATGTTAGTGGATATATCCAATGATGGACCCGTTACCTTGGAATTAGATTCTCGTAAATTCACTTATGAATGAATTACTTAATATGGTTATATCATTGCTTAGCAACCACCCAATTAACCTACAAAATTAAATTTATTTTTCAGATTTCATTATAATGAATAAGGGAGAGACAATACTCACCATGTTTATTCAATCTCAGTTGATTCCACGTTTATTAAGTTCCAAAAAATAAAAAGACGGATGCCGATCTCATATAAATAATCCTTCTTTCTCTCTTCTTCTTTCTTTTCTTCATTATCTTCCTTTATTTATGCACTATGGAACTCTATACCAAATACACATATATCATGAACTCATTTCAAGAACACATATCGGATTGTCTTTGTTATTTCTGTGGATCAACTAAGCATAAATCATCCGATTGCCCTCAGTATGTCTAAGCAACAACAACAACTATGCTCTATTATCTTAATATGGTTAATAATATATGTACACAAACAAAAAGCAATGAAAACAGACACGTGTAGTGTCAAGAATAAAAATAAAAACTAAATTTGAAAGAGATGATGACCCAAAAAGGAAAGTGTTTAATTTTGATTGTTCTTTGCTGTGGTGTAGTTCCAACCAATCAGAAGAGAGAATATTCACCACCCTTTCTGAAAAAAAAATAACCATTTTTTTGTTTGTTTATTTTTATTTTCTCGCTTTGTTGAAAATACCTGTAACATGTCTTCTTTACTCTATGTTAAACTTCATAAACGAAAAGTGATTGTGATTAGTGATGACGAGTCAGAGTCAGAAGAAACAAAGAAGTCATGTATTCAACAGGACAAGGTGAAGGGAGAAGGAGTCACGTTCATGGATATTGATGTCAATACGATTAGACTGAGTTATGCAACAGAAGTCGATGTCAGACCACCAGTACAACAGACAATGGATAGGTATGTCACAAAGACAAAGAACCTGGTTGATTTGACTGCGGTTGAAGAGAAGGAAGAGATGAAGGAAGCTGACACCATCGATGAGCTCAGTTCATCTTACTTTGGTATCACGGAGTTACTGTCAGATACAGAAATAGACCCCGAAATATCAAAGATCATGTATTCTGAAGGAGAAGAAGGAGAAGTGGTAGAAGAGGATGAGGATGAGATGGAAGACATAGAAAAAGAAGCAGAAACAGTAGAATTAGAAGCTATAGAAGAAGAAGAGATAATAGAAATTGCAGACGAAGAAGTAACAGATATAGAGAGTGTGGTGAGTGGCACAAGTATACTTGTTGTGGGGAGTAGTAGCAGTAGTGTGTCTACAGAAACATTGCTCCAGATCAATCCATCCACTTCTCTCTCTACTGTGTCCTCTACATTGACAAGTGTAGATATGGTAATAGAAGAAGAAGTCACGCCCACGGAAGACACTAGACCACCAGAAGTAAGTAACAAAGAATGAAGGATAGAAACATCCTATACTCACACTACATACAGCTCTTCACATTCCAACCAAAAGACAAATCATTATTCGAGTTACTTGTTTTACTAGACATGCACATCGAATCAGTATCTGAACCCGATCTGAGACAGACTCTCTCTGATGAACCCTGTCGAGTCACTCGACACCAGAACAGCCGCCTGTTACCCTTACCTGACCCATCACCCAAACCCTATGTACCTTGTTTAGTCTGGTTGAATTCATTATGGGAAGACTGGGCACAATTAAAGACAGGAAGTATTTTGCATTGGCCATTCACACCTGTTGAACAAGACTTGATTGCACATCTGATAGGTCGGTTTTCACTCAAGAAGAAGTTACATGGGCTGAAGTTATGGGATTATGTGGCTTCGATGTTACCGGGTAGAACAGCTATGGATTGTGAGTGTTTTTGGGAAGATCATACATACAATCATCTTAAAGTACATCAGAAACCGGTTATTATCCGAAAGAGAAAAGGTATAACAAAGATGTTTATTTGATAGCATTCAACTCAAAATGACTTCTTTTACTAGTTCCTAACGTGTATAGCTGGCAGAAGGTATTATTGGCGAGAGAGAGTAAAGGTCGTCGAGCCTATAGAAATGTGATGAAATCAATAGCATGGAGTAATATGCAAAGAGAGAGTTTGATGACGGATGGAAGTGGAGATGCTATTGCATTGCTGGTTTATGGTGATGAACTGAGAGGGTAAAGAAAATAACAGAAGGTAGAGATTCTTGATGAAGATATTAATTGGAAACGGATAGCGATTTTGTAGCTGTGGGATCATTGTGTGACGAGAACGTACAGTATAATATGCCTGGTAATCTTCGTTTATGGTCTTCAGAATCCAAAAAACAAATACATTTAAATGGCCATTATGTTCAAGAAGAAGCAGCAGATCAAGGTAAATGACGATAACGATCCTCGTTGTAAGTCTTACTTAATATTATAAGCAGATATCTGGAGGACAGTGACAGATTTGAAGCTATCGAGGAATAAAGACTTGATATTTTCGGCTTCTCATGATGGAACAGCTAAAGTATGGAGAGCCAATGATGGTCGATGCATATCCACATTAAGTAAGTGTAAATAAATACACGCATGCATAAAGGCCCTCCCACTCAACTCAGAGAATTAGAATACCATTCACAAGGTATCAACCAACTGGCAGTCCATGAAGATATCGATCAGAACATACTTGCCACTGCCTCAAATGATGGTACAGCGACTGTATGGATGATTGATGAAGAAGGCAAGACAGGTGCAGGAAGTATAGTAGAACCTGATGACGACATCTACGTGAACCCGGTATGTGAGTGTGTTGAATTCGGAAACAATGCTTCTCGAGACATGATCTTCCTCGGCATTCGTAACGGGGACATTGAAATGCCTGGCAGTGTAAGTATATAAACACAATGGTTCTATCCTTTATTCATCTCCAGTATAGATCATTGCATTTGACTTGCATACCAGTGAAGCTATCATGACCTTCCGTGGTATGGGAGGATGTATATCAGCCATGGCTATTTCTTCAGATGGTAAGTTGAAAGATTAGAGTTAGAATAAGAATCAATGACTCAGCCATTTGCAATTAGGCACTCAAATCATATCAGGCAATTATAACAATCAAGATTATATACCTGGGGATCGAATGTTACATTTAAATGATATTCGCTTACCTAATTCAGTAATTAACTTTTACACTGATCATGCTGATGTCAACATTGCCGCATTCAGGTAACCATAGTAAAAAAAGCTTATTTTGGTGACACTGACTCTCCTTTGCTTTAGTCCTTGTGGAACCTATGTTGCATCTGGAAATGCGAGTAGAGAAGATGGAGAAGTGGTGATATTTGATGTGAGGAAACCGGATAAACGCCTGCACTCCATGAAACACAGTCGTACGTATAATAAATTTTTATTTATTAAATTGCAATTTAACTCATACCACCTTCAATAGAACATCGTGTTAATCAGAGACTAATTGCACCTGATTCCAGTGTGGGCATTGGTGGGTTTTATTGGATGTCCAATAGTCGTACTGTGATCACAGGTGGAGGTGATTCATTAGTGAAGGTTTGGAACATCCAAGGTGAACTCGACTTACTCCAGACATACCAAGGATCCAACTGTATCACCAGTTTAACAGTGAATGAAGATCGTATGATCATTGCTGCTGGTGTGGCTGGCTCACAAGGAGTTGTGCACATATGGCAACCATGAAATATTCTTATTTTTTACCACAAACTACCAAATTTTTATACCCTTTAAGAAATACATATTTTTATTGTGAAATGATAAACAATTATTTTACTCTCTGCGACTTAATCCTGAGAATTTTCCTTTGTCTTGCATGTTATTACTGTTCAAGAATTTTCCCATGTTTTTCTATTGACATTCATGAGTAAATAGGATTAAAATAAGTAAATAGAGTAAACTTACTTGAATAACACCTTTACCCACTTGAATCTTCTCCATGAGAGATGATCTCCTTTCATTTCCAGCAGTATGTGGAGTAGTACGTTCAGCGAGTTCAGGTTGAGTGGTACGTTGAGGAACTTCAGGTTGAGAAGTTGGTTGAGTGGCACGTTGAGCGAGTTCAGGTTGAGAAGTACGTTGAGTGGTACGTTGAGCGAGTTCAGGTTGAGAAGTACGTTGAGTGGTACGTTGAGCGAGTTCAGGTTGAGAAGTACGTTGAGTGGTACGTTCAGGAACTTCAGGTGCAGTACGCTCAGTAGTACGTTGAGGAACTTCAGGTGCAGTACGTTGAGATACTTCAGGTGCATTGCTACGTTGAGGAACTTCAGGTGCTTCTTCTTGAGGAACAACACGTACTTTCTCATTAGAACTTTCAGGTTGACGACTGCGAACTCCATCATAGATAGGAGGATCATCTACACTAGATCCCAATCCACTGTTCTGAGTGCCATAATACCTAGATTCATTCAATTGATCATCGGCAGACTGTTCATTTTGCTGAGAACTACGATCAGCCATCTTCTGACTCTTCTTATCCAATGTGGAAGATTCAGGATAATATGTAGCAGGATGAGTAGTAGAGGACTGGTTATTCAAAGAAGACTGGTTATTGAAATGATGGTTATCAGACTGGTCATTGAAAGGGTTGTTATCATACTCGTTATTGCGCTCATAAGTAGCAGGATGCGCGGACTGCTCCAATGGATGCTGACGATCTTGACTTACTTTCCTAGCCTGATCTTGAGCCTGTCTATCCAGCTGTGTAGTTTCCGGGAAATAAGTGGCTGGATGAGTATTTGAATTGACTCGAGGATCATGATGATGGTCGCTCATTCTTCTTTGCTGAGTCTTGGGTGAATCAGGAACAATCTGATGATGAGTAGCACGATTACTACTGATACTTTCTTCAGGATGTTCTTGAGTAAAACGAGTACTGTTGGCAGGTTCTTGATTAAAGCGAGTGCTGTTGGTAGGATGTTCTTGACTAGGAGACCTCAAATCAGAGTACTGGCTATAGTTACGATCATGTAAACCAGTTCGTCCATAATCACCATTATAAGACCCAGTACTGTTGCCACGCTTGCGGCTAATATCATTAGACAAGAGCTGTTTTTCTTCCTGAGTACGAGTAGGATAACTGTCGGAAGGCACAACATGACCCTTGACACCGGGTTCATCAGCAGTAACAAGAACACTTCCTGCAGTTCCAACAGAGGTAGCAGCACGAGTGAATCCTGCAAAATTCTTAGATGGAGGAATATTGGCATCTTTTTGACGCATGGGGGCATCATGTGTAGGAGTAAAATCTTGATGATGAAGTGTATCATGGGGATGTGTAGAAACGAAATCTTCATGGCGATCTTGTTTGGTAGGATAAGTGTCGGATGGAATCACATGACCTTTGGTACCAGCATTATCAGAAGCAACGAGTACACTGCCAGTGGTTCCTACAGATGTAGCTGCACGAGTAAATCCTGCGAATTTCTTGTCGTCTTGGTCACCACCAAACAACTTATCAGTTAACTTTCCTTCGCTTTGGTCTTCTTTATGTCCACCGAACAACTTATCTGTCAACTTTCCTTGGCTTTGGTCTTGTTTATGTCCACCGAACAACTTATCTGTTAAGTTTCTTTGACTTTGGTCTTCCTTGTGTCCACCAAACAATTTATCAGTGAATTTTCCATGACTATGGTCTTGGTTGTGATCACCAAACCTATTTCCTTGATTATAGTCTTCGTTGTGATCACCAAACCTATTTCCTTGATTATAGTCTTCGTTGTGATCACCAAACCTATTTCCTTGATTAAGACCTTCATGATAACCACTAAACCTATTTCCTTGACTATGATCTTTGTGATGACCTCCTGCAACAGGTCCAGAATGCATACCAAATATATCAGTGACATGATGTTCCAAACTGCTCCTTCTTCTTGTAGGATATTCATCCGAAGGTAAAATTTCAGAGTAATGAACTCCCTTTGAAAACGGATCTGTACCAATGGAAGTAGCAGCATGAGTGAACCCATAGAACCTCTTGTCTTTCTCTTCTCTATGTGTATCAATATCAGGATCCACACGATCAAAATCAGGGTGTTGCATAGGATGAAACACTTCAGTTTGAGTACCAGGGAGGTAACTGGCAGGATGAGCCGAGGCAGTTGTGGCAGGAGTATTTGTGGCAAAGTTTCTCATTTTAGGGCCTTCAGTTGGGTGATGATCGATAGACATGGGTTTCATTTCTTGGGCAGCCTGCTGTTGTTGTTGCTGGCGGTACATTTGCTGTCTGCTGGTTTCAAGGTCATTGTTACCTAACCTGTTGGAGAACTTGCGTTGGCTTTGAACCGGTACTTGGTCTCGTTGTCTCTGTTTGGATTCCTCAGGCTGTTCATAATGTTCATGAGATTTGTTTTCATTGGGATGGTCAACGTAAGCTTGAGTAAAAGGTGGATTCTGATGATTTTGGACACCACCACGTTGGTCGCGAAGAGCCTGTCTTTGAACATCACTACGTTGGTCTTGAAAAGCTTGTCTTTGAACATCACTACGTTGGTCATGAAAAGCCTGTCTTTGAGCATCACCACGTTGGTCGTGAAGTTTTTGAGCATCGCTACGTTGGTCGTGAAGTCTTTGAGCATCATCGCGTTGGTCCTGATGTCTTTGAGCATCGCTACGTTGGTCGTGAAGTCTTTGGGCATCATCGCGTTGGTCCTGATGTCTTTGATCATTATCACGTTGGTCGTGAAGCCTTTGAGCACTATCACGTTGGACTTGACGTCTTTGATCATCACCACGTTGGTCTTGAATAGCTTGTTTTTGTGCATCAACATCACGATGAACAAAAGGACGATGTTCATCTCCACGTTGTTCTTGAATAGCTTGTTTTTGTGCATCCACATCACGTCGGACAACAGGAGGACTTACACTTGAATCACTGGTAAGTGCATCATCCATCTTGCCTCGGTTAGGAGTAAGAACATCGTACATAAGATCTTTACTTCCTCCACGCTCAGGAGCAAGCACACCAGTATCAAAATTATGAGGAGCCAACCTGGATTTCTGGAACATAGAATCACCATTACCAAGACCTTGTTGTTGTCCATGACCTTGTTGTTGTCCATAACCTTGTCGTTGTTCATCCCCTTGTTGTTCGTGATCATGCTCACGACCACTATGATTAATACCCAAAAGACTACCTACTGTGGCTACAGCAGCTGCAGCACCTGCACCTGCACCGGCAACAATAGACTTGAGAGTATCCTCTTTATGGGGAGGCTGATTATTTTCATCCAAGAGATTTCTAAACCTGTCCGACCCATGATTGGGGTTACTGTAGAAACTAGGATTCTGACCATGCATTTCAGGTTCTTTTACATCTTCACAACGAGGTAGCTTGTTTGTCCGAGTGTTCGGATTGGTTCTGTATCCTGGTTCTTGGTCGCCACTTGTTTGGTCAAACCAGTTCCCTTGAATACCAGTGACTTTGTTTGGTTTGTCCATGGAATCAGATATAGGCATGGCGTCGTAGTATTGAGGAATAGGATCGTAGTCTACGATCTGAGCTTCTTTCTCGTCTGAACCAGGGTGAGTGACATCAATAGCATTGGGTTCATGGAGAACCTTATTGCCTTTTTCAGCTTGACGAGAATCACCTTGGCGAGACTCATCTTGACGAGAATCCAATTGACGAGGGAGAGCTTTATGAATATCCAATGGTCTTTGAGTTGTACCATGAACAGCTTGATAAGCAGCATCTGCGTACTTATCATGGCTAGTAACCAAAGTCTCATTATCACGCAGAGGATCGGAAGCCAAGTTATAACCGGTATTGTTATTCGAATGAAGATTCCTACTTTGCTGGCTTTCATCCCACTGATCCGAGTGATCGGAAATAGGCTGAGTGCCTTCATCCGATGGATCATTGAGCGACCAAGTATTGTCTATTCCTGTAGACCTTTGACTATCTACATAATCGACAATACCAGGAGAACTTTCATCTCTGCTGTTATCAAGAGAAATACCACGGTCATCTTGAGAAGTAGACTTGTCTGGAGAACTCTCTTCATCACGAAGAGAGATACCACGACCAGGAGAAGGCATATTATAATCACCATCAAAGTGAGAAGACTTATGATGTTGATTCAAAGGTGGAACGGGTTTGGAGAATCTGCTGTCTTGTTCACCTCCAAGACCAAATAAACTACCAATAGCAGCAGCACCAATGGCACCTGCATTAGAAGCAAGTGTCTTCAACTTTTCAGCTGCTTGACTGGATTCTCTGCGTCTCGTTTCATGGTTTTCAGTAGTACCATGGCTTTCAATAGTAGCGTCTCCAGTGTAATCTTGACCACGAGAGTGCATCCATTCTTCAAATGGAGTACGTTCATCTGGTTGATAATGAATACGACGATTACTATCCCCATAGAGATCATCTACAATGGCACCAATGATCAATACCATTACTTTAAAAGAAAAGAAAAAATGCCTCTATTGAAGATTACCTTTCTTATTAGTGGGTGATTGATGTGTCCATTTATCACTCTTGGTTTGACCAAACAGTTTTTGATAACTTGAATCTCTTCTGTCCGTGTACCTTCGTGGCACCATACTTTCAGGTTCTTCGGGGATATCAGATAACTGTTCATGTTTAAGTGGATCTTCAGCACGAAGAACACCAACCGGTTCACGTAATGTTAAGGATTCCATGGGTTCAATAATCTGTGAAGACTGTTGACCCAATTCATTTTGAACATCCCTATCACTTTTTTAGGAGTTAATTTTTACTACAAATAACCTTTATTTCTGCACAAAAAAAGACTCACTCAAGTTCAATGGGATTAACCCACACATTTTCTTTACGGGTATCCATTATAAAATAAGTATATATATATATAGTGGAATAAAGGAAAGTGAAGAAGGAGAAAATGAAAAGATGGGGGTGAGGGGGGTATTTAAGCAATTGTTCGAGGTGATGCCATAAGGGTTTAGAGTTTCGTGAAATCATTATTATGCATGTTTAACAAACCCCATTCAAGGATGGGTAAAAAAAAATCAAGGTCATATTTCAGATTCCGATGATACCATAGATACGCCCATCCCCTCATTATTTTTATATTTTTTCCTTTTTCTTTTATTCAAGAAAACTAGATATGCTTCGTTTTATTCGTCCTGTTCAACGTGTGTTGATAACCCATCCAATCCGACAAGTAAGACAAAGAGTATTCATGCAAGACAAAAATGAAACTGAAAAAAAAACTTTATAAAGCAGAAATCTCGTGTCCTACCTACATTGGTTGCAGGTGTTGGGTTGACAGCTACTTATTTAGCCTATCAGTCTCAGTATCCTGTGTATTTGGATTCACCCAGTACAGTCACAGGTAAAATCAATAGACACTAAGGCGTATACAGACTGATATAGGTGTTGTAGACCCTGCTTCGAATGTTTCATTTCCTGTGTATTTGAGTACGGATCACAAGAGACTGATTGGATTGGGTGTGCGTACAGTGAGTTTCTTGAAGATGCATGTTTATATCATTGGAATGTATATGCGTAGTGAAGACTTGGGAGAACTAAAGAAGGTGAAGGGGTGGGAGGTAAATAAAGATAGGACAATTCAGAGTACTGTTTGGAATAACCCATGTGAAAGCATTTTGATAAACAGGAGTTTCTCGAGAATAGGGAATTAGCGGATAGATTATTAGATCAGCCCTATGATATCAGTATCAGAATAGGTACTTGGAAGTATAAATGAATAGATTAGACCACTGATCAGTGTCTTTAGTGTCTGCCAGGAACACCAATACTCAACATTTACGTGATGGATTTGTTCGATTGTTGTTACAGAGAATGAAAGATCAGAAGATGACTGAAGAGGAAGAAAGAGATGTATTAAAGGGAATCCAGGAATTCAAGTCTAATTTCCCTAGTATGAGAGTAGAGAAACATACAGTGTTTGTGTTTACAAAGACATCCAATGGAGAATTAGATATGGCTTATGAGGTAAAAGAAAGAATCCTATTGAATGAATCATTACTGAATAGTTTATAAGGGTAAGCATCTGGGTACTGTGCCTAATAAATGGATAAGTAAGAACTTTGTCATGAGTTATTTGGAACCCAAGGCACCTTCAAGTGAAGCAGCTCTTCATGATATTGCCAATGGATTTGAGACACTCTTGAAATAAACATGTCCCCCTTTTTTTAAAAAAAAATAAAAGTATTTAATCCCCGATACCACTGCACATTCAAAGTCAGGTACATGAATCCCAATCCATATTCCTTTCTTCTTTCTTCCTAAGCAATCGTAAGTAAAAAATAATTCAATCATAACAAGAAGTAGTAGTGATGAAAGGGAGGAATGCAGCATAGAGAACAGACGATGGATGGATACATTGAATGAATGGATGGATGGATACAATGGATACAATGGATACAATGGATAGAATTGGATAAATGATGGATGTATTTTGGATTGCCTGAGTTGGATTCAACAACACAGACGCGACAACCCTCCCCCCTTTTATTTACTACTTATTCTTTTTTTATTTTTTATTGTTTATTTACTCTTTCCCCCTCATTTAGATGTCTGATACTATTGTCCAATCTCGTGGTGAACAAAAGGCCCGTAAGGCCATTCTCTCTCTTGGTTTGAAGCCTGTTACAGGCATCAACCGTGTCACTTTCACCCGTGGAAGAGGTGTAAGTGTGTTTATCTTTTTGAAATGGGAATATCCAGAGTAACTCATTCATACATCCATAGATGGTCTTTGTCATTGCTCATCCTGAAGTATACAAGAGTGTTAACTCTGATACCCATGTTGTCTTTGGTGAAATGCAAGTCGAGGATTTAGCTGCCCGTGCTCAACAAGCAGCTATGGAACAAGAATTAGCCAAGGTTGCTGAAGGTGAGACCACCGAAACTGCCACCGATGCACCTGCTGCTGTTGAAGAAGAGGAAGATGATGATGAGGAAGTAGATGCTTCTGGTCTTGAAGAGAAGGATATTGAATTAGTCAGTACTCAGGCCAATGTCTCTCGTTCTAAAGCCATCAAGGCCTTGAATAACAATGACAAGGATGTTGTCAATGCTATCATGGTAAGTGAAGATAAAAAGTAGTGTGGTGTGGTGTATTGACTCGTCTTTTTTGTTTTTTTGTTAGGAATTAACTATGTAAAAACAATTCACTTATTTCTTCAACCTTATTAAAATAAATAAAATTACTTTTTCCCACCCTGAATCCCATAGAATAGGAATCACCTTTTGTTTCTATTTTGACATTTAAAGGAGAAAGGAAAGGAAAAAAAATGAGGCTGATATTATAGTGAATTCTGATTGGTTGAAATAGAACCACACACTTAACAGCAACACAAAAAATTTTTCCCCTTTTCTTTTTTTTTCTTTATTTAAAATAAAAGAAATAAAAGAATCTCTCCTTCCCTTTTCTTCTTCCCTTTATTTTTAAATAGAATTCAATATGTCTTATCGTGGTGGTCGTGGTATTTGTTACAAGTGTGGTGAAAGCAAGTATTTACTGTTCTATGGTGTTTAATGTGTGTTTATTAACATGCTTGAAATAGGTGGTCATCAAGCCAGAGATTGTCAGAAGACTGATTCTGTCTGGTAAAATAGGGATAATACTGCCTGATTGAAACAGTAAACATTAAAAACTTCTTTATATAGTTATAACTGTCAACAGGAAGGTCATATGTCCAAGGACTGGTAAGCAACTTGAATATATAAAGGGTTTTATTCCTATATTCATTCAACTCTATTAGTGAGGAGCCCCGCGCTGAGAAGACCTGTTACAAGTGTAACCAGGTTGGTCATATGGTAAGTGAAATAGATACTCTATACAGTTATGATCATTTATCATCTCTCTAGTCCCGTGACTGTCCCGAAGCCTCTTACAGTGATGGACCCAGTTGTTATAACTGTAAGAAGATTGGTCATATCTCTCGTAACTGCCCTGAAGGCAACGATCAAGGATATAGCCGTGGTGGTTACAACAACAAATCCTGTTATAACTGTGGTCAATCTGGTCACTTAAGTCGCGAGTAAGTATGAAAAAGATGTCAAAATGTGTCAATCATATTCAATGGTCACTCTTTTAGTTGTACTTCAGGTGGATCTGGATCAGCTGGAGGACAAAAGTGTTATAACTGTGGTAACTCTGGTCATATTGCTAAAGAATGCGATCAACCTGCTCATGCCAAGACATGTTATAAGTGTCAACAATCTGGTCACATTGTAAGTAAAAGGACTTCCAATCTAACTTCTTACTGACTCTTTAAAATAGGCCCGTGATTGTCCTACTGAGGAATAAATAATGGTTATTGAGAAGGGTGTTTATTCATTTTTTACAAATTATAATTTATAGTGATTTCTTTCTTGAAAAAATATACACTTTGCATTTTTTATTTAATTTAAAAAAAAAACTTTCTAATAAAAATATATCATGTGACTAAAACGTCATCAAAATCAATCTCTCTTTTTCTTTTCTCACTGTGACTAGGGGCTTATTTTCAATTTTAACCCAGTCAAGTTAAAAATGGGGGCCTGAAAGGGGCGGGGGGCTTTTTTTCATTTTTATAAATACCTTTTATTCCTTTTTCCAAATACATAACAATCATGTCTGCCTGGAAAGCCGCTGGTATCAGGTAAACAAGCAAAGAATCGATATTCACTTCTTTTTTTGCTTACTATTTTCAACTTAGTTACCTTCAATATGCCAACATTTGTGCTCGTGCTGTTCGTAACTCTTTAAAGGACGAATTCCGTGCTGCTGCTCTTCGTCGTAACAACAACGGTCTCAAGTTCGCCAAGTGGGAAAGTGGTGTACAGAAAGAACAGGTAGGAGTGAGATAAGAATGTTTGTTTTCTCTTTTTTACTCAATGTTTTCCATTGTAGAAATTCGTTGTTCCTCCCAAGGCTTAAATGGAAGAAGGGAATCCAACTAGTTTAAAAAAAATCAAAATAAAAGTCATATTCTTATTTCTATTTTCTATTATTGTCCTAATTTATTCTGAATGGACTCATACTCTGTTTCTTTCATGTCTTCTATGGCCTTCAGCCGTGTATAGAAGAAGGGACAGTCGAGTGAATCACATGGAATATCAACATACTCGGTACTAGGAAGAGGAGGGACACCACTACAGTCTGAACATACAGCCAGGCACTGTCTATATTTGTCTTCTGCTTCTTTTCTACGGGTGATTAATCGGTATAGAGTAATATGGGATTGTTGTTGGCAAGGAACACAGAGGACTACAATGGAAGGTGTGGGTGGGTGAGTGTATATATATATGTGTGGGTGAGTGTATATATATGTGTGTGGGTGAGTGTATATATATGTGTGTGGGTGAGTGTATATATATGTGTGTGGGTGAGTGTATATATATGTGTGTGGGTGAGTGTATACATATATGTGTGAGTGAGTGTATACATATATGTGTGGGTGAGTGTATACATATATATCTGTGTGCTTACCTTGGTCTGTGGTTCTCTTCTTACAGGCCACACAGAGTGTACTTGCATAATATTGATCAATCAATCGAGGTTTATCCACCCTGGAGATCTGAGCTGACAGTTTCAATCTTCTGGGCATTGTATCATACCATGACATGACATCTACTGTATCATCAGTATCCTTCACTTTTATCCCTTTTTTAACTTACCTATGCCTATCAAGCTAAATACTCTGGCAAGTGGGGGAATGATCTGTTTACGTATATAATATTCAGCATCTAGTCTTAATGAACTTCAAGAAAAGAAAACAATTCAATAACAGTGTTGGGAATAGACTGTTCCCCTCTTACTTATCATTCAAGAACACTACGGGAGACACCACTTTATCCTTTAGTTTATCTGTTGGTCCTCTATACACAACCACATAGGGTACACGTTCTCCATATTGTGGTTCTGCTCTTCCATCCATATTCATCTGTGCTTGTGCTACTATAGCCCCATTGGGTCCTCTTCCTGCATAACTCCCCATTCTTACTTCCTTCGCAATAATAAACTCCTGTAAAGGTACTCTATTCGATAAGATATCAGACCATTGTGTATATAAATACTCTTTCAATTCAGACATGTCTTGAGTACGAAACAAGATTCTAGAGAGATGTTAAGTGTGTAGCACCTTGTTTTGATTTCGATATCTAAACTTACTTGAGTGATGATTCTAATATTCTTTGTGTCGCTGGTGTCCCATCTCTTCTCACTGTTTCTATTCCTTTTGCTTCAAACACAGGGTCGTCTTGTTCTTCACTATATTTGAATCCGACATATCTCTTCTTAGCCAACAACACAGCTGGATGATACACTTTCTCGAATTTGAGTTTGATAGGTGCAGGGTTCATGAGGGTGATGGTGTGTGCAATATCTCGACCTATCTTGAATGCTTCTTGTCTGGTCTTTCCTTCAAAATACACAAACATACTATCTGTGTCACCATACACAACACGAGCACCCCATGTAGGATGATCGTTGATGAACTGAATAGACTTTTTAAGAAAATAATAAGTATATATATATATATGTGTGTGTGTGCGTATTTTGTTTTTACCCTCTCAAGTATTTCTCTTCCTGTCTTTACAATACTATCTGCTATTTCCACACAAGGCATTCGACCTGAAAAACTAGCTGATGTGTATCCATAAGTAACATTAGCCAGTAACTTCAATGTCAGTTGTTTTGCATCCAATATCCTTAATAATCCCTGTGATAACGTTAATATAAGAGTATATAATACTGAAAAAAAGAAACTTAACTGGATCTTCATTATAGTATTTCATTGATTTCTTCACCATGATACGAGTCTCGATTAATTCAGTTAACATTGTAGCTAATATACTCTTTCTGATTTCAGGTTTAACAAACATGATCCCGTTAGGAGACACTATAAATGGGATGTGAATAAAGATGCATAGTGTGCTTGTTTTCCTTACCTGTGATTTGGTCTTTGTGTGCATGAACAAATCCTGGTTCTGGACTATATTCAGTCACTCCAAACTTTGTGGATGTTGGTGGCACTCTTCCTAAACAAGTAGAATAACTAAGAAGAAGAAAAAGGATTAAACACACACAGCTCCTTCACTCCTTTTTATTTTTTACCAATAGTTATAGGCTATCATGACGGATGGATATAAACTCTGAAAATCCAATACAACCATGGGACTACTATAATACTGAGTTTCAGGTTCCATCACCAGAGGTAAACACTCCAAAGACCTTTGTGCCCCAACCTAAAGAAAAAGAGAAAATGCTTAACAAAAAAGATCCACTTCATGCATTTCTTATTTACCTGTGCTCTACTGGGTGAGATTAACATGAAATTCTCAGGTTTAGTTAGCCTAAACAACACAGACTCTACTCTATACTGTGATCCTCGAGACAAGACCGACCCAAACTCGATCCCCAACACCCGTGCACACTCACACGTTCTCTGAACCACTTGAGACATCTCTAATAACTCCAAATTCAACTGAACACGATCCAGGTAATACTGAGTGGCTCTGTACTTCAGAATCGGGACACATCTGATCACCCAATCACTCAGCGTACGATGACTGTGATGCGGAACGCGTTTATGAAGGAAATGGTACACCATGTTCTCTAATGTGTAACTCGTCGAGTTGATTTCAGATTTCATGAGTCGCCACACATTCAGTAAGTGGCGACCGGTGACATGGTACATCGATGTATGTTTGGATCCCCATACCGAGAATTTGGGTTGAGTGGATCGGATACGGGATAAGTGAGAAAGAAAAGGGATGTTAAGGTGGGTGCTGCGGTTGATCAGGTAGCCCCAGGATGAAGCTTGCAGTTCGTAGCCAACAAGCATGTCTGGGTCGTAGCGCCTGATTTTGGATATCAGTACATCAAATAACTCGTGTTCAGAGTGAACATAATCCAATTCAACATCTAAAAAAGAAGTGTGAATGTAAAACTATGTAGGGTTATTTGTTTGTATTTACTTCTGAGGCCTGTGCTGTGTAAATCGGTGAGCGTGATGATTCCTAAATGGTATCCAGATGAGTTCTTTTTGATATACTCGTCATCTGTTTTTAAACACCAAAAGACGATTTGAACTGGATCAGTTTCTGGATCAGGTAGTTTATCATCGATTGTGTTCACATGGATTTCTAAACTGAAATAATCAATTGTATCTTTGATACGACTTGTTCTTGATTTAGGCTTCTTTAGATTCAATTGAAATGAATCTTCATGTTCTGTCGCCTTATTAAGGGAATTAGATATTGAATGACTTCTCTATTTTCTTTTGTTTTTGGTACCTGTGGTGTCCAGTCTTTAACTTCATCCCATGTAGGGGAAGGAAGACTGGGTGTCCATCGAGTGATCAAGTTGGGTATATCATGAATAGTGTATTTGGTTATATACTCTTTCAGTAGTTTGGGATCTGTACATGGTACTTTGAACTCTTTATTAGAAAAGACAGGTGGGAAATCAGGCACGTCACTGGATTTGCTATAAAATGGTTCTTGGTAACTAACTGTGGCATCATCGATAGTAGGTGGAGGTGGCAAGTAGATCCATTCAGGATGGGCGGGGTGGCTGGAGTAATGGATGGTGGAGGGTAAGAGATGTGTGCCTGCATCAGTATGAAGGGACTGGTTCATAAGTGATTCATACAACGTGGGGGAACTAGGTTGAGGAGGGTCATGGGTAAATGCAGAATAGGATGCTTGGGGTGAAGGAGGAGACCACATGCCGTTGATATCTTTGATAAAGTAATTTTCACGAACACCTTGGTCTTTGGTAGCTGGGGTATCTTTAAGTTGCTTGATAGTAAGTGGATGGGGTACTTTCTTTACTTGTATTTCATCCCTTCGTTTAAAAGCATCTGTCATCTGCACCTTCTCCTTATTCACTGTGGATTCACCCGCAATCTGTATCTTCTCTTTATTCACTGTGGATTCATCTACAATCCGTACCTTCTCTTTGTTCACAGTGGAGTCATGTACAATCTGTACCTTTTCTTTATTCACTTTTGATTTATCCGCAGTCTGTATCTTCTCCTTATTCACTGTGGATTCATCTACAATCTGTACCTTCTCTTTATTCACTGTGGAATCATGTACAATCTGTACCTTCTCTTTACTCACTCTTGACTTATCCGCAGTCTGCACCTTCTTTTTATTCATTGCGGATTCATATACAATCTGTACCTTCTCTTTACACGCTCTTGATTCATTTTTAACCTTCCCGAATCTTTTAAACTTATCTAACGGACGTTTGGATCTAGGTTCATCTTCTTTCTCTATACTCGATCTATGCTTCTTTTTAAACTTCCTCAACGCTCTTTTCTCATCCTCCCACCTCTCTTCCGCTGTCTTCTTTCTCTTGATAGTGTCTTCCTTATCTTCTGCTCCATCAAACTGGTCCAGATCGAACCTATCCATCACCACCCTGTATCCGGAACCCATGGGAGGAACATCACTTATCCTCAGCTCATTCCTTTCTTCCATGTCATCCAACAACTGCATAAGAGCACTATGATCGTCTAGATCCGAGAACTGATCTTCTTCCTGTTGAGTGTGTATAAACGAGTCTAACACATCCATATCCACCTGTGTCTCCACATGCTCTTGATTCGACAACGACATCTGAAAATGGTCTTCCTGAGTCAAGTTCCTTTCCTGGTAGTACCTTTCTGGATATAAAGCTTCTACCGACTGAAACGCCGTCATCAAATGCATCTGTTCAGGATACGAGGGTGGGTCCACCCTTCCATGTTCATCCATGACCTTTCTCGACTCATGTTCTGTGATCCACGGTATATGTGGTTGTCTTGATGTCTGACTTGTCTCATCCAATGGATCATCTATATTCCTCGTACGACGTCGACTGGCCTCGTCTTTCCATAGGGCGTCCAACGAAGTCACTAATTTTTTCCCTTCTGTCTTTTCCGTTCTTTCCTCCACACCAAGTCGATTGATGATCGCCGTACAAGGTACGTCTAGTTCCAACTCACAGTAACTCTCACGAGGCACCCGATCCGATTGAAGCTGAACAGGTACAGTACTTGATGTATACACTGTTTCAGGATGGATATCACTTTCTGATAAATGAGAAATATGGAGATTCGCTTTCGGTGTATTTGGTAAGGGTAATCGAAACTTGATTGATTCGTCTTCATCGACATGGATCCAGTCCATCCCATACAAGTTGTAATCGAGGAAGAACTGCATGTCGAACGACACATGGGATTCGTACGGCTGGAACACTCGGTTCATGATCGCACTGCTAAGTAACAAGTCGACCATGGTTTGTTTCTCTTGTGGATGGAGTATGTAGATCTTGAGGAACGTCGTGCATTGGCTGTGGTAGCCGTAGAATGGAGTCCCTGTCACTAAGACAAGAGCGACGATGTGGTGGCCTTTGTTGTGTCGTGCTAGGTCCATAGCGTGGTTGAGTGAGATACCGAATTGGTAGATTTCTCTTTGGATGTCTTCAAGTGGTGTATTGGGTTCAAATGAATAAGGAACATAGAAATAAGGATAGACCTTGAATGGGGTTAACCATAGAATGCGTGTTAATTTTGAAAATGAAAACTTACTTGGTGGATGTGAATACAGGCTTTTTGACCTGCACAACTCGTACCAAATACACGAAGGATGGGGACGGTGGAGATCGTTTCATCTTTGAAGGGTGTCGTGGTGATATCAAAGGGACCAGGAGGACACATGGCGTAGTCCACACTGGTTATTCGAAGTGAGATCGGCATTTTTTTAATATGAAAACAATAATAAACAGAGAGAAAGAAGGGTCGTGACTTTCAAAAATACCAAAAATACGATAAACAAAGGGGAAATTCATGCATTCTAACGTAAATGGATATTATTTTATTCGATGATTATTGTTTCTGTATTCATTTGCTGTAGGTGTAGTTGTCGATCTCTTTCTGCCTGCCTCATCTTCATTAACGTAATAGACTCATAATCATCGTCTGACATCTTCAATACTGGATGCTATTTAAAGAAAAGAAATCGGTTGGACAACTCTGATACACTGATACAAACAGTAATTTACCTTTGGTTTGAAGAAACTGTTGCTCTTGTTCCCTGGAAACAAAGGTGTGCTTTGCCGGGTGCTGTAATAAGCAGCCAATGATTCCTGTTTCATTTTCTCTGCTGCATGCATCTTTGTTACTAAAGCAGGTTCTTTCCCAGTTACCCAATAAATGGATTCAAATACACTTAATGAAGGATCTGTCTGTTGTTTACTCACTACTTTATGCTTAATATAAACAAATCAGTCAAACATCCAAGTTCTTTTGGTTCCATTAATACTTTACTGCATCCACCACTGTTTTGAATATCACAAATGCTCTTCCTTTCTTCTTCTGTGATAACTCAATTGTCTCTATCTTTCCAAACGGACTAAACAAAGAGTGTAGTTCTTTCACTGTGAAATCATATTTCTTCTTCTTCCAAGTCACTTTCAAAGCACAATCCAGTTCACTTGAAGTCTGCGGTTTAACTAAGATAGAGTGTTGAGTTGTCTCCTATAAACTGTTCATCATTTAATTTAATTCTACCTTCTTCTTTTGGCCAATCTTCTTGTCTTCTCTTGGCTCCTTCTGCCCGTAACTTGGCTAATTCTGCCTCGTACTCTGTCTTGGCCTGAGACTGATCTAATTTTGCTTTCTTTGCTTCTTTCTCTCTTCTTTCCAACTCATCTTGTGCTGTTCTTCGTTTCGAGTCCATTTCTTGTTTCTTTTTGTTTCGTTCCAGTCGAGCTTTGTATTTCAAATCATATTCTGTACGTTTTGTGACATCTTGTAGTAATTCAGCAGCTTCCTTTAACTGATGAAATAGAGCACCTGTGTTTGTTGGTCAGAGAGGATATTAAAGAATGAGAGTTCATGAATGTACCTGCTTCTGGACTGGGATTCCTGTCTGGATGAACAGCTAATGCTTTACTACGATAAGCACGTGCTATTTGTTTGGTTGTGGCTGTGAATTCCACACCTAACAAAGCATAATAATCTATATCTGTGTTCATTGTTTATTAACAAACAAAAAATAAATAAAAAAAGAGAGAGAAGAAAGAGAAAGATCCAAAAATAAGTATAAAATGGTCACAATAGGTTGCATTGTTATCACATGACACACTTGACAACACCTTCCAAGCATATAAAAAGAACCTATTGCCTCTCTCTCTCCTTATTACTTAAACAAATATGAATCCCATCAATACAGAACAACGCAAGCCTTTTTCTTGGTTTACTCCTACTTGTGACATATGCAAAAAGAAGCACTCTCAAAAGTAAGTTGAATGATCATCACTATAGAAACACCCTCGTTTAACACCCACCCCACTATAGGGAATCATGCCTACCTCAATTCACATAGTAGAGATCTGATTGGTCAATTAAATAAAAATAAACAAATAAAAATCAATCCTTTTCTTATTTCTTTTCTTTTCTGTTCCCTACCCTATCTTATTATTACTTTTCATCATGGCAAAAGCAGAGTTTATGTCCCCAAAAGCCATTGGCAACCGAATTAAATCCAAAGGTCTTCTCAAACTTAAATTCTACTGCCAAGCATGTGAGAAACAATGCAGAGACGAAAACGGATTCAAGTGCCACACCATGAGTGAATCGCATCAACGACAGATGTTACTTGTTGCTCAGAACCCAGGCAAGTTCATCCACAGTTACTCGAGTGACTTCAAACGAGAGTTCATCAGTCTCTTGTCTCGTCGTCATGGCACGAAGAGAGTGTTTGCGAACCAAGTGTATCAGGAATACATTGCACATAAAGAACATATCCATATGAATGCCACCAAATGGAATTCATTGAGTGAGTTTTGTAAGCAGATGGGAAGAGAAGGTATATTCAGAGTGGATGAGACCGATAGAGGACTCCACATAGCCTGGGTGGACAATAGCCCAAAAGCCCTCGCTAAGCAGGTAATGAATAACGACATACATGATTATTACAAATCTCACCTACTTTATATATGCTAGGCTGCTATTCAGAAGATGGATAGAATGCAGAAGGATGATGAAGAAAGAGAACAGATGTTACTGAAAGAACAGATCGAGAAAGCAAACAAGTCAACGGTAGTCACTGAACAACAAGTGACTGAACTCAAGAGACAAGATGAACAGCCGATTAAACTCAACTTGATGATGAAACCAGTCGTATTGGATCAACCCAAGTTCAGTACTTCATCTAAAATGATGGTGGGTGGAATGAAGAAAGGGTTATCTGCAATGGCAAAGAAGTCACAGGCAGACGGAAAACAAGAAGGCGGTAATAAGTTTACGGTCAAGAGAAAGGCAGCGGAAGATGTCCTTGTGGATTCAAAGAAGATCAAAACATAAACACTCATTCTTTATTCCATCATATCCAGCTAGTAGATAAAATGTTAGTCTTTTCCCATGAACAAAGATTTATATTGTCTTACCAAATCATCAATGTCATAGTCATTTCTATCCAATTCCATCTCTTCTTCATTCATAAACTATAAATAACCAGTTAGTGTATCCCATATTATTCTTAATGTCGTATGCTTTTACATTGTCTGCAATGTCCTGGGTGATTGTCTTGACAGCTGGATCCACTGATTCATTACAAGTGATCAGTCCCAATGTTGCGTGTTTGATGATAGGCCATGATCGAGTTGATTTCAGTGAATATAACATTGTATTGTATCGATAAGCTTCTTCTTCCTATTTATTCGAAGTCAGTGAATCGATCTTTGTTTCTGTATATTTACTTACTTCAGCAGCCACTTTTCTCACTACTGGTAAACACTGAATCACTGTCTCTGCCTTATTGTCATTTATCAACCGAATCATCATTTTACATATCTGATCCACAGCTATATAGGAATAGTGGTTGGATATAACAATAGCAATGGTTGATCCTCTTACACTTACCTGTTTCTACCAGATCTGTTTGTTTATTGGATATCATAGCAGTGAAATCCTCTAATGGATGATCATAGGAGATCTGAGTGACTTCAGCTGGTTGAGATAGAACAGGTACTTTGAGCAATTCTTCAATAGGAACAATCTCTTCTTCCTGAACCACCTTTGCATTTCTTGATTCAACTATGCATAGAGAAAGAGCATTTTCAATTGAGTTCCTTCCCATACACAAATACACCCACATACCTTTTCTGATATGATAAAATTCGTTCAACCTGGATCCCAGTGATTCCAGATTCTTGGGTGGATTGAATGGAGCAGCAAGATGAGAGGGGATTTCAGAAATAGGTGCATTTGGGTCAAGTGCTCGTTGATGAATAGAATCAGTCAATCTCCATAACAAAGGATTATAAACTTCATCTGTTGAATAACTAAATAATAGATAAAAGGGTGAATTGATGGTAGTTAGATAGATATATGTTTATACCAATAGTTACTCTGGAATATATAACTCATCCATGAGCTCATCTATCAATGGATTGGGTTTGGGTTGACGGGTGATCTTCTCAGTACGAGGGTAGTCATTTATATCATCTGCATAAGGAATCTTTTTTATGATAGTGTGAGTATAGAGCAATCTATAACTATACACACTTACATTGAAGTACTGAAGGATGGATATGTTGGGCTCAAAGTAAGGTTTCAATATACCTATTTCAGGTAAAGAATCATCCTTACTCACGTATCTCACTAAAGCTATCATCTGTGTTTCATAAAGAGCATGTGCAAGTGCTGATACTGCTTTAGCTGCTTCAACTGAATTATTTCCTGATCCAATACACGAGTATGGATGTTGATAGAGATAATGACGAGGAATCTAAGAATATAAAAAAATCTCATATGAATACCCAGATACTCACACACTCACACACTCACATTCTCACACTCACACACACACACACACACACTCTCTCTCTCTCTCTCTCACACACACACACACACACACACACACACACACACACACACACACACACACACACACACACACACACACACACACACTCATTACCGATTCAGAGGGTATACATTTCACCAAGTACATGCCTTTCTTGGTCTTCAACTTTGCAAATTCCTCCTCGTCTTTGGAAACCTTTACATTGGTCATACCATACTTATATACTTTCTCCAATTCCTCCCTTAGGACCTCCACTTTCTCTTCATTCTCATCCCTTGGTTTGGTCCAATACTTCCTATCTGCAATAACAGCATGTGTCTGATGGCCCAATAATGAGTATTTATGTGATTTGGGGAATTCCACTTTACGAATCCTCAAGTACATAGAGATAGCAATAGGCACCGATCCAATCACAAGAAACCCATTGAATGCAGGTGTGGGTCGAACATTGGGTGGACGAGGAGAAGTGATGACTTCATAGTAATCATCTAAATCGAATATGTGACTCCCTGGACATTGAGAAACGAGTGTTCTCCATTGATCATAGTTGGTCTTCTCAAGTTCACTCTTTGGGTTCTCTAAATGAACAGCACTAATAAAAATATAAGGATATTCATTTATTTTACTCTTCCATTTCCTTACTTGAACATCAATTGGATATCTGATTCGCTTAACATCTCAAGTATATCCTTATAGTCACGCCAATCAATCTCTGAGTCACCATCTGAAAAGAGAACAATACGTTTCTCATATTTATAATGTTTACAGTGTGCTTTGATCATCTGAATAGCGACAATCAATCCATCCAATACTAATAACAAAGAGAAAGTTCAATTATCCACGGTACATCAACTTCTATTCTTTCACTTTTACTATCACTCGGTTGACTGTTCTTGGTGTCGATGGAATTCACATATCTTAGTTGCTCCACTGTAGGTGCCATGATATCACTTGTAGCTGTTATATTCAAATACTCATTAGGGAACTCCTCAGTCATACAGTGGGATGTTCCTGTATAAGCAAAAGAGTGAGATAAAAAGGGGAGGTTTGGAGGGAAGGAGTGTATTGACTTCTAACCTGGAGTGCCTAACAAGACCACACTCATCATATCTGTTTTACGTTTCCTGAATAACTTTCAAAAAAAGGATATGAATGACAGTTTTGTTCTTTGTTTTACTTTTACTTTTACTTTCTCTTCCATTGATCTCAATACACATTCGCGTGATCGGGTGAACCCATCTGCCATTGACAGATTCAATAGGAAACAGGTAGCTCTCTTATATGCCATGCCGTGTGGAGAAACAAAAGAGAGGAAATAAAAAATCTTTGGGTGACAGAAACTATTTACAGAGTCTACTACCAAATAAGGAATATATTAGGACCACCAAGAAGCTGATTCTCCCCTTCAGATTCGGTGGTCTCTTCTTTCAGTTCTCCAGCTGCACTTTTGATTCTCATCCCGGTACTTATCAGTTGCTTGCCATAGATATCTTTCTATGTCAATAGAACACCCAAACCATTATTCTACGTGCGGCCACAGGAATCTATGCCGATTTGTTATCTCTTTTTTTAGAAACAGTCAACTTCACCTCCGTCCCTTTTTCCAATTAGACTGTGATAATCCGCCTACTGTTCCCACTGATTCGTCTCTACACATCAAAAATCAGCAACCATCCTTGATAATAGCTCCTTTTCCTATCAACATTGCTGGTACCCAGCGTCCTCTTCCTTTGCACTATATCAAATACTTGAAATGTCTTGTGCCATTATCTAATTCAATCCCCTCCTCTACTCTCATCCCACCTAAATGGAGACTCTTCTGGGAACAGCAGATACCATTGTATGCTCGAACAGTATGGTACAGATCTACCTATAGAATACTTTCCTATGAATAACTTCACCATCTGTCGATATCTTTTCTCCATTCTACTCCTCATTCTCTGTCTCTCACCTTCACCTGAAATAGATTCATACGATCACTTTCTATTTTTGTGTCCTATGAAGTGAAGGGTGTAGCGTTTTATTCTCAGCTTATACATTTCCTCGAACTCTGTATACATAGTACTGGTACTACAACAAGCTCGCTCTCTCTTTCCTCTAACATAAGGCGTCATCAGTTGCTACCACTATTATCACTGCCATTGTATCAAAAATTCTGCACGCACATTGGCAGCTTGTATTCAACTCTACTTCTTCCTTTAACCATGCTAACATTGTGGTCAAACATTTAAAGTTGCTAATAGCACTTATTGATGAAGTGAACGTTAATCCATCTTTTTTTTTGTATTGTAAATGGTTTTATTTATTCATTGTATAGGACATGAAATACTAAATGGAACAGTGTTCCCTTGAAAAAACATTGGTGACAGGGTGGTGATATTGAAGATGGAAGTTACCATCCATCGGTGAGTGATGAGTTGTTCTTTCTTACTGTACTGAATAGTATACAAAGATTATGAAACTTAGGTAGGCTCAGGGATGACTCCAGAGAGGAGGGTGAGATGTTCCAGCCATATATTGGATATGAGTGGAGGTTGTTACAAAGTTTGGTGAATCGTTTAATGCATCGATGGTTGTTAGCTAGCGGATTGTTGTTTGGTTGATGATGGTTCCTGTCTCCTTTAAAAACATTCTTGAGGACCTCTGTGATTTATCTGGTAGATAATTTATATATAAAAACAAAGGTGAATTGATAGAACTCAATGAAGGGTATGATCTTTATTATAGTTAAAAATAAGTACTCTTATATAGTTATTTGGAAATATGGTTTTATAAGCTAAGGGTATGTAGCCTATCCTTAGATAAGGAGACTGCAATACAATTTCTATATGAACAGGTGATGATAGCCAGTAAGAGTAAAGGGATGTGTATCCATTACTCATGACTACCAGTGTATGTGGTTATAAGGGAGTTAGCTTGAGGAGCTTAGTAAAAGATGATGTAGTTTGTCCGGATAAGCAATCATGTTTACTTGCACGACGAGTGTTTTTCTTATAACAGTTCCACTGTTCCATTCAAATCATTTTATCTTTCATTAAAACTCAGGGTTAATACCAAGCTACCGGATTGTGAGTTATAATCAAGGTCAGACTTTATTTATCGCACCAATATGCTGTATAGATACATCACTCTGTATCCTCATGGTCTGGATGATGGGATGGATTAGTGATGCATTTTTTTATAAGTTTTGATCCCAGTGAGGAAGGCATGGAAGAACTTGGGATGATCAAACGTTGGCTATTTCCACAGGAAGGTTACCAAATCGAGTGCACAAACTGGGCTTTTATACTTGGCAGAACTATCCCAGGATTGATCCCTAGGTCTGTATGGAAAGCATCAGGTGTAAATATAAAGGTTGATACATAAACCAATAGCATATGCCAACATATTATTGTTTACCTCCTGCTGAACCAGGACAACAATCTCAATAGAGAGATATGAGGAGTAAAGATAAAAAAATTGGGTTGACATCAGTCTTTATATAGGCATCGAAGGCTTCTGCTCACATTTAGCGCTTCTGATAAAATGAACTTATCATGTTTGTTTTACTTGTTTCAAACGAACTCGGAAAAGGATTCCTTTGGAGTTCTGTCATATCCGTAATGATTGTTCTTTAGATAATACTCCTTTTGCAACTATCACTCATATCGTTTGTATCAGATCCACTTTGAGTACACATTTGGGTCATCCTTGTTTCGTTGATGATGGAAATAGTAATACATAAGACATGTAAATAACAATACAAAACAAGTCTGTGACAACCTGTTATAGCCTATTCAGTATAAATGTACCGATAAAGAATCACATCATTATATACTGGTATTGAATAGCTTGACCAGTCTCGTTCATGCTATCTCTTTGTAAATATCTATGCTTAGATTAGATGTGTGTGTGTGTAAGGGATATATAGCTAGTATATATCGAAGCAAGTGGACTGGTAAGTTGAATCAAAATTGACTATAATGTTTATTGACTTATAAAAAGACCAAGAGCATCTATTCACTCTTTCCTCAGTATTAATATCTCCAGGTGACACTGTCATATAAAAACACTGCATTGAGATTGAATAATAATTCCTATCCTTAATGACCACTGTAATTAAGTGATATCAAATCCATGAAGTACTTCACTCTTGACTTTTCTATGGTCATACTATATAACTTTGTTGAATGACTCCTGCTCACTCGGTGTGATATTCATGATTGTAGGTATAGATGTGTAGAAAGTTTATCATAAGGAATAGAATGCTCTGTATACACCCAGCTTCTAATATATACATAAACAAAGAAAACAGTGATAGATTCACTAATCTTGTCTATCTATCTGTAATGAAATCATTCATCTATCATTTATTTGATTATACTCAATGAGAGGTCATAATATTATTCATTAATGGATTTTTTTTATCTGACAGGTCCTGAAGTCTAGAAACTCTTTATTCCATTTGCAATACTTTAATAACGCCTCGACTATTAGCAGCCAATATCTTCTGTGAATGACTCTTCCAACATACGGAACTCACAAATGACAATGTATCTTCGCCTACTACTTCTGCACCCTTCATGAAAAAGAAAATAAGTTGTATGTTTCTGGTTTCTTTTTTTTATGTACATACCGTGATTGAATCTATACTGGCTGGGAACTGGTATTTTGCTACTGGCTTATTACATGTAATATGGTATGTAAACAAGGTATTTGTTTCACTGCCACAAGCAATCCAGTCTTGGTTAACTGAGAACCCAACAAAGTTCTTTTCATTCGTATGTCCCGTGAATGTTTTCTTACATTGATGTGTTTCATGGTCCCATAACTTAAGTGTACTATCAGTAGACCTAGCAATAAAGCAGTATTAACACACGACTATATATAAAAGTAAATCATAAAAACTTGTACGCTGATATAATGTCATCATTCTCTAGCCATTTCACGTAAGAAACAGCTTTTTTATGTCCTTGATAGACCTTCACAGGTGCAGATGGATTACGCAAATCAAAGCAATTAATATGATGGTCTAGACTAATAGAGATTAATATATGTATATGTATATATAGTATATATCAACAACGAAGTCTACCTGCACTTCCTACAGCTATCATATGACTGTTTGTCAGTGAGAACTTGGCACAACACACATTATTGCCCAACTGCAAAGTGTGTATACTCTGCCCTGTATGCAACGACCATATCTTGACTGTAGAATCATCACTCCCAGAAACAACCAAATTTGGGTTCTTCTTTGATATATCCACACTCCATGCTCTCTTTTTGTGTTCATCAAATGACTGTATCTGTGTCCCTGTGTTGACATCCCACAACGCAATGGATCCATCATAATCCGAAGAGGCAATTTGTGATTTCAGATACGGGTTCCATGAGAGACAGCTAATCTTTTTCTTACATGAGATACGCCTAATTGGACAATGGATGATGTTCTCACTCGACATCATCAAGCTAAAGTCATAGATCTTGATGTCCTTACTGACTCCACCCGCAGCAAAGAATTCTTCATCTCTGTCGAATTCCATAGAAGACACGATGCTTTCGTTGTAATGGAGGGTATCGAGGACTTGAAATCCATCGTATCGAGTGAGTTCATAGAGTGTAGATGTGAATGACTTTAATTTCGATTCACGGTCTTGGATGTCCTTGGTGAGTGAGTACAGGTAATAGGTGTCTTTGAGTACTTCAAATCTATCGTTCAGTCTTTTCACTTCTTTCGTCTCTATTATTTCTTCATTTAGATCCTTATTTGGTTGGTTAGTAAACAGAATCCTCTCTCTCTAGTTGTGTTTATAATGTAAAGATCCTTACTTCGTATTTTCTCTTGAGTGTGTCTTTATGAAGTGATTCCAAATCATTGGAAATTGATGTATTTTGTTCAGCCAGTTCCTTGATTGTCTGTATAGAAATATGAGTAACAATACACATCCATACACCCACACTCGCTCATTCACACTCACTCACTCACTCACTCACTCACTCACTCACTCACTCACACATACACTCACACATACACTCACTCACTTGTTCATTTGTTTGTTTTAATTTACACAAAAAGTGAGAAAGTAACTCCTTTTGTGCTTTCTCTTTCTTCTCTTCTTTCTCTTTCTTCTCTTCCATGGCCAATTGGAAAACAGAAGAGAGATCTGCATGAAGTAAATTCAGTAAAGATGACTAGATCTAAGCATCAAGCATCAATTACCCGAATAGGAAAGTGATTCTGCCAGTTTCTTTGCAATTGATACAGTGTCATTCTTCTTGACTACCAATACTGGACTCTTGTGTTCTTTTAATGCATTGATTCTGTATTCAGCAATTGTATTTACTAAAATTGGAAAGAGGCATTTAACATAGGCTGATGATTAAAAATAGTGAAGTTTACATTGGTAGTTGGGAAATATGTTGTTTCTTTTCATGGGTGTTCTGCATAATGGACAGGCTGAATGGAGTTGAATGTGGTGATGGATACATTCGAAGCTAAAGGAAAGAAGTGAGTGGTAAGTTGGAAGGCAGTTGACTCTAGATTACCAGAATGAGTGTCCACATTCAGTCACATAGACTTCATTCATTAGGTCATGACATATGGGGCTAGAAGTAAAGAGGGTGAATACAGTGGAACAAATATAGAAAGTGTTTCTACCATGTCAGTTCTTCGTCTATCTTGTTACTCATAGAATACAGGAGGTATCTAAACAAGGATAAATAGAATATATCCAATTTTAAATCGATAATAAAAATAAAAGGGATTTTATCACATGATGCAAGCCAGTGGTTTATTAAGGAGGGGGATTTATTTATTTCATTATGATTATTCAATGGGTGGTGAAGTGATGATGGGAGTAGCTAGAATGGGTGTAGTAATAATAGGTGTAGTAGGTGTATCTGTGCTCAATTCATGCTTTATTATATTAGTATTATTATTATCATTATTAGGACGTACTCTCTTAGGTGATGGTGCAGCATTGGACTATAACAAAGAAGGATCAGTTAAACATCCATTGTCTCTTCTTCTCTATCTTACCTTTGTCTGTGGTCTCTTTGTCTTCTTTTCTTCTCCTATCAATTCTACTGGTAATTTGGATCTACAGAATAATAAATAAACAAGATATGAGTGAAAGGAGTTCTCAATGGATTGTGGGGTATAAAGCTCTTTAATGAATAAAAATAAGCTCTTTAATGAATAAAAATTAAAGCAGCACCCTTTAACACTCTTGATGGAGATCTTCATTTCTTCCTCATTGTATTTATCCCATGATCTGACTAGTTTGCTGAAATCCACTACTTGCCATGATATATCCAACTTCCTTGTTTCCGTTTGACCAGCTACATTGAACAATAAGTAAGACTGGATGATTCAATGCGACTCTTTTACTTACCAATTTTCGGTGCAACTTCTAATCCGATATAAAATGTAGTTGAGAACACTCTCTTCACCTCATCTTCCTCTTGAATCAACCCTTTCTCCTTCAACATAGCCGTATGATCTTCTTCTAGATTCCCTTCTTCTACTGTAATCGACCGTTCAGGATGAAAGATCCCGCTTGACACTTCTTCTACTTCTGTCTCATTCACACAATAATGTATCTTATCGATTCCCTTCACATAAGGATGAGCCAGTTGAATGAGTTCCACTAATTCCAATTTCAATACGAGTTGTCTGATCTTTGACTCTACTAGACCTGACCATGTCAATTGAGATTCGGATGAAGTGGAGGAAGAAGTGATTTGAAGGTATGTCTTGTACGTATTGAAGAAATCGTTCTTCACAAATAAGTCTTTCCATTGTGCTTTTCCATTCATGATGTGTTCAGCTACATCCATACCATGTTTGAATTCATTTATCATGATGGCTCGTGTTGAATCTGTTACATTGTGTGTGGCGCACATAGAAGGATAGGCAGGTGTAATGATAGGCATCCTATGACTGCGATCAGCAGGATAGAGCTTTTTATTTATGCAAGATAAATATCAATGGTATACACAATAATAGTCATTTTTGTTGCTTACCTTTGGATTCCATACTCTCACTTGTAACGGTCCATCTTCCAATGGTCTCAGTAACACAGGTTGTGGCCATTTCCATTGATATAAGATACGGAAGAACCTGATGACAATGGATGCAGCACATGCATTGGGATACAATTGACATATACGTGCAATCAACATAGCCCAGGCTACTCCACCTAGGAATCCCATCACATTTGAATAGATAGCTCTTCTTTTAGCCCATAATTTGATTGTTCTGAGTGCAATACGGAATGTAGGTACATTCGGTACCAGTCGTAAAATATCATCAGTCACTCTGGATCCATTCAAACTACGAATACATCGTTCATCTAAGTTCTTGAGGATGTTATTGTCTGCTAATTCGAGGTCATCGGGTACACGTCCAATGGCTAATCGAGCACAGATGAAATCAATCTATAAACAAACGAAGAAAAGAGTGTCAGCGGGTTATTTCTTTTGTGTTGTTTGTTTTTATTCTTACTGGAATACCAGAAAAGTGCATTTTGATGACCGGTACATAAGCATCAGGAACAGCCTAAATAGAAAAATAAATAAAAAAACAATAAGTCAACAATAAAATAAAAATTCGCCTCCTCCTTTTCTCTATTTTACAGATAATTCAGTCACTTCTGGCCTTGCTTTTAACATCTCGTACATAATCGTAAAGAAGTGTTCTCTTTCCACATGTTTAGGAAACACACACAATGTATCAATATCAGCCCCTACAAAAGAAAAGACAATTGAACAACGAAATTCGTAATCTCTTTGTTTTTTTCTTTGTTTACCTGTTCCATGTACTCCTAATCGGTAACTTCCATAAGTGAATATCTTTCCACCTGCTTCCTTTGCCAATGGTTCAGGAAACCCTTTCAATTTACTCACACGATACACAAATTCCTTCACCATCTTATTCAATTTACCCAACACAACCACTCTAATTCAATAGATCAGTCTCTCTTATCATTCCTTTCTTATGTGTTATTATACCTCTTTTGGGCTTCTTGTTCACTCTCAAATAATCCATATTCCTTCAAGGTCTCTAATAAGTCCTGTGTCAATTTGAGTTCACTTTCAGTTGGATAAGCAGTGGAAATAGGTGGAGTCACTCCGAACACACGAGTTTTTTCTTCACTCATCATTTGCAAAAGAAAGAAGATAGGTAATTTTATTTATTTTATTAAAAAGGGGGGGGGGTTTATTTATATCTTTTTTAGGGGTGGAATGTAAATCCTGTATTTTGATTGGTTCAAGGAGAGAGTCAAAAGAAAATAGTATTTATGGAGATTATCTGTTATTCCCCCTTCTTTCCCCCCGTTCTCTGTTTCGAATGAAATTGATTTGTTTGTTATTGTTATTACAGTTATTGTATACAGCCGCCAAAGGGTAAAAGTATATATACAGAGAGAGATTATTGTATGTAGTTTATTGACTTTTAATAAAAATAAAGACCTTGTAATGGACACCCTGAACAGCGTCATTTACCTGTTCAACACGCCTTTTATCTCGGTACACGTGTATATAAGACAGATCCATTTTTGATGCTCGATAAAGGTGTGAAGTTCACACTATAACATGGTTGATATGTCACTTATCATTTTCATATTTAGGGTTCAGATACTTGGATATTGACTTGTGTGAAGGGTAATTGGAAATAGAAAGGGGGAAGGATGAATATCATATACAATAGTGACAACTTTTATATGTGTAGACCTGGTTCTATTTATTTGTGTGGAGATAAAGACCAGACATTCAAAGACATATTCCACTCTCTGCTGACATTCACCCGAGAGAGTATCGAACAGGTGATATTAGTCAGATTCAATGCCATCACCACTGAGTTGGATACAGGCAGATTGGATCCTATCATTGATGAACTATGTGAAACTCATGCCAGTATGACTCAAGGAACAGATGAATATAAGAAGGGAGAAGTAAAATAGAGGAGATACAAATCTATCCATTGTGGGTATTCACCTCTACTTTTTTTTTATATAAGTGTCCCTTTATTTATGCTCATCATGGAAATAGTCCCTGGCGTAGTATGGGTGAAATAGTCAATTATGACCCTGAAATGTCTCAATGGGAAGGAGATGGCGAATTGGTGGGTGTTCGATCACAGCTGATTGTTACTTACTCTAATACTATGACAGATTACAATCAGTCTCCGCATTTCACACCTGTAAGTTGTAGAGAAACATGAAGTGAATGGATATTGACCCCATCATCACAGGTATTCTGGAGATCCATTGAAGAAGAGAATATGAAGGAGACGATGATTGCTGTACATAGTGCATGTAATAAACCATTAGGTGGTATTGGACTCACGTTAAGGTAAGATGATAGAGTATACACTGTTGATTGCTGTACTTACCCTCTTCTCTGTTTATAGACACTTTGATAAGGTATAATATATATATATCATATTATCTACATTCAACCACTCATCTACCTTTCTAGTTATCCATATCTGATGTGGAGGATGTTTTGATGAGTAAGGATGGATGCCATATGGATGATACCCTATCACGAGTATTCTTCAATTATGTATCTGTAGATAATACCCATGATACACCCTACCTGCTGGAATTAGAGGATAGAATGATGGAAGTCAATTATGCCAAATGGATGGGTGAATATACATCAATGCCTCCCTCTGCCTTCATCAATGAACGTACCAGAGATGAATTATAAACGAGAAGGCTGTTTATTGATATATACGTGTATATTTATAATGTATATTAAAGGATATCATAATGTTCGCCGAAACAGTCATCTATTGAATTTAATCTTTACATGAATAAACATGCTCCTTATGATTCATACCAATTACCTTCTGCTATATGACTTAACCTGGTAGCATGTGCTAATAGAACTTAGATGAGAACACTGTCTAACCAATTCGATTCTTTACTTACGCTCTCTTCTCCATTGTTCTTCACAGCTAATTCCCTCTCTGCATTTATCCCTCATATCCAGTGCCAATTTGTTTGAGATGGCTTCCTTCCAATATCCATAGAACTGACCATTCACAATGGTCACTAGACATGTATAGCATGTACGTAGATATTCTGATGGGAGAATACCCTCTTCACTTATTCTGTCGTAATAACATTCCTCTTCACTTGACTGTCCATCATCATCTGTGCGTATTTCTTCTACTGGTATTTGTCGGGTATTATAGATCTGATGTGCTAATGGTACCATCTTCTGTGCTCTTGCTAATATATATCAGATGAATATGACTGGTGTTTATATCCAATATAGTATTACATATTTACATGTTCGATAGTTATTATCATCGAAATCAACTAAACAGTGTTTCCATGCTTCTGTCCATGTTAAACATCCTCGTCGTATGAACTGATTTAATAAGCTGATTTCTGATTTATTCAAATGTCCATTCTCTATATGATCAATACTACTGATATCCAATACTAATGATTCTATATCTCGTGCCTCTAAAATAAAAGGTTCAATGGGAATGATTGACATGTGTATATGTATAGTCTTTACCACTGAGAATATATAGCTTGGATTCCTTATCTGTATTCCTGCAACCCCAATAAGCATCACATGCGATAATACCACAGAAATTGCCTTATTCATACAATCAGTCACTCATGTTTATATCTACTTTAATAACACTTACAGCATTGATCAAGTGCCGGACCATCCTTTTTGAAATTTCTGGCTGGCATATAATCAGAGCAGAATGAACATCGTATATGTCGATCTCCTTCAGAACACACATAATTCAGTTCATTCGAATTACATGGACAAGATCGACATGTGATAGCAGTACTAAGAGTGTATGAATATAAAAATACAATGTATGATCCTCTCTATTTCTTTACCTGGAAGAGGAGGCAGGTGAATGAGGAACCTATAGAAAAATAAAAATTAAGAAACGCTTATGCTTCCTATTATTATCATTTTTTACTGAAATATAACTGCTGCTACTACTACTGATACTACAACTGGATAGGCTCTCGACTGTTAACTTGGATTTCTCAAATATATCAAGGAAACTCTGAACAGTGAAATTATTGAGTGTATTGAAAGACGTGGATCGACAGATAGGACAACGAAGAGGGTCAACTCTAATAATATAATTATCAGTTATGGTAGTTGCTCATAGACAGTGTATGTATATGTACGCTTCTAATCCATATATACATTCACTACAGAATGTATGTAGACAAGGAATCAGTGCTTTTGGCTGAACATAGATATCTCGGCACAAGGCTTTCAAAGAAAAGAGAAAGTGAGAATCAATAAATAAAAACTGTGTTTTACTGTTGTTACCGCAAGTCAGTTCTTCTTGTAATGAAAGCTAATGGATGGAGTCTTATTAGATCTCTGAAAGTGTAACTTTCTTCTGCATCTAATACTTTACCATGATATTTTTGAGTGAAGTCTCCATTATGGATGTTGTGTGTGAGTGTGAGAGAGAAAGGTGAGAAATAGATAAAAAAATAAAATAGAAAATAAAAGGTGTACACAACTAAATTAATCATAGTGTGGCCTTCATTGGTACATTTGACCTGTTTCCCCTTTGATACATGAATAAAGAGAGAATATATATTGAAACTCAGTCAATATTCCCTTTTTCCGTAAATGATAATGAAACGGTGAGGTGGAAAGTGTATGTGTTTGCATGCAAATGCATTCCAAGCAACTATTAACAAACAAGAGTTATACTTATATGTAAAGAGGCTTCTATGAAGGAGGTGCCAATGATAGATTTATAGCCCATGATAAATACATTTTCAAATTACTATATAAAGATATACTTTGTTCCATCATCATTCGAGATTCCGAACCAGTCTCACTACTCTTTTGCGTGATAAGATAGATGACTAGAAGTTTTTATACTTCATTACTCATAGGCGCCTTATTAATCAACTCTATTTCATGAGTATTTCTGTTTCCACATGACCCTGTTTCGTTTATATTTTATGCAAAGAAAACCCATTTATGACTCTTTTCTTCTTACTCATCATAACATGAAAGATTTACCACTGGAAATCATTGAGTTTATCTCTGTATATGTGGATAGTCAAGATATACACAAATGCATCAGTGTCTGTAAATCCTGGTCTATTGTCTACATTCGATTGCTGTACAAAAATATCAGAATAAAATCTATTTATCATTTAGAGAAATTCTATGTATCTATTATCAAAAGAAGAAGAGGTATTCAAGTAGGAAACCATACTGAAGTACTTGATATTTCCATACTATCTCACAAAGACCCCCCATTATTAATGGAGAGATTTCATAAAATCATGCTTTGTTTGCCTCATCTTCAATCACTGATTATGCCGAACAGTCAACTCTACTTTGATTATATACTCAACATCGGAATGCCTAAAATGACTCAACTCTCAAAGATTATGACTCCCAACTTTTGCAACATCTCTGCTGCCAGTATAATGAAATGCTACCTGAAGTTTAGGTCTAGTTTAACCACGGTTGCATGTGTTATCAAACGACCTCCATATGTGTATAGTCCAGAAAAAACCATCCAGCTCCTTAAGACATTCTCTTATCTTACTAACCTATCCATGAAAGTCCAGATTATTCCTGGTCGAGGTATATGCTTACTAGAAGATATCATTCGCCATTGCCTAAACCTAGAGCATCTATCGTATACCACCAAGTACCATGATCCTCTCATACACTATAAATTCCCAGACACATCTTACGTATCATTGAAATCATTGGTGATAAGAACCCCTATTTTATATCAAGAAGATATTCGATATATCAAAAGAACATTTCCTAACATGAAGCACCTTGAATTGACAATCGATAGGTGTATTCTCAACGAGATTGATATCATCGATGGTCTCATGAATCTTTTGCAAGTACAAAGTATGGAAATCAAAGCCAAGTTTCGAGAAGACTTGGCATGTAAGGTAGCTCTTGTTAATTTCTGGAAATACGCCAACCGACTGATCCACCAAGGTCCCCAACGAGTTAAAGGCAAGATGACTATTCACCAGAAACACACCAAGTTTGATAAAATCCATCTTTCCTATACAAGAGGCGATGATACTTATCTTATTTCTATGTACTCTGAAATCTATACAGATATCACAAGTGATGTGTTATCAGATACTTATGAAAAGTATTTTGGTGAATATTTACATACCTTGAAGATAACCAATGTGAAGAGCGATGTAAGTATATCATTGGATAGCATCAACAGTCTCTGTCCAGTGCTGACAGAAATAACTTTAGAATCAGTTTGTTTGGAGGCTGGACAAGTCATGAACAGGAATCTGACAAGACTTTATCTTGATTATTGTACGTTGGATGATGTTGACAAAATCAAAAGAGTTTTTCCTAATTTGAAAGAACTTCATTTAAATAATTGTTGTACTTTTCAATGTATATTGGATGATTTAGATAGAATCAATAGACGTCTTCCTAATCTGTTAAAATTTGATTCAACTGGTGTTCGTGCTTTTCAACTAGTACGGTTGAATATAGATGTTTATTATCATACAGCTTCTTTAAATAAATAACATCTTTTTTTATAAGTACTGTAGTTTCTCTATACTCGGTTGATTCAGTATATTTATCTCTGTTTGTTAACAACACGCAAAATGACATAGAAATTATATCATTGTGGATATTGTATATCGAAGATATACTAACTAAAGGAACCCAATTAATTAGAAAAAAATTCGACTTCTATCATCTAATTTCAGTATGAGGTCAGTGAATGAGCCTGTAGGTTGGATGATTGTTGCTATTGTGTCGTCAACCAATAGGGGATATCATTCAGAGTTTATTATAACAGATGTTGTATTGTATAACCAAACGTGTACTCAAAGTGGATCTGATCCAACAATGGTTCTGAATATAATCTAATGTATATATATATCACTGTGATTTTTATTCTATTTATATACTCTGCTGTATTTCATTTCATTCTGATATATATTTATCTCTTCTTATTCCTGCTTTCCTTCAAGATGAATACGCTACCAATTGAAATACTTGAGAAGATATTCAAGTGCTTGAAGCAAAAGGATATTTTCACCTCAATACTTGTCTACAAAAAATGGTCTAATTTGAATAGGATATTATTGTATAAAAATATATTCATAAAGTCAAACTCAAAATTCAACGAATTGTACCATTCAGTGACTCAATATAAGAATGGTATTGAGGCAGCTAAAACTACACGTTTGCTGGACATATGTACATTAAGAAGAGAAGAAAAAGCGTTGGAAAAAACCAAGATTAATACAATCATGCACGCTTTCTCTCACCTTGAAGCAATTAGAATGCCCAATATTGAAGCCTATTTTGACTATTTTCTTGAACCAGAATTCCCCATAATGCAATCACTCAAACGTTTGTCAATTCCTAATAAAAATTTTATCTGGTATGCTAAAGTAATGCGTTGTTACTCAAAGTTCAGGAATACCTTGGTTCACGTGAGGACGGTTATTGAAGAACCCACACACCTATTCACATCACCAGAAAGTACATTCCAATCCCTGACTACGTTTCCCCGGTTGACGGACTTGAATCTGAATATAAAATTTGTAACTGGTGACGAAGCCAACTTTTTCGAGAAGATAATCTATCATTTCACTCATCTTGTTGTTTTTAGATTCAGAACAGAAGGTCCCGAGCATTTTACACTTAACACATATTCAGAATATCGACATACATCTCTGCAGGTATTAGAATTGAAAGCAAGATCTTCATACTTGGAGGGGATAGAATATATCACAACCACGTTTCCTCATTTGAATAAATTAACTGTCGAATGTAAACAAATGACTGAGAATCAAGCGGAAGTTGTTGAAAAGCTTATGGCTATGCAGTTACTTTTATTAAAGATCAAAACAGGGCCTTCTGGGGTTGGCATTTCCAAAAAGATGCTTGATCGGTTTTGGAAGCACGTTGTGGATTGTGGTAGGAAAAAAATGAAGTACGAACATTCAAAGTACAGTAAAGATGTTCTGTCCCTGGCAGTCTACAGGCACCCAAGCGCACGCATCTTTTCTATGAATGCAAGATTCAAAACCGACGAGTGTTCTTTGAATATACTGAAAGAACATCTATGTTTGATAGGTCATAACCTCAATGAAATATATATCAAGGGTAATTGGTTTGATAATGATATATTCAGGCCGGACATTATCAATATCTATTGTTCCTCTCTACTCAAACTAACGCTTTCTAAACTCAACATCAAATGCTTTGAAGGTGATGTTGTTATTAGTAACAATCCCATTGTGTTGATTGCGGTTAATTGTACATTTTCTTCTTTTATATTTGAAGAGTTTAAAGTGCACTTTCCAAAACTTCAAATAAATGTTAATGGTGTTGATGTATTTTAGTTAATGGAGTAAAGTGTTTATAGAGTAAGTATCAAAAATAAAAGAATTATTTTGCTTTTTTATAAATGAATTGAGTAGCATACATGGAAGAATAACTCCTATTATATGGGATTTTATTGTACGATTATAACTTTTATAAGCATAGTTTCAAAAAAGCTAATCAATCAAAGTATCAAATGTGTTTGGTTCTTACATGATTCAAGACTTTTTATTTATTGAAATGTATACTTTTAATATAAATTGGGAACTTTTATTATTTAAATATTAATTGCTACCCAAAATGTCAGGGGGTATATGATTAAAGGTATCAGCGTTAAACCCCTGTTTTTCATTAATAGAAAGATAACTATAGCTATTGGTAAATGTTTTTACAGAAATGGGTGTAGGCTATGTAACTTTTTCAAAGAAACATGTCTAATAATATCTGCATAATATAGGGAAATTGCCTCCCATTGTTAATGAAACATTTGTATAAGATCTAGGTATCAACTTTCAAGCAAGACCGGAGAGTATTAGGTGCTTTTGGTACAAGATAGAATATAGATTATAGTTAGTGTTTATTGATATTGGATTACAAATGATAAAATCTAAATATCTGATGATATAAAATAAAAACTGATATTTATACTATTGGGATATCAAAATAATGTCAATGGTGGGAATTTTATAATAATAATAAAGGGTGCATAGAAGGTGCAGGAATGTAATAAATAAGGGTTCTTGATTCAGTGTGCAATTAGATCACTATACTTGTTCAGCTAAAATCAATATGTGGCAAACCATTTATATCATTTACATCCCATTAGTATCCTGTAATAAGATTCCTCTTTTGTACACATGTTCCAACAAATCCGATCTTTCTTTTCATCTAAAACCCATCTCTTCAATTCTACTCATTGTCTGTTTACCAAATATTGCTTTTACTCTACTTTCTTTATAGCAGAGGCATTGACAATTATTCTTAAACGATGGATCTTTTAATTATAATCACATTGTATCAAAGACATATAAATTCGTTGCAACTCGATACAGATTGTATTTTATATTTAATTACATTTTTTTTGGACTGTCTTTATTTTCAAGTTTTTAATACACCTTAAGGACTATCCAAAATAAAACTTTCGAAAATTGCTTCCATTACAATTATATATATATATGGTTGTTATTCTGGAAAAAAAAAGGTCGGGATATATATCATCGGGGGAAGTAATGTTATTGTATTTAAGAAGAGTAATCTACTATGTATAATCAAAACAGTATAATATCTAAAGCTATTTATGTATTTTAAACACTATATGGTATGAGATATTTGTTATAGTTTAGAGTTAATATGTGAAAGGGACAGAAGTGATGAGACTCTTTGTAACTCTTTTATTAGGTCAAAATGCGAGAGAGAGCTCATTAATAAAAATAGACCCTTTTTATATGGGCTCGAATGATCGGCTTGTGTAATTATAGTCTATCTGACATTTATATATAAAAGTAGTCCTTTCAAAGTGCGTTATCCATACGAATATAAGTAGGAGTAAATACGACATGGTATAATCATTATTCTATAGGAGATCAGACAAAGACCATGAATTGCTTTTATATTGAATTGACTGGGTGTTATGAGATGAAGAATTAGCTAGTTATGTGGATGTATTAATAAATAGTATCTATATTTTGTAGAGAATGCACACTCAATATACTGTATACTAGGTATTGCATAGAAATACATACCACAGAATAATTTGGATTGACAGAGATACAAATAAATACTTGGATCTGATGAGAGAAGTAGCATGAGAAAATAACTTATGAGTATGTATAATCTATTAGTTATATACAGTAACAGTTCATTACAAGAGATGATATACCTAATCAAAAAGGGAAATCAATCAATGTTGTAATTTTATAATTTAGAGATACATACAACTGAAACTCGTAAGCCAAATCAAATAGAAACACACTCAAATACCGGAATGTACCAACAACACTGTATATACAGTATCAATAATCAATCTACCTATATATTAGTTACCTCCTGTTCTCCTTGACATTAGGAAGATGACTAAAGGAGTGTTAGTTTACTATATGTGTTATAATCATAGTGTAGTAGTACCTATTGTTCTAGTAAATATAGACGGTTTTTCCTTTACAGTATTTCACATATTATTATATGACTGATAGAACTAAATAGGATGAGTTGATAGATCTATCACTTGGAATAAGAGGGGGTTGGATACAGGCACCAGGAGAAAAAAGACACAGTAACCATTTAGACAATCAATAAAGATATGCGTGAACAAGTACCATGGATAAATAAAAAGTAATAGGATAGAGCTTACTGTACTTGTAAAGTATATAAAAAGTGGAAAACAGAACTGGTTGTAAATAAAGACCTTCCTACAGTACACAGGTTGTTGTTGCAATCTAGTTGTTGAATAGTAATGCCTATTGTCTTCTTCTATTTTTTGTTTGACATTGTGGATAGTATAGAATAATGTAGAATGAGTATTGAGCGTAGATAAACAAGGAAGAATCAGTATGATATATGGCACATGATTGCCAATACTGTCGTCGAACCTATTCCAGTGATGTTGTACAAAAGTTGATTTTAATTTGTATTGCATAAATGTCATTTAGACAATTAAGTAACTTAATCTGAGATCTGTTGATTCTAAACGCTAATCGCTGCAGTACAACACGGTGTTGTACACTTATAAATTACAAAACTTGTGATACAAAATATACAGAAAGTCCGTAACTAGAAGCTTCTTGAAAAGCAAATATAAAATACGTTCGTTGTTCCTTCCTTGTTTTTAATTATTGGTAAACAAAAAATATAATGACTGATAATCAAGAGTTTATTCCTGAAATTGATGACTTATCTTTGTTTGATGACACTGGGAAAAACAAGAATGTCATTGATGGGAGAACATATAATAATAATGAGAATGCTGCATATGTTCTACCAAATGATGAGGAAGGTATGTTATCATAGTCTAATAAACGACACAGATACTCATGGCTTATTTCGATAGAGGCTGATCGTTTGGACTTTCAGCATAGAGCATTTAAATATCTTATTGGAGGGTAAATATAAGATCAATTAATAAAACAATAGACCAAATTATTTATGACATACAGATTATTTAAATCTCCCATTCAAGAATCTCTAGAAGAAGGTATTCATGTCGTTGACTCCGGATGTGGTCCTGCCACGTGGACCCTTGAAATGTCCAAAGAGTACCCCAATTCCAAGTTTACTGGAGTAGATATTTCGTTTGTTGACTCTACCATAGTTCAACCTGATAATGTGGAGCTCAAAAATGCTAATATTACCAAAGAAATTCCTTTTGAAGATGAGAGTATTGATTTCTACTTTCAAAGATTGTTGATGGGCGCCTTGAATAAAGATGATTATAAAACAGTAAGTAGATCTCAATCTGTATAATGAATTAGTACTTATTGCATACTTAATAAGGTATTGGAAAACGCATACAAAGCGCTAAAACCGGGAGGATTTATTGAATTGAGTGAGGTAATTGTGATGAATATTCCTCTGCATATTGAAGGGAGATTGTAACTCTTTTGAAAAGGGTAGTGTTGTTGCGGCTGAAAATGGAGGTCCTATATACACACATCTTAATACTATTGGTATGTTGGAATACTATCAGATATTTCCAAGTGACTTATAATACTTAATAGTCACTAGCATGCTCAAAAGAAGAAGTCTCATGCCTGATTTGGGTCAACATATTGAGAGTTTTTTGAAAGAAGCTGGTTTTGAGAATATAAATTACGAAGAAATGATGGTGCCTCTCAACCATACAAATAAAATTGGTCAGCTCAATTGGTAAGCACAATACTTATTATGACGTTAAATAATTATAACAGGTAGTTTTTTAGGTATGATAATAGAGAAGCTAATAGATCACTCAGACCTTTGATGGCAATGATAAATCCTGAATTCGAAGACGTTGAAAAATACGAAAAATACTTAGATGACCTTGGAGAAGAATGTGCAGAATATAAGACAAGCACATGTATCTGTTTTGCCTATGGTCAAAAACCATTGGAATAGATATACTACTTCTTTTTAATTATTATCTTCAAAGTAAAAGAACAAACACTTTGTACTCAAGTCAATAAAAGAAAATTCAATGCACTCTATGCATTGAGATTGTCATTGATTATCTAGATTAGTTTTTGTGTCGAACATCGCCCTTTGTAAAACTTGGGACCGTGAATTATCAATCGCTTTTTTTGACTATACTTTTCGTAATAGTTTAATTAACTAATACTTCTTGCATCTCCAAGACTACTAATTTCAAATGCAAATATTATGTTGATGCATATTAATTCTTTGGATATACAGTTGGTATTTATTTAAATAGTTTTATGGCTTATTAAAACTTGAGTAAAATAATGTTTAGTCTCTATAAAATAGTCAGAGTTTGATCATGAGACAAGACAGAATTTATATAAGTGAGCCACGTTACTTCTTTTATTGAAAGTAATAGCATATGGTAACACCTTCATCTAAACTGTGCTACATTAAGTATAGATACTTACGAGCACTCTACTCTTATCTTCTTGGATTCTATCTACTTCGAAACAACATTATTTATTTGATATATTACAAACATCACCAGCATGGCTATAAATACTTGCTCTTTAATTTTTTTCTTATTCAATTGCTGTTATGCATATCTTCAAGTATTAAAATAGAATGTAATAACCCTTATGAGCACAGATTATTTTATGTACCTTATTATGTATTACTCCAATATAAAAGAATGTAGCACTGCATAATATATCTACTAATCATCTAAAATCTTTTTGGTTTGTAGGGAGTCGATGCTCCGTTTATTTAAGGTCTGTAACATATGAAAAGATCATCTAAGATTCCATAGTTTTATGCCATGACTTGATGCACGAACCTGTTACACAGTAGAAATGAGGAAAACGCTATTTTCGTCTCAAATATTTAGTATATTAACTCGTATAGCTACTTAAAATAAATTATCGGCTAGAAATATTGAGATAAACAATATGGGAATCGACACAATATAATAAGTACTTCAATTTTAAGATACTGTCTGTATATAGTATATCATATATTTTGTAATATATCTCAAATATTATTCTTTACTTGTACTTAGTTGTACTATATTGTACAAAAAAAAGAGATATTATTTCTGTTCACAGAATATAAGAATATAAGAATTCAACTTTAAGAATTTAAAAATCTATTTAAAGACTATTCCTTCTTTTTTTTCTTCAAAACAATTCACAAAAGAAAATGGTTTTTTCATCTTTTTCAGAATGTTTTGGACGAACAAAGCATACTTCACATACTCCTCCACACACCAGAAACAAACCTGAACCCATTGTAACTGATATTCAGTGTGAATCAGAAGGTCCAGTATCACCTCTTTCAGGTAGTTCTGAAGGGAGGAACTTTCATACGATTAGTGGTAGAAGATACAACAATGATGAAGATATTGCTTATATATTGCCTAATGACGATACCGGTATTATATTTAGTTGGTTACGTTTATTCTCATTACTAAACTTATTTTAACTCTGTTAAAGAGGCTGATCGGTTACATTTTCAGCATTGGGCTATGAAATTTATATTAAATGGGTAATGACTTGTATACACTCCAAAATGCAAAAAAAAATTAAACGATATCCATTATCTTTAGGCTTTATAAATCACCTATTCATGAAATGCTAGAAAATGGTTGTAATGTTATTGATGCAGGATGTGGCCCTGCAACTTGGACATTTGATATGGCCAAAACATATTCTAGCTCGAAGTTTGTTGGTCTTGATATTTCTTTTGTATTCCCAGAAACTATCCGGCCTCCAAATGTTGATTTTAACATATGCAACATTACAAAAGATATTCCCTTTGAAGACAATGATACCGATTTTTATTTTCAGAGATTGTTAATGGGTGGTTTAAATGAAAATGATTATAAATCAGTAAGAATATTAATAGTCAAATAAAAAAATGCTCATATTTGTATTTATATAGGCTTTGAGAAACGCTTACAGAGTATTGAAGCCAGGTGGATTTATTGAATTAAGCGAGGTAATTTTTAAGTATTGATAGAATTAACAACAGGTAGTAAACTTTTATATAGGGAAGTATGACTGATGCTGAAAATGGTGGGCCTATATATACACAGATCAATACTATAGGTATATTGGACTTATGATATGTATTTTCACTTAAACTTATCCTGTACTATAGTCTCAAGTATGTTAGAAAAAAGAGGTTTAATGCCTGATATGGGTCAACATATTGCAAGATTTTTGAAAGAGGTTGGATTTGAGAACGTTTATTTTGAGAAATTAATGGTTCCTCTTAATCATACAAATAAAGCGGGTCAACTGAATTGGTAAAAAAATCTGATACTCTGATACTCTGATACTCTGATATTAATCAGTTTTTTATTACAGGTACGATAATCGAGAAGCCAATAAGTCTCTCAGACCTTTGATGGCAATGACAAACCCTGATTTCGAAGATGCTGAAAAATACGAGAAATTCTTAGATTCTCTCGGGGAGGAATGTGCTCAATATAAGACCAGCACGTGTTTCTGTATTGCCTATGCTCAAAAGCCATTAGAATAACATTCTCTTTACACCTTCTGCTAATGTTTTTGATACATGTGCTTTATATAAGTAGAATAAATTGACTTTTGTTTTGATGATTTATAAATTGATTTTTGTTTGTATAAATTATAAATTTTATTTATTTAATGTTGAGTGTCAATATGTCATGACCTAACCTATCCCAGCACCCCTCACTAGTTATCTATCCCGTTTAATATATCCCATCGATTTAATCCAACATCCTGACATATATTAACTCTTCCCTACTTCATGCAGCCCCTTATAGTTAGTAATAGATATCTCTACACTTCATTTCTTATAAATACTTCCATTGTTTGATTTCTATACACCTTAGTTTATTATCATAAGTAGTTCTATTCAATAAAGTATATATCCGAATCCAATTCCTGGTCTTGTTGAAAGCACCTAATACCTACCTGTCCCTATTGCCTGATTTTGCCTCGGTTATTACACAATAAGTTTAAATTCAATAGGTCCATAATTAAAAGCATCAACATGAAATTTCAACATAAAACTCTTTGAAAAACAAAGGAAGAATACGTTTATGTGTATTTATAAATGAATTTGGTTTATATGATATTTTAATTGTTTTTATATCACTGTGTTGTTAGAAATAATACTTTATTCACTGTCTTCAACTTACAACTTTAGGACGGAATAGATTTATTTTTACATATTCCGTGTAAATAAATTGTATAAGGCCGATGTGACAATACTAATTGTTGTAGTGATGCTTAATATTACATAATCAAGCACGCAACATCTACATCAGCTGAGATCTAATTGACCCTTCATCTACTTTTGGCAGTCAAGATGATACATTTTTTGGTTTGTAGGGGAGACGTATCTCCGGTTTTGTTTTAAGTCTTTTAAACGTCATAAAGAGGGGAGGAAAGGACTGGATATTTATATTTAAAGACAATACAGATCTACAGATCGTATAACCATACTTCTCAACAATCACATCAAAGCTGTAATAACTGAGGCAAGATCAGGCAAGAGGGACAGGTAGGTATTAGGTGCTTTCAACAAGACCAGGAATTGGATTCGGATATATACTTTATTAAATAGAACTACTTATGATAATAAACTAAGGTGTATAGAAATCAAACAATGAAAGTATTTATAAGAAATGAAGTGTAGAGATATCTTATTACTAACTATAAGGGGCTGCATGAAGTAGGGAAGAGTTAATATATGTCAGGATGTTGGATTAAATCGATGGATATATTAAACGGGATAGATAACTAGTGAGGAGTGCTGGGATAGGTTAGGTCATGACAAAAGCCTACATCTACAGAGACAATAGAGATTATCTATGCTGACTTATAATCATATCATCCAATCCTAATATTACTCGTTTAATTCAATGACTCAAGATAAATAATCATAGATCAAGTTCACATATAAATACCCTCCATTTTGTTATTAGATAACCCTTAATCGATTATACAAATAAATAAGAGTTCTAATAGTATCCACTTAGTCTTTTATTTATAATTACTTTATCTTAAACCAAAACACTAATAACAAAAAGGCTTAACAAGCAACATGGATCATTAACTTCAGATAAATAATATAAACAAGATTATTGGTCTATTGAAACATTTTAAGTCCGTGAACGCGTTTATACCATATATGGACTTTATCAATAACAATTATTTCTAGCTTCTATTGAAGCATGCATATGTATTTTTAAGATTGTAAATACTTACAGTTTACTATTAATAATAAAATGTATGTGGAATACTATCTTTAGTTTTTATATAAACAAATATTGAATATAACGCGTGCTTTCCTTTTTGGGAGATCTCATTATATTTACTTTGTCTATATATTCTTCGAGACATACATAAAAAAAGAATGTATTATACTGAAGTTATCTTGTGTTATAATAACTTTGAGAAGCTTTCTTTTATTTATAACAAGTCTAAATATAACTCCATCTAACCGGTATTTATATATTTATTTACCATAGTTTTTGGCTTTTTATTATAAACATTACTTTTTAATAATAATTGGATATTGATAAAAAAAAATCTTCTCGATTAGCTATGAATTTCATTAAGGTGTAAGGTGTACCCAAGCTAAAACCGTTCGGATTTTAAGTGATTTTCAGATCCCTACTGGTCCTTCAAAAATTAATATTGTTTTAATTTGTAAACGTGGTCTCATTTATGATGTTATTATCTACCAGATGCCGTTTATTAAAATGTTATAAAGTAAATGACAATTGAGTAGAAAAGCTTTGAAAATAAGGTATTTTCAACTCCCGCGCTGGGATATGCCTATATTTCAGAGATTTGGAACAGAGTATATCTGGGATTGAATATACAAATAAAGTATTAAGCCAATAATATTACTCCATTTTTTATACCTTTTGAAGGTAATATTAGGTCTGTAATCTTTCTAACTTTAATTCAAAATAATACATAACAATGCCCCGCAAAACAGCTCTTCAACAGCGTAATGCCGCTATTGCTGCCATTTCTGTTGAAAAAAGAAGAGCCACAAGACAAGACTCGGCTATTGAAGTAAATGATCTTACTGTTTGTGATTCTCGTGTTGCTCACTTCAATACAGTTGAAGATTGGGAATCCTTAGAAATTTCTGAGGAAGACCTAAGAGTTAACAATGATTCTGATTTTGTAACATTCGATGAGGTTTTACAGAAAGAGAATGTAAATGACATTTTAAAGTACAAGGCAACTCAAGGTGGTAGCAAGAGGAGCATGACATACACCGGTAACTCAAGAACAACGAAGTGGAGAAGAAAGACAGAATCATCCAAAATAGATTCTAGAAACAAATTGACTAGCTTTGGATTTACAGTAAAGAAAGTAGAGACAGAAGAAGAAAACAACACCCTTAGCTTGAGCGTATCGGAATTAGAGATTTTGCAGATTAAGGAAATGATCGTAGTAATTATTCCTAAAGTTGCTCCGATTATGAATAAGAACAAATCAAACAGTATGCTCGAGAATTATCAAAACAGTCGATACAGGGCTGTTTATTATTATTTTAACAAGCGACTCGAAGGGTTGAAGAAAGGGGAAGCATCCGAACATGCAGCTGATATTGTCTGGCCTAATCATTCTAAAATATACAGGCCCAGAATAATTATTGCATGGGCAAAAGAATTTATACGTGATGGTAAACTGTCCTCGCACAGACAAGGAGCACATGTAAAAAGTGAATCCTTTCTTGGTGATTCTGATGTGAAAGAAATGATCCTGAATTTTATTCGTGAAACGAAAAAGGAGTGTAGATCAGTTGAAATGATCAAGAAGTATGTCGACGAGACAGTTGTTCCCACGTTGATTGGTGTTAATGTGACAGTGTCCAAAAACACTGTTATCAATTACTTACATGAATGTGGGTACATGTACCGTAAGAACAAAAATGACTTATATTTCGATGGCCATGAGAGAGAAGACGTGGTAAAGTACCGCCAGGAATGGTCAAAAAGAAGGGTGCTATATGGAGAAGATGGATTATTACTCTGGTGAGAACGAAGAATTGCTTTTGCAGCCTATACTTTCGCACGGTGAGAAGAAATTCGTCTTGGTAACTCAAGACGAGTGTACCTTCTACTGCAACGATAGCAAGATTACCATGTGGTTGGAAGAGGGTGAAAACCTTATCAGAAAGAAGGGTCCTAAGGGATCAATCATGGTGTCCGAATTCCAGTGTCCGTGCCATGTACAATAAAGATTAAGGGATGGACATCCAGAAAGTTCTTCAAGGCAGGGACCAACAGAGATGGGTGGTGGTCGTCTCAAAACATGCTTAAACAGTTGAAGGAAGATGTCATCCCCATCTTTGAGATTCTTCATCCTAACTGTACTGCAGTCTTCTTGTTCGACAACAGTTCCAACCATCAGGCTTTTGGTGATGATGCTTTGGTTGTCAGCAGGATGACACTTAAGGAGAAGCCTGCCCCACTGGACACAAAATACCAATTCAAGGATACTGTTGCTACAAAAACAGATGGTACATATATGCAACAGTCCTTTTATTGCTATAAGAATGAAAGTGTACCTACCAGAAAAGGAAAAGAGAAGATAGTTGAAGCACGATACTTCAAAGGTAAATTATTTATATGATAGTATTGTTTGAAAGCTATCTTTTAATGAGTTCATTTAATTTAGGTGTAAGACGAGTTCTGGAGGAGAGGAAGCAGTGGTATCACACACTGGAAGGGAAGGAGTGGAACTTTTTTTGCGGTATCCCGGTTGCCAAGGCTCCTTATGTGTGCTGTGCTCGCCACTTCTTAGAAAGCAGGCCTGATTTCAAAAATCAGAAGTCTGCTCTTCATGAAGTGGCTGAAGAAGCTGGCCATATATTTGAGGTATACCCGAGGTATCATTGCGAATGCAATTGGATCGAGAGATACTGGGGGGGCAGTCAAAAGAGAGGCAAGCCTAAACTGTGATTACAGCTTCAAGTCACTTGAAGAAAATGTACCTTCCTTCCTCGACAAAGCTGGGTATATTCCCCATATCAGGAGATACTATAGAAGATGTATAGAGTATATCGAGGCTTATAGCCAACATTCAGACGGCAGGGAGATACACAAGGATCTTAAGAAGTTTGTGACAAAAACATATCTCTCCCACAGAAGGGTCAAAGAATCTGATTTTAATTATCTTGGATGTAAATAAAAAAAAAATTGAACCAATAAAAACAAAACGGAATTAAATTTTTTTACTTTGTGGAGGTCGTGTGATCGACCCCCATAAAAGTCAGGATTGAAAATCTTGAAACAAAATTTAAAATCCGAACGGTTCTAGCTTGGGTACACCTTACACCTGATATTATTCAGGTTGTACAACTTCTTGTGACACCAATTACTCCAGCTACTACCACTAACATGTCCTCATTTGCTTTGACCATGGAACTAAATGAGTTTAATATCTCCAACTTCGTGCTCTCATTACAGCTTACTCTTCGCAAACATGAAGAGAAGTTTAAAATGATCGATGTGCGTATCGCTGAAAGAAATCGTCCCCGAAAAGAACTCGAACAGATCAAAGCTGAACTTGCAGCATCTGATCTACGTTACCAGCAGTTACTAAACTCAAAGTCTTCCTCGGTGATGGAAGCTTCACCAACCAGACAATTGATCACTCAACAGATCACTCTAATCATATCCCACCATTATTACCAGCACAACCGATAAGTGGTACACATGCTCCTCCCGAGACATATGTATTACATGCTGCTGTATTTGTCCCTCAGAAACCAGCTCATAGTAATAAACCTAGTATTACACGCAGGAGACAGGCAATTGTCCGTCATTTCTAGCCACCTACCTATACATGCCTTTTAGAAACCGTCATAATGAAACTCCTAAGGCACTGTCGAAACTTGGTTCACCCTCTTCTCGCATTTTAGAGATATGTTATCCTGCCAGTGGTAAAATTGGTATTCTCGTTCACAAAGATTATATTAAAGATGCCAACTCAACCCTAACAAAATATGGCATTTCCTTAATTGCTGATTTTGACCCTACTGACTCAAAAATTGTCAAGGACCCCAAGTTTCAGTCGTTCTCTGATAAAGACCAAAAATCAGTTGCAGAAAACATCCATCGTGCCCGCCTTTTGAAAGTGCTAAACCGATTGCATTCACCTATCTGTCTTGCAGTTGCAAAGTCATTTGTCGCACAGATATAGATCACTCAAACAGAATACAATAACTTTTATGCCTCTAGATTAACCCAAAACCTTGATTCTGCAACAATAGACAATGATAATTCAGACACCAATATGTCAGAACTAGCTGCCAACTTTTTAGCCCAAGAATAACATGTTATCATATATCTTCTTTGCTTATTTTTAATATTATTATTAATACAAATCACTTTCTTCTCTCACTACGACGATTAAGAGACTATATATAAAACAGGAGAACTTTCTCCCCTACAAACCCAAAAAAAAATATTACCATTATGACACAGCTAACAGACAGAAAATATCTATGGAAAAGATGGCCATTTCTAATTGAAGATAAAGTCAAATACAGATAAATTGCAGTTGTATGTTTAATGGAAATTTACCTTTTAAACGAGGGTATAACATATACAGAGTATGACCCATGCCACTATTTATATTATGTTAGTATTAAGAGTGAATATGATAATAAGATGTACAGTGTGACAGTGCTCATGGTAGATTTTTTATACTGCATTAACAATTGTTATATAAATAAATCATTGGGTAAACCCTTTTTGGAAGAGATGGTAACTGTTATAAACACATCCAATAACTTTATTTCTTTCTAATAAGGGTTGAAGGGGCAGTATTTGTCACACAATGTTTATTGCCTGAACACAAACTTCCCAAAAACAATCCATCTTAACCCTTTTCTTCCGAAAAAAGTGATCTATTCTTTTTCATTTATTCTCTTTTCCTATCAGTAACAAACAAAGAAATCCAAGTCAAGAAAGATGAGTACAGAAGCTTGAAATATTATCCAGAGATTATCATTGACTTGGTGACCTCTAAGCACGAGCATAATACATATGAATATTTCAATATCATAAAAATTGCAATTAACCATGTTGTAGTGCAAGATTCGTACTTCATACATATCTCAAGTAACATAATTATCGTCTAGGAATAACTATATATAATTAGCTTTCATTCCCTTGTACAGCTTTAAATCATTCCAATCTACTTTCTTCTATTGCAAACATCTTCTCCATTGATTCTTCTCTTACAATAAATGATTTTTCCTTCTCTCCTGGATTGTTTTGGAAAGAGAAAGCACGTACCGCAATATCATCATTCAACGCACAAATCTCAATTGACTACAGATCACAGCGAATCGACTTCAGAAGACCCAACTTCACCAGGCAACTCCGAGGGAAGAAAATTCCAGATGATTAGTGGTAGAAGATTCAACAATGAACAGGATGTAGCGTATATATTACCCAATGACGATACAGGTAATAATAAACACATCATTTTGTTTACGAAACATTGACCATCTGCTTAATAGAGGCCGACCGTTTACATTTTCAACATTGGGCAATTAAATACACAGTCGGAGGGTAAAATATATTGTACACATATTGAATCAATCAGCTCATTTACACAATTCACTTGTAGTTTATATATGGCCCCTATGTATGATATGCTCGAGAAGGGTATTCGAGTCGTGGATGCTGGATGTGGGCCTGCCACCTGGACCTTTGAAATGGCTAAAGACTACCCTAATTCCAATTTCATAGGTCTCGATGTCTCTTTTGTGTTCCCAGAGATTATTAGACCACCCAATGTGGATTTCCATATTTGTAACATATCAAAAGAAATTCCTTTTGAAGATGACAGTATTGATTACTACCATCAACGATTACTCGTGGCTGGATTGAATGAAGATGACATGAAATTGGTAAGTGTGGTATGACAATACTCCGATATGCACGATACTTATTAAGTACATTGATTAGTCTTTAGAGAGTGCATACAGAGTAATGAAGCCTGGAGGCTATATTGAGCTGGGTGAGGTACCGTGTAGATTATATGAAGCAGTGTATATTTGTTATTGATACACTCTTATTATAGGTTTTGATAGGTGATGTTGAGAATAAAGGGCCAAAGACTACTATTATCAATACCTTAAGTAAGCGATACTCTTTATTCCAGACACAAGTTATTCTCTAATGCTTTTTTCAGTGATTACGGTTATAAAGAAAAAGGGTCTCAATCCTGATATAGGTCTTTTAATTGGTGATTTGTTAAAGGAAGTTGGATTCGAGAATGTCTTCTTTGAGAAGAGGCCTGTACCCATTGGCCACACTAACAAAGCAGGCGAACTCTGGTGGTAAAATATCACATAATAATCATGATTTTTAATATTGTCATAACTGATTTAATTACAGGGAAGATTATGTCGAGCTGTGTAGAAGTCTTAGGCCTGTGGTTGCCATGACAAATCCTATTTACGAGGATCCTGAAATATATGAAGAGTTCATTAAATCCGTTGAAGGTGAATGTGCTGAGAACAAGACTAACCTCTACTACTGCATGGCTTATGCACAGAAGCCATTAAAGGAACATTTATAGAGTAGTGTATAGAAATGCGTTTATGATCAATAAAATTTTGGTATATTACTGTACCACCCTATTGATTTACTCGTGTGGAGTGATATTTTCCCTAAGATAGAAAATTCAGGAACTACTAGATTTGCATACTTTGTCATGAATTTTGATGTCTATTAAACTCTCTATCTACTTACATGACCATACCCTATATGTATTTCAACATGAGAATCTCTTAACTCTTAATAACATATGAATGGCTTATCTTAAGATGCTTTCACTTCTTAACATGAACCCTGGTATGACTGAACTAACTCAATATGCTCAGTCCCAAATTATTGTGTGCAATCAATAAGACACATAAACTTCGCCTAAATAACATACGCTTTCTTTTACTATAAAGCACACATATAGTGTAGCACTGATAGTATTAAATATATTATATTCCATCTACCTGAACACACAGAGGGCAGTGTCAAGCCCAACACATAGATGCCAGCGTAAAATATCTTGGTGGCCCTGTTACACATTAGTAATTGGTGCAATGATTATAATTGTTCCTGGTCTTCAATGAATTCACCTAAATAATCTGACATCTCAGATGTAAATCATACCAAAAGAGGTAAAGAAAGATGAGACTGTAATAATGTGATTACCTACACATTATGTTGTGTTCACAATGGATGCAACTGTAATAGAAAACATGTGGTACAGAGACACAATATTATTAAAACATCAAGTATTAAGTTTTTGGACATTGTAGAAGACGGTAACATTGAATGAACAAGTCAATAAGGACACCGACATCCAAAGCATTATCGGAAAAACAAGTATGAGATAAACACTTCCCATATAAAAAGTATATATGTTCAGTGATATTACTTTTTCCTTTCTTTCTTCTTTTCTCTATTGATTTATACCAGTTAATATAAAATGTCAGATACCACAGATCCTATTCCCGAAGTTGCAGACCTATCTGTCTCTGATGCTACAGATGAGAAGTCAGGTATTATTGGTGGTAGAAGATATAATACTGAAGAGAGTACAGTCTATATTTTACCTAATGATGACACTGGTATGAACAAAGGATAAAGATAATTTCATAATGCTAAATAAATTTTAGAGGCACATAGGTTACACGCTCAACATTATGCTATCAAGTATACAATTGGAGGGTAATAATCTACCGAATGTATTTATGAGAAAGTTATTCTCACACTTACTACTGTTAATTAGTCTTTACCGTGCACCTGTGAAAGAGTTATTGGAAGAAGGTATCCAGGTAGTAGATGCTGGTTGTGGTCCTGCTGCATGGACATTTGACATGGCCAAGGATTATCCCAACTCCCAATTTACCGGAGTTGATATCTCTTTTGTTGCTTCTGATACTGCCAGACCAGATAATGTTGACTTCAAGAATGCCAATATGACTATTGAGATGCCCTTTGAGGATAACAGTGTTGACTATTACAATCAAAGATTATTGGTAGCTGGATTAAACGAAGAGGATATGAAGGCTGTAAGTGTGTGAGATAAGAGCTGAATAGGATAACACTCATGTACTTGTATAACTAGGCTCTTAAAAATGCTTATAGAATATTGAAGCCTGGAGGATATGTTGAGATGGGTGAGGTAGTGTATTTTATATGAAAGAACATATTTTATTATTGATATAAATCGTATTATTAGGTTTTGATAGGTGATGTTGAGAACAAGGGCCCAAAAACCTCTATCATCAATACTATGAGTAAATGTTGCCCTTTTTATACATGAATTGTATTCTAACCCTCTTGTAGTGATTGCTGTTATAAAGAAGAAGGGTCTTAATCCTGATATCGGCCTTTTAATTGGTGATTTGTTAAAGGAAGTTGGATTCGAGAATGTCTTCTTTGAGAAGAGGCCTGTACCCATTGGCCACACTAACAAAGCAGGCGAACTCTGGTGGTAAAATATCACATAGTAATCATGATTTTTAATATTGTCATAACTGATTTAATTACAGGGATGATTATGTCGAGCTGTGTAGAAGTCTTAGGCCTGTGGTTGCCATGACAAATCCTATTTACGAGGATCCTGAAATATATGAAGAGTTCATTAAATCCGTTGAAGGTGAATGTGATGAGAACAAGACTAACCTCTACTACTGCATGGCTTATGCACAGAAGCCATTGGAAGATAGCTCTTAACATGATAGTACACAATACACGTAATAAATATCAGAGAGTGCATACTCTCATTTGCAATACCCTTAACTAAATGAAACGAGGTAGTTTATACAGATCATTAAAAGGTATAGATTGTGTATAGATCCTGTTCCACATACAGTAAAGGCATATGTTTTATAAAACTGATGTCTCGGGAATACGATTTATCCGACGTATATTATGAGTTCTGCCTCTGTTACAATCCATCACCCATACTCTAGTAGGCATTTAATGACAAATAAGAACGTCTGCTGAGATGTTCATACCCAAAATAAACAGATTAGGGATCAATCACAATAAAGAGTATCAGTACTCCATTTATATATCCAGACAAATACATTCACCTCAATCTAGTTTTACTTATTCTACCTGCTTACTTTCACCTTACCTTCCACAATTGAATTTGTCACTTGTGAGAATACTATCACAAACACCCTTTCTACAACTGCGTGGTAACTATTCCTTGCCTGATTGACTATTCAAATACACCAATTAATGCGAGTGTAAGTATTATATTATGTATTGATAGAATAGTGTCTGTGTATACACTGGAACAATATAACTATGCACTACTTACCTGTATGCTCAATGCCAAAATAGACCTTGGTAAGATTCTCTTTGACTCTTCTTGGAAGAATTCAATACTGGTACCTCTACTTGTCAATTGAGGCCAGCCCTTCTCACGTTTGAGATTCTTACTAGCCCTAGTCTTCTCTGTAGCCCTAGGAGTAATCAATCCAGTAAAACAAACAAAATTCATTGCAGTGGTGTTGGTCAAGACCCTCTCTGGTAACTGATACACATTTCTATTCGATTTCTTATTACCCTATTTGAAGTCTGCTCTTCATTGGTTGTACTCGTCAGATTATTTCCCTTCCTACATATTGTCTATACTGTTTCCTCAGTGTCATTCTTCTTCATGGTCGTCTAATGTACCCTCATCTTCCTCTCTCCTTCATCAGTACCATATTTCGTGACATAGACCACTACTCATGCTTGTCTCCAACTCCCATTTTTACTGCATTGATGATTTATCACCCTCCTTCCAATATTTCCCTTGAGTCTTCCTTCATAGATCTAAGCATAGCTTTTCATGGCCCTCCTGGTATCCATATACTTATACCCCTCAATATTTTCACAGTATATGTAATGCAGAAGGATGTCCGTTTCGGCGTTCTGATGAATCAGTGATCTTGCTTAATATCACTAATCAAGTTATGCACTAGTTAGAAAGTCGTGAAATCATTATTTGATCTCCTTTCTTACCTTGTTCCCTCCTGCAAGATAGTTCATATAATCCGTCTTCTTTTTTTCGACCTGTCCTATGGAGCATTGATCATTACTTTTGGCACCCATCTCAAACAATTATGGCTCTATCACAGTACATAGAGTTCATTTTTATCAGTCTTCCTGCAGTTCTTTTTCATTATGGATAATTTTTAGGATTTCAGGACTAGAGTCATACTTATGCCTGTCTGTGCTTTGTGGTACTGTAACTTGCATAAGATGTCTACAAGATTACTTCTCCATCGTATGAACTCAACACAGTGCCCTTCTCCACAATATCCTCCATGTCCTGTTTAGGACAGTGCCTTTGTTGAATCACTCTCACACCTCTTTTTCACTTGTCCTTTTCTTCGGCCTGCCCGGAGTTATGTCTTCTCTGCCTATTTTTCTTCAATCATTACTGCTCTTTTTTAGAAGTGTCCTCCTGCAGTTGCTCTTTTTTCTTTCAAGGGAAATAACGTCATCTCTTTGGTTATGATCTCAAGACGGTAAAGTTCCTTTATTGGCAAATAGTCTTTGATGACAAGCCATTCTTTCCTCGAACTAATCTATTCTGAGATTACTCTTCAAGCTTCAAGGGAATATGATATTTATTGAAGAGTTGATCATTCTACAACTATTTATTTTATTATTCCCAGTGTGTCACATCTCATTATGTGTGTTACAGACTATAAATAAAGAAATGGAGCACCCATTTCCCTATAAACAGGGTAGGCTATATGTCAGAAGGTGAATGCCACTGTTTATTCGTACAACAATAATGTCAATCCATGGGTCACTTCAAACAGTATATTTTATGCTGGAATAGGCTCTGTTAACTGTGCATGATAGGATACACTTGGGGCAATGATTTACTGTGTGATTTAGCTGATTGATACTCATCTTCCTGTATGAGAAAAAAACCATCTTTTTATTCGCACTCAGTCCATTCTTTGTCATTAGAAGCAATGTCTTTCTTTCTCTTTATACGCTATTTTTGGTTTTTGCTATTTGCAGTGCGTTTTTGCAGTGCGAAATCTGAGGTTAAAGTATTGGTGACGAAAAAGGATTTTTGCGATTTACTTATACCCTCGCCTTTAAAGAAGGGATTTGAACTATGCAAAATGATTAGAAATCACATATTCTTATTGAAAATGTTTATTTTATTTGCTTATCGTCGTTGGTGATCGAATCTTCTATTAGGTGCATTTTCATCTTTTGTACAGCTTTCTATAATGCTTTTTATTGCTGAAAGATGTTCATCAAGTTAAAGACAGCTTCTCATCATTGACCAAGCTAATATGCTCTTCATATGAGCGAAATACAGCCTTCAAGTTTTGGATTCTCCCGGCTATATTATTGTCTTCTACTTCTGCAGCTACTCCTTCAACTACTTCAGTGTTTTCTTCTTCAACCTGTACAATGTCATAGGAAACCTCTTGAAAGTTAACTGTATTAAATAGATGATATTAATTCTCGATTGGAACTTTTGAAATAATAGCAAGCGTCAATAATATACCTTTGTAAGGAGAGATGTTTACATGTAATCGATTAAGAAGGTACATGTGTTTACCAGCCCTTTTGTTATAAGAGAAATCCTTGCACTCGCAGCTAATCATCTCATCTTCGCTCACCTCAACTTCATAATAGATGGATTGATCAGTGAAAGATTGGACGGCAGAAATACCAGAAGTGTTACTTTCACTGATCATATCTGGAAGAACATCAGTAGCGAATTGCTCTGCTTCTATCTGTCTTCTTCTTATTCTCCTTTCTTCTGGGCCCATCCGACCTACATTCAACATCAAACGGCATACGTTCTGCTGGTAATCTTCCTCAACATCCTTCACCAACCAAAACGTAAATCAATCTATCTACTCTTCTGTTTGGTCTTCATTTTAAATAAGTTGTTTTAAGCTGGTTGTACCAACTTCCAACATAATTATTAGTTTCCATGTTTGTATAGACATCTGGTTGATAACAGCATGCCCAACGCATAGAAGAATCGCTGATAAAATAGTTTGTTCTAAGATAACTGATCAATTCAGTATGTTCACCAAAGCTAGCTAAAAATTCAACAAGTCTTCTATTGAATTCTGTTGTATTCCTTTCCCACATCATTCCTTTCAAAGCAGAAATGACGGCTCTATGCAAAACACTGTTGGTTGCAGAACTGCCTGTTCTACTGGGTTCACGTACTTTGGATGACCATGCACGAGCAACGTGAAACAGACACCATTGTATTTGAGCTTCTGGAAATACTGCCCTGATAGCATGAGAAACATCGACTGTAATTTTTACTACATTACTACAACCTCTGTTCTTCAAAAAAAGTCAAGAGCTCTGTGATAGGGCCAACTGCATGACTAGTGGTGTAGCAATAAGCTACAGGACATCCTGTACCAGTAGCAGGATGACGAACAATTACATTATATAACAAACAGTTATTGACATTGGTTGTTTTGTGTGTAGCATCTAAGCACCAGTAAGGACTCTGCAATAAGATATTTTTTTGCCGGGTTGACATAAAAGTGAAAGTGTAGTTGGTACTGAATTCATCACTCATATAGGAGGTGTAACCTTTTTCTTCTGAAAGTTCTTTCAACCATAGTCTAATGGATTCATGTTGATCCATATTTCTTGTATTTTTTTGTATTGGTTATATACCTCACTAGGATCAATCATTTGATCTCTGTGAATAACCGAATTGGTAGTGCTGCTATTATTGCCAACTACAATAAGTAACATGGTTTTTTAATTGTCTTTGGATTGATACACGAATATCTCTGCACTCATAGCCTTCGATAAGTTTTTGCATGATGAAATCCTTGGTATTTTTGGATACAGGCAGAAAACAAAAATCTTCCTTAGTACCAATCTCATGATTATTGTTCCTTTTGGAAAGTGAAAACAACGTTATCGGGATCATCCTTGTAACATGTTATTCTCATGGTAGCAAGACAGCCAATTTTTTTTGTTGCCTTTTGCACTGGTCTTGTTACACCTGATATTCCACCGAGAGTTGTTTTCGTTTGTTCTTTTTCTCCCTCGCGGTGGCAGAAAAAAGTTTTGTACCAAACGTGAGATACAACTCTTCTTTTTTTTTTTTTTTTTTTTTTTTTTCGTGGAGTTACTGCTGTCAGCTGTCACTTTAGCCTGGTATAACTTTCCAGTAATCCACATAACTGCATATACTTGGGGGAAAGTGTCAAGTACCTCATCCATTTGACCTATTGGAACTGTAATAGACTCAGGAACACAGACATACGGTTTGATTTGGAGTGTGTATGACATTTTTTATTTAAATTTTAATATAACCATTCTCAGGGCAAGTGGCTTTGGTGGCTTTGTTATCCCGTTCTTAAAAGGCGAGGGTATAAGTGCGTGCGTTTGATGGGGAGATTCATACAGTCTCTAAGAGTTGGTCATTTATTGGTTGATTATTATAACTCAACAAGGAGATATGGGGGACTCGGACAGTTTCAAAACAGCCGGTAAGATATACGAGGAACACATATATAAACTCGTGCACTCGACAGCAACCCCCATTTCATTTCACGTGATTGTCGAGTGCACAAGTCCGTGTGTATTTCGCAAAACCCAATATTTCCGGGTGCAAGTAGTAAAACCCGTATGATATCTAATATATATCTGGACAAAATTGATATTATTATGAATCATCTAATTTTATTTGGATAGTCTTTCACTGTATCCAAATATTAGAATAATAAGCCAATATGATTGGTGGAAATATTAAGAGTCAGGTCTTTCCACTATTTAATGGTTACACCAACTTCTACTTCTACACAACAACGGCAACAACGGCGTACCTACGCCCAGATCGTGGCTTCGAAACGTGTGTCCTTGGTTTATAAACCTTCACAGACACAAAATGACGAGAATGAGACGATTACGATTGTCAAAACTCATATTTACCAGAGAGCACGTACCCAGGGTGCTTTATTATTCGATTTTTCCTCTGTTCCCCTTACTGCGGATCTGAAGATTCAGATGTTGAGGGAACAACATCCCAATTGTTTTGGCCTGATTGCCAAGAAAGAAAGAAACCTGGAATATCTCGAGGTTACATAGATAATGACGATGATGACAACGACATCTGGGAAACAGGAGTCTATTTCCATGAACAGAAGATTCGGGTTTTACCTCGAAGAGCTATCTCCGATGCCTCCCAGATTGTACATTTGAACCTGTCTGATCTCCCTATGCTTAAACCAGTTAAGGTCTTGGAACGAATTACAAAGAGTCTCGAAGTGTTTGGCGATATCTTAGACATCGGGCTCAACTATGATCCCCGCCATAACTTCTACATGGGCACTGGTTATGCCGTACTTGACTTGAACGATCTAGAAGGTGAGGTTACCTTCCAGCCACTCTCACACACTGTCAGTTGGTGTGAATCTACAGTCGAAGACTTCCATGTGACCTGGAAGAATATGCCTACGTGGTGCAGATACTGCCATGAGGAAGGCCACACCAAGTTCAACTGTGAGAAATCTAGGGCCAGGATTATCTGCTATAATTGCCATGAAGTGGGCCATCGTTCGGCAGAATGCTATCGCAATAGCACCCCCTCTTTTAAGAAGTCCCGGAAGAAGCCTGTAAAGATTGCTTCTCCTACAACACCCTCAATGTTCCCTGAGGGTATTATTGTCTCCCATGTGGAAAAAACCCATGAGAATGACATGTATGTCCGTTCCTCCCCTCCTACACCAGTCCAAGAGGATATGGAAATGGATAATGACGGGGTCTCTGAATTCCATATTACTACTGATAAGCCCCTTCTGCCTTCTCCTGGGCCACCTGGTTCACCCAGTGTTGTTAACGGCACAATGAGTTCTGCTTATTCGCCATTGTCGGGCAATATTGCCGTACCTAGTGCCCCAAACCATCTCTACACTCTGTCGTCTTCCTGCCCATCTTTGAGCTTCGCACCTTCTTCTAATCGCCAATAATGAGTAGAAAGAATAAAGCCATTCATTTCAAATACGGTTCTTTGAACTGTAACAGCCTGCAAAAATCGAACAACCCATCAACACAATCCTCCTATCTTCGCTTTCTAAAACAACTTAAATTATCCATTATTTCCTTCCAAGAGACTCACATCAATGAGTCTAATCAACAGACTATCGAAAATCAACTACAATGTCACCAGTCCATCTGGACTCGCCATTGTGGTATAGCATCCTTTCTGACCAATTCCTTTTAAACCAAATTCCAACTCCATTGACAGATCGGATTATCCTTTGTCAAATCAATCATCCTTACAGATTCTATGAACCTTTTTATATCCTCAATATCTATGCCCCTACTACAAACGGTAAAGATCGTAAAGACTTCTTTAAGATGGTTTTAGAAACCCTTGATTCATCAGATCCGGCTATCCCACTTGATCGCCTTATTATATCTGGGGATTTCAACTATTCTTACCTTCGAGAGGCTTCCCTTTATAGAGAAACTTCCCCTACCTGGCTATCTTTCCTTTCTGATCTCTTTGTTAATGTTATGGACAGTAATGGTGCAAACCACATCCCTACATTTCGTAGAAACGATGATACCCTTTCTGTTATCGACTACATCTTTGCTCCTTCTCACTTCAAAACTCTAAAATCTGAGAGTACCATTCTTACTCTTCCCCCTAACTGGTCCGATCACTCCATTCTAAGTACAACATTCATACTGGGACATTCTCCCATGGGCCCGGGCCTATGGCGTGCTAATCCTGCTTTCTGTGCTGATAAGAAATTTTGTCAAATTTTAGACACAAAACTCTCATCATTGATGGATCGCGAGTATGATGATCTCAGCGACATCCAGATGTGGGAAAAAATTAAAGAGGAGACCCACACAATAGTGAACAATTATGGATCAACGTATGTACCATGGCGAAAAAAAACACTACACTCTCTACAAAGGAAAAGGAATAGAATACTAAGGACAAAACCATCCCCAGCTCTTCGACAATTAATACTTCCAAAGATAGATAAGATGATCCATAAACTGCAACAAGAGATTGTTGATATTGCCTCTATAAAAGCTGGTGTAAGATGGAGAGAACAAGGAGAAACTTCCCCAGGATATCTCAAACGTATGCACACCACTCGCACATTGCAACAATATATGCCTTCATTGACCGTTGATCAAGGCGCCCCACCTTCTGACACATCACGTTATAATAGGGATACACCATCCCTAACGTCTAATCTGCAGGAAATGCAGGACATAACTAGAGATTACTACCGCAACCTCTACCAACAAGATCCTGTCGCCAAGGAACATATTGACCATTATCTTCACTCACTTACCCCACACAATATTCTTGATTCTTCTGATCATGAGGATTTGTTGCAGGAAATAGATGAGGAGGAACTAATGACCCAAATCAAACGATCACCCAGAATCAGTAGCCCTGGTCCCGATGGTCTATCTTACCCGTACCTATCACTGATATGCAGCTTCCCTCTGATCCGAATACTGCTCTGCAATATTTTTAATGATGCCCTAACTAATGGTTTTTATCCTCCTTCTTGGAGAAATATCACAGTTCGCCTACTCCCAAAAAAAGGGGATCTAACCTTGCTTAAGAATTGGAGACCCATCTCTCTATTAAATTGTGATGCCAAGGTTTTCACCAGAATACTGACAAAACGGTTGTCCCCAATCATGCTCAAAGTTATTAATCCTTTTCAAACAGGCTTTCTAAATGGTCGATTTATAGGTGAAAATGGACTAGTACTATCAGTTGTCATAGACCAGGCTCGGAAACAAAAATTAGAGGGAATAGGGCTTTTGCTTGACCAAGAAAAAGCCTACGATCGTGTTAATCCTCTCTACCTCGAACAAGTTCTAAAATGGTTCAATTTCCCCACACCATTTGTGAATTCTATCTCATTGCTCTTTTTTCAGAACCTCGTCAGGGTCAATGTAAATGGACACATCACTGAACCAATCACACAGGAAAGAGGATTACGACAGGGCGATCCACTTTCTCCCTTGCTGTTTAATCTTGCTATTGAGCCATTTCTTCTATCCCTGCTACAAGATCAACGATTGAATGGTTTTCAACTTCCTACACCTATGAATTCGGATAGTAGCCATCTGCCATCCACCTTCAAATGTCTTGCCTATGCTGATGATGTCTGTGTTTTTGCCTCTTCACATAATGACTATCGGATAATCCAGGGGCACATGAATAACTATTGCCGTGTATCCAATACTAAATTTAACATATCCAAAACGGAAGCCTTCGTTCTAAATGGCTCGTATAATGACTCTTGGGTGAATATGCTGGCCTCTGACAATATTACCAAATTATATACGGCCGAGAGTCAATCACCTTTCCGTTATCTCGGTTTCCAAGTAGCTTTCACTCGCTCCCAACGGGATTATCATGCTGAAGAACTCTTATCCATGATCAAGAGTCAATGCCACATCTTCTCTCAACGCAGTCTTTCTATACGAGGGCGAACTACTATCATGAACACCCTGATCCTTTCTAAATTATGGTACTCTATTCGATTGTTTTACCCGACAAAAAAATTCTTCAACAGACTTCGTTCTCTTATCTACCAGTTTGTCTGGAAAAATAAACTTCCCAAAGCATCATTTGAAGTACTATGTCTTCCTGTTCATGCCGGTGGCGTCGGCTTAATAGACCCTGAACAGCAGCATTTGGTACTACAGATACGCTGGCTACGACTTTGGTTTTCTTCTTTCACAAGCGGTGCATCTCTATCTCCAGGACAATTGGCACTACGACACATTTTGACTATGGCAGGCGGTGAGCAACATTGTCAACCAGAATTATTCCTCCCATGTCCCTCCTTACGTAAAGGGGACTATTTTCCACCAAGATCTCTTCTGACACAATCACTACAGGCCTATGACAGGATGCATATTCCTATCACCTTCAACAATGTACCAATATCAGTGATCCTTTCTTTACCTTTGACACAAATGTTCAAAGTCATCCCAGTAAACCATTTCCTGCACCGTCATACCGAGTTCAGAGCAGCCGATTTCTTCATATATGACTCTCAAGTCCACAGGCTACGACTCAAGCGACAAGAGGAATTCCTTAAGTTCCCTGGATTGTTTCACCGACTTACTAGACACATATTTGATACCTCTGAAGTCGTCGTTGCCGATTTCACCCATCAATGGATTTTGAATGACTCTGACTTTAATCTATCACCGGATACGAGCATTGTCGAACAGATCGTTAACCATGATTCATACAGCCGATTTCAATCTAAGATATACAGACTCCCGATTAATAATTTCTCTTCTTCTTTCAGACAATACAGCCCTAGATTGATTCGTCTGATGTACCAGCTTCCCCTCCTACCCTCACTGAAATCTATGTGGTACAAATGCCTAACGGGAAAATTGCCCACCCGACTATTCTTCTTCCATATCCAACTGAACACATCCCCATGCTGCTTAATTTGCCCCATAAGTCCAGAAGAATCACCAACCCATTTCTTGGTTAACTGTGCCCCAAAGTGGATTGTATGGCAGAGGGTTCTGGGTAGCCATTATCCCTATCTTGCCTTTTCCCAGAATGACATCCTCCAGTCAATTCTGTTACACTCTGTGCCTTCTCTTATCCCAGAAGTTCGAATGTTCCTGACCATCCTAGGTTGTACCCTCTGACATCTCTGGAAAGCCCACTGGGCACATATTTTGCAGCAAATTCCCTTCAATACTGACAGAGTGATTTCTAAATCACTATCAGAAATCTCTCTTGTCCATTCAATAATGGACAATTCTTACATTGATTAATCCCATGATAGTTACTCATCATATGCATCTATGTTCTTTTAATCTTTTGTATCTCGGTGTTCACCCCTCAACGTATATGGGCTCCACCTAACTAATTTAAATAAAATAAAATTTAATTTACAAAAAAAAAATATCAAGAGTCATAAACATATTTAGGATGATTCTTACTTTCACATTTCATTTTAGGCACCCAAACTATTACTCTACGTGAATCCAACACTGTTTCAGCCGCTATAAAAATCTATGGCGACGTGTCATCTCTCTTTTTAGAAACAGTCAACTTCACCTCCGTCCCTTTTTCCAATACCACTGTGACAATCCGCCTACTAATAATGCCCTGACTGATTCGTCTCTACGCATCACAAATCAGCAACCATCCTTGATAATGGCTTCTTTTCCTATCAACATTGCTGGTATCCAGCGTCCTCTTCCTTTGCACTATATCAAATACTTGAAATGTCTTGTGCCATTATCTAATTCAATCCCCTCCTCTGCTCTCACCCCACCTAATTGGAGACTCTTCTGGGAACTGCAGATACCATTGTATGCTCGAACAGTATGGTACAGATCTATCTATAGAAAACACCCTACAAACAGCTTCTCTATCCTACTCCCCACTGCATTCTCTGCCTCTTATCTGCACCTGGAATTGATTCATACAATCACTTTCTATTATTGTGTCCCATGAAGATAAGGGTGTGGTGTTCTATTTTCAGCTTGTACATTTCCTCGACTTCTGTATACAATGATACTACTTTCTACTGGTACTACAACACACTCTAACTCTATCATAAAGTGTACTCAGTCTTTACCACTATTATTACTATTATTGTATCAACCCTTTGCATGTACACTGCTCGAAATATGGCAAGTACATTGGCAGCTTGTATTCAATTCAACCTTTTTCAATGATAACATTGTGGCTTGAATTTTAAAACTATTAACAACTCTCATGAAGTCAACGCAGATTATCACATCTTTTTCTTTTGTATACGTCTTTCTCTTCCCTTAGGATAACATTATTTGGACACTAAACAATAAATGGAACAGTCTTCCCTTACTAAAACAAACTGCTGCAGTGGAGTCTGATGGATGACTACCAGTAGAGAAAGGGATGGGTATGACAGTGATAAAATAGATGATGTATGTGATCCATGGCTTATATCCGACTTGAAATAAGATTCATGTACTATCAAGAAGAAGAAGAAGCAGTTGTGGGACACATAAGATTGTTGAGGACAAAAGAGAAGATAGAATCAAATGACTTAATAGTGTTACTGCTCTATTATTAGACACTCTATAATTAGAAATGGGCTTGTATTGAAATAACACTGTAGTTATATAAGATACGCACACTTATACATCAATGACTGGAGTATTCTCTTGCCAGGGAACTGCATGTAACAGTTTCTATCACAAAGTTAATTGCCTGTGTAATGTCATACTCGTATTAGAAGAATCTATTCTACCTTTATTGACTCTCTTCTTCCTTTATTAACAAGATTATCATGACTACGTGTTCAGGCAATCATTGGATCTTTGCTTTGTGTATGGTTATTTGATGATTATGACAACATATACTGACTATCTTACTCCATTAATATAGATATAGATACTGACAGATTATTATACAAATTCTCTCATGAGAAAGATGAATCAACCGGAGATAACTTTAATACAGCAAATATGTAAGCACATGAGTATTCTACAACACCACTATACACACTCAACAAATACATTAGGGATACAGCCTGTATAGTGAATAAAGACATGAAGATACTTGACACGGGGTATTCAGAAACTATTAAGGACAGCCAATCATTTAAAGATGTTGATAATGTCTCCATATTTTGTATCAACAACATAATAGTCGAGTGCAACCAGGCATTGCATAAGGAAGTCAATGATAGAGATAAAAAAGATTTATTTATTATTGATGTATTTATTGCTTATATTGAATATGCACTAAATACAGTAATAAATGAGTGTGAGCTAGATGAGAATGGAAACAAAGTCGGAGATATAGGAAGTATCATTCACTGGGTATTCACTGTTCCTGATGATTGGAATGAAAAGTACTTTGACACCCTTAAATCACACCTTATGAGCACTGATGTCAGAAGCATCGACAATCTTATTCTCGTCCGTAAATCAGATGCTTTGATTCGACATCTTCAAATAGCACATTATAATCATTCGTTTGTAAATGGTGATTATTGCATTGTTATTTATTTCAGTGCAGACAATAAAGTGGATCTCTATGGTTACGTGATTGGCCCTCCAATCAAGGGACTCAAGAATGTTGCTGGTCATACACGAACAGAGTTAGAGTCTATACCAGTGAACTATCAATTGGATAAATATCTATTGAATACGATATTTAATGGAGATAAAAGTGAACTGGGAAAATACAACATCACTTTGGAATCATTAACTGAGCTTTGTAAGGACAAGTATTGGGAAGTAAGTACATTGAGCAACAGTAGAACAAGTAGAAATAATCTAATTGTGATGGTTGTTATAGGATTATCGCTGGTCATTCTACAAAGTGATATCAAATCATAAGAATAAACTCTTGAGAAATGTCAAGGATTCATTCCTATTGGAAAAAAGAGACGTATTAAAATCAATCACATTTTATACCCTTGGAAATAATATGGAAATGCACACTGATAATTATACTGCAATCACAAAAAAAGTAGCTGAGATAAAAGAAAAATACAACAATGTCAGAGCAATTGTTGTCAATGACCCCTGGATCATTAATAACCAGATCACTGAACGGCTCATTGATCTTTTACCCTCTAATCTGAAGACAAAACATCATTATTTTAAGATAACAGAGGGTGTGTTATTCACAACAGGAGCAGCACAGATAGTACAAAGTCAATTGAAGATCGACAATCATTTACCTCAAGTAAGAAATATAGACACATTGGAGGCTATTTCAAAGGGGAATATGATGTATATTGGTGAGTACAGTGATCATAAGAAGTAACAGTTATTTATATGCTGTTATTTTGATAGATTTCAATTGGAATCACAGTTCAGTAGTCTACATTGATTCAAAGAAGAAAGAGACATTAATTGAGAGTATTTCAGATGCAGTAAGAGATTGGTACTGTGCTGTTATATTCTGTCTATACTCAACCATGGCTAATCTATATTGGATGTAGTTATTCACTTGAAGACTGCTTCCAAGTCATTCACCATGAACACCAGTTCCATTTATCTAGTATTACTATCAATGACAAGTGAGTTAGGATGATTTATATATATTTATATCAGCAACTTATACTGTAAACATGAAATTAGATACAAAAAGATGCTGAAGTTGGACAAACAACAGTCAGCACAAAAGTCACCACACTCAAGAAAGAAGAAAAACCCCAATACTAACAAAGCAGCTAAGCCATTCAATGCAAACTCTGTATCAGAATTATCAATGAAGCTCCAATTACGTGATATTGTTAATGCACATGTAAAAAACAAATCACAACTCTATCGTTATACAATTCATATACCAAAAGATCAACAAAAAGAATTGCTTATAATGTACATTAAATGTGTTCAAGTGCATATAACACAACACTTGCTATCAAGAGGTGTTCTTACCAGAAATGATTCATTCACCACTTATTTTTCAATAGACCAATCTATACTAAATACATTTCTTATTGACTATGAAAAGGTTAAAACAATCCTCAGTGAATCAAATACAGCACACATTTGGTCGCACTCCATGAAGTTGATTCAGCGAGAACAATTCTCTGCTGTTCGCTGTAAAGATACAATCAAACGTGATGAAAAAGTAGGGGACTACTTGGACTATCCACAGCATATAATGCAAGTACAACTTTATCCATCTTATATTGATTTAACATTAAATGCAGTACTGGCACTCAACAAGGACATCACATTGGTCAATAATGAAACTGTTCTTACATTAAAGAGAAAAAGAATCCCATTCAACATAGTGGATGTAATGAGTGAATTACTATGGGATTACATACAATCAAGAGAAGCATCTCCAATCAGCGTATGCCATAAACATACATACTTAGACTATGAAGATGATGTCTCTATGTATATTGATTTCATGAGCCATTTCAACTACTGGCTTACTCACGAGGTAATATTCTGCACCGTCTGCTGTTCCTTGTTACTGATTATTTATCTTATTCACAGTATACCGTGATAAATAACCAGGGTAAATCAGAGTGGAATAAAGAGATATCAATGAAGATGAATACTCAATGTGATTGTACTCTTTTGATAACACCGATGGATCTGTTTGACATATGCATTAATCCATCAATTCAACAGATGATGGCTATTGTTTATGGAGCAACCACTAACATGCATATATTTGGAGACACCAGAATACAGCATATTATTCTAATGGGATCAATCATGAAGATCAAATGCAACACAACACACACCAAATCATTACAGTTATTGAGAGAATGTGTTGAAAAACAAAATAAATACTACAATCACATCACACTACATTGGACTAAAGAACAAGTGTCTGAGATGGTGAATCAAGGGATAAAATCTATCAAAAGAAATCCTTCAGGTGGATTGCTAGAACAGATTATTGGTGGAGAATATGGATTAGATTTCGATAAAGCAGTCTACCTTGATTTTCAGAAATCCAAAGTACTTGGCAAATACATTTATCACACAATAATCGATTACAATACTGTCGTTACAGAAGATATGCGTGAAACTGGATTGCTTTCTTCTTATTATTATGAAGGAAAGAACATTAGATTATGTAAGACAAAAATCTAGGATATAAGTTACACTGTAAATTAATTCCAATGATTAGCTCTATTTTATTCATCAAACAATGAAGAAAAGGGACTGACTATAAATAACTATGATATAATGAAGATCGATTCCTTTCCTATTACAGCTAAATGGAAAATAGGCTTGAAAGAAGTCATTTTTTGTTTTGGTGCTTGTGCAGAAGGAAATGCAGATATAGAAGGTGCAAACAACGACACATTTTATATGAGAGAAAATATGATACTTTCTCCTTATGTGTGAATAAGTTAATAAATACTTTATATCTTGAGATTTATCAAAATTATTCAATTGAAAGACTTTCATTAGAGTGTAGTCAGTGCTTTTAGGGACTGTCTGAGCCCCCATGTTTCCTAATTGAGTTATAATAAACAATCAATAAATGACTAACTCTTAGGGGCTGTCAGAATTTCCTGATATACTATATCACTAAAGCTAGTGCTCCTGGTCTGTAGCACACTTTTTCGGTGCTGTTTAGTATCCACTTCAATACATGTATATAGAAGATACAGAAACAGGGACCATTCACTGCTTATCACAACATACTTTGTTGGTGAATAAAATGGTCTGAGCTTTAATTCTACAGAAATACATCCATAAAATGAGTAAGGACTTTAAATAAAAAAGGATTTATTCTCACTATACAAAAAATAAGACAAAAGATGGGGAAATTCAGATAGCCCCTAAATAGGAATAAAATACATTAATAGTCATCTATTGGTTCCTTTTTATGAGATATGGGGTCTTGGACAGTTTCTAAGGATTTGTGCTCAGTAAACATTGTTCTTTCTGGGGAAGGAAGGCGTACTTCATACATTGTTTACAGATGAGGGTTGTTATGGTATAAACTGAGTCTATAAACATATGGTCTCCTCTTATTGGAATAAACAGAGTAAAGATAAATGGATATCAGATAATTAGGCGGTCAATGATCAATACAAGGCATGTTTATTATTGTATGCATGCAATAGGATGGGTGTTGAGTATTATATTCACACATGCTGTGATGAGTTTATCATCTGCTTGTTATGTTTGTGAGAATAATGATAGTTTTCATACTAGAATGTTAAGGGGGCTACTTGGATATCATTAATTAGACAGCACATCCTGTATCCACTGTGTGTATTAGACTGTATAAGGTGTATTTGAGTTACTCAGTATGAAAATGAAGGATTCATGCATACAATCAGTCAGATTAAACTGCAGATGAGAGAAAACAGATTGCATCTCAGAATATGGATGTACAAGCACTTGGCAGGAATTGGCATGCTTGTCTTTCATAGATCCTATTCCACATATCATATGTAATCATCAAACTGACTTCTTTCTAAGTCTTCAGTCATTTGTGGTGGATGCATGATTCCATCACTCTTCATGATCACTCTCACTAATGTCTATAGTCTGCATGGGGTACAAAAACATAAGAGGTAAGCCACTTCAAGTGCTGGGGATGCCAAGCTGTAAAGAGTAAACAGATACCATTTTGACCAGGATTTATGAGTACTGATTTTCCATCCAGATCTTCTCCCTTCCTTTGCAGCCCATAGGCTAATATTCTATAGTGAAAGACATAACCCTTGAATGATAGCACTTATATACACATTCTACTAGTTGTAGAAGACTATCTACATGTAATTGATTGGATTATCAAATTATAGCTTTATTATTGTGAATATTTTTTTGTGGTATAAAGAGTTCTTTATTTAATACCGCAGTGCAAGTGTAGGATCAGAAGTGACTTGCCTGGCACGAACAAGGTCAGTTGTAGTCTATGCGAAGAAGAGGAAATTAGGAACACCGACAGTCGGGTGAATACTACCCACCGGACAAAAAACATGTGTGGTATATACAGACTCTCCAAAGAAATAGCTCATTGCTGACCCTGAAGAGAATAATTTAGCCTCTTCAAAGCTACGTATTCACCCTTGATCATTTTAAGCTAGCAAGACACATGCTTCTTTAAATGTGTCACATAACACTATTAACCATCTTCAGGTTATCAAAGGAAGTAATAACGGGGATAGAAATCAATAACAAACAAAGGTAGTATCTCTCTCCAGCATATGGATTACTATAGGCCATTCTACCAATGGATGTTCCTGATCTACGAGATCTATCCCAGGCATGGTGTGATGGAGACTGTTGATGAAGATACTGGCTGCAACATTCAGTATTAGAACAGAGTCTAAAAAGATGTAAAATATGAATACTACACACTATCAATACGTTCAACTTTAAGACGTGTTCATAGTATTTATAGCCCATGTACTTCTTTATTGGACTTTGTGTATTAAGTATTGGATGAAATACCTATAAGGCTTTAGAATAGCAGCTGTCCGACTTGTTATTTAGATGAAGTGTCACTTGAAGTAAGATTATCGATTAATAAACATTTATTCTGTTAGGACATAAGGTATCTCTAAGCTTATGACTAGAAATAAAAGCACATGTATGGAGAAGTTGGGTTATTAGGTCTCTTCATCTTGATATGTACTCTATGATTTCAATATGTGATAAGATTACAGTGATAGAGTGAGAATGAATATGATTGGTTCATGGCTTGGCGTTCCAAGAACACATGGTAAACCTTATTTCATATATAAACAAAAATCCCCCCTCCTTCCCCTCCCCTTTTCTTCTTCTTCTTTGGTTCTTTTTCAGCCAGAAACCCCAGCACAAAGAATGACCCTGTAGATGAATCCTTAATAACAGTACTAGAACCACGGCTAGTATGGTTTAGCGTAGTAAGGTGTGAAGTATGTTTATGGTATTGGCTTCTCGTAGACCATTCGGTGGTGGGCTCTAAGAGTAGCCATCCCTAAGAGTGTGTAGCAACTCGCCGGTGTAGAGGAAAGAGTATTGTAGCATATGGATAGCTTTATTACGTCTGGATTTGTCTGATCTCGAGTGTAAATGAGTATTGCCTGACAGTACTGTGATTCTGCTGACAGTGACCTAAACAGGGAACAAAGACCCATTGGGCACCTGCTTTTGGGATCAGATGGCTTCTCACCTTCTCGTTGGTTGATCCTGTTAATCGAGTACTTGATGTACTTGAGAACTGAGAAGAAGCCCCCTTTTTAAATATGATAAATGAAAAAGAGTCTTTATAATACGCGTCTTAATGTCTTCCTTCCTACATACACTTACTGCTTATGCTTAATACATGTTATAGTCTTTAATACAGTTATTTCAGTATGTATGTTGGGCGATATCTGTTATACAGTTGACAGTACTTTATGCATCTAGAAGTTATTCTAATCACGTGACAGTAAGTCGATAGATGGATGGACCTAAATCACAGATCATATTATTATTTTTGTGAATAGAAAGGTCAATGTGTAATAAGAAGAATACGGTATTCAATATTGATCCAAATTTTTGTGAGTGAGTTTATTTGGAACAGGCCGACTACTTTACGGCAAGACCAGAGGTATGTGTAAATTCTTATGGAACGGGGGAGAAAAACTTTCAAGCTCTTTTGAAAGACTCTACTTTACTGAGAATGAAAAGGACTGAATTCTCAAGGCAGGCCTTGAAGTGCCTGGTTTCTTGAAGGATGCTGGATTTCTCAACCACTGGTCATCATACCTGATCATTCACCTGCAAATGACCACTGTGTATGTAGATGGAAGGATTATACAGTTTTAGAGGATTCAAACGTGCATTAACCATACTTCATCTTGAACTTTCAAGACCCTGGTTTCTTTGAAGAGTTCTTGAAGGAACTTGGTGATGTGCTAATATGCGCTCGAATGTTCTGTTCTATATCTCATATGCTCAGAACCCTCAAGAATCACTCTCCTCTATTACTGCACATGCACACATATACCATCGTGCTTTGAATATCTGTTTCCAAATAGATACATCTTATATATTAAAATACATGTCTATTAATACCCTGCATAAAATATCAGACCTAATCATATGAGTTTGAATCTATTGAGTTAAACAACCCTCCACCTCGCCCAATCACTCGACACCAAATTGAAAAGAACATTATTCATCTTCTTAATAATTCCTATATAAAGACTGTATGAATCAAACGGAGACATTCAAATATATTCAGAGCAAACAAGCCTCATTGTGATGATCTTTCATTCCTAGATAAAGTAAATAAAGATGAAATGAGCCACGCGTGTTACACAATGCTTTATTGCCCTTTAATGGCATACACTGTATTTAACAAAGTAGCAAAAAAAAACAATTATACGTCAAAAGCATGCCCATTTTACTGTAGAACAGATTATTACAGATTGAGTAATATAAAGTCCACTAGAAATAAACATTTCAATCCATTACTACTATAAAAAAAAGTAATATGGGATAATTAGGTGTATAGTTTTCCCTTTTTTTTTAATTCTTATTTGAAAAGACCCATTCTTCCCCAAAAAACACACAATTTTCATCTTCACATATGGGTTTTCTATTTCTTGGAGCATGTTTTGGCCGAAGTAGCTCCAGATCAAAGCATTCGTCAGCCCATTGCAGGGATATTACCTCTGAACCTGTGGAATCCACTCCCCCAGGTAGTTCCGAGGGGAAGAAGTTCCAGGTGATAGGTGGCAGAAGGTTTAATAATGAAGAAGATGTGGATTATATGTTACCGAATGATGATACAGGTAAGATAAAGGAATGGGAAAGTAAAAAGAGAGATTCAATGTTGAATTGTAGAGGCTGATCGCTTGCACTTTCAACACTGGGCAATCAAATATACAATTGGAGGGTAAACAATTAAGATACGATCTGGAAATAAGGACAAATTATAATGTGTGTGTTGTTTTCATATAGACTCTATCAAGCACCTGTGCATGAATTATTAGTAAAGGGTAGTCGAGTAGTCGATGCTGGATGTGGGCCTGCAACCTGGACCTTTGAAATGGCTAAAGACTACCCTAATTCCAATTTCATAGGTCTCGATGTTTCTTTTGTGTTCCCAGAGATTATTAGACCACCCAATGTGGATTTCCATATTTGTAACATATCAAAAGAAATTCCTTTTGAAGATGACAGTATTGATTATTACCATCAACGATTACTCGTGGCTGGATTGAGTGTGGAAGATATGAAGGCAGTAAAGTATTTCATTCTGTAGTCATCTATCATAAACTCACATACATTGTATATTTAGGCTTTAAAGAATGCCTATAGAGTGCTAAAACCAGGAGGATATATTGAGTTGGGCGAGGTATGAATTGATGGGAATTAAGATAAGGTTTTTATCGTATATTCATGCTTTATGACAGGCTTTGATAGCGCAGGTGGAGAATAAAGGGCCTAAATACACACCGATCAATACCATGAGTAAGTTCTTTATATTTTATACTACGAACTTGAACCAAGACTAATGATAACACATCAGTGACTGCAATGATAAAGAAGAAGGGATTGTCCCCTGATATTGGTCTTGATATCGGGAATTACTTGACAGAGATTGGTTTTGAAAATATACACTATGAGAAGGTTCTTGTACCTGTTGGTCACACCAATAAAGCTGGTAGTCTCTGGTGGTAAGTTGGTGGTACCTATTCTCCCAAATAGAGTAACTAATATTGTGTTTAACAGGGAAGACTTTTCAGAGCTTTTCAGAAGTATCAGGCCTTTAGTGGCTATGGGTATTCCTGCGTACGAGGACCCTGAGTTATACGATGTGTTTGTAAATGAGTTGAAAGAGGAGTTTGCTGAATACAAAACGAACATCTGGTACTGCATAGCCTTTGGACAGAAACCGTTGGAAGCTACTTTATAGATTTACGTTCCTTCAAATTATTATTGGTGACATTGTCCCGTACAACCTTATGAATTATATTATGATACAATAAACAATATTGATACTATGCATGTATTAATGAAGTATGTCTTCCATCGACAGTGAACAGTGACTATCGATAATATGGGACATGATACTATATAAGATGAGTACTCTACAATAGAAAATAAGATGACTAGTGTAAATAAACTATACTGAATACAAACAGAATGCAAATAATATGAAAACTTCTTCTCTTGATAAGAAAAATGCAACAACAAAAAAGCATAAACCCTTCCTTGATGATATTTCTCCCTGCAGGTACAGAAGGAACACAAACAATCTCTTGAAATACCAATCATCTAATCCATAATACATGTTCTTCCAAGATACCCTGGCAAAATGCTTTTATGTTACACATCACTTATTGAGTGCTTGATCTTTTTATAAGCATAAATACTATTACTTTTTGGTACAAATGTTTGTACTCTTGTAGAAGTAACATTCAATCTGTCTTTCCTTCTGAAGGGGAATCTATCCAATCATTACAAATGAGAATACTTTACTTATCCATTAGATCTGTGAAACACGTATTTCTTCCTTGAATTATAAAAATATAAGAACTTCTTTACTCTCTCTCCCTCTCTCTCCTTTCACCATCATGTCAGATACCTCAGACCCTATTCCTGAAGTTGCAGACTTATCTGTCTCCGATACTACTACTGATGAGAAATCTCAAGTGATTAGTGGTAGAAGATACAATGCTGAAGAAGATGTTGACTATATGTTACCTAACGATGATCCTGGTAAGTGTATAAGAAGTGTATAAAACAGTAAACTGAATAACTTCTCATTGTAGAGGCTGATAGATTACACAAGCAACACAATGCCATCAAATACTCATGTGGAGGGTAAATACGGTATTAAAAAGAATAGGAACAGATAGTTGCACATCTCACATGGCATATTAGCAACTTCCGTGCACCTGTGAAAGAGTTATTGGAAGAAGGTATCCAGGTAGTAGATGCTGGTTGTGGTCCTGCTGCATGGACATTTGACATGGCCAAGGATTATCCCAACTCCCAATTTACCGGAGTTGATATCTCTTTTGTTGCTTCTGATACTGCCAGACCAGATAATGTTGACTTCAAGAATGCCAATATCACCAAGGAAATTCCCTTTGAGGATAACAGTGTTGACTACTACTTCCAGAGATTCTTGGTAGCTGGATTGAATAAAGAAGACATGAAAGCAGTAAGGATTTTATCACTCATTTTAAAAAGAAGGGAACTCCACTTATGAGATCTATAGGCTTTGAAGAATGCTTATCGAGTAGTGAAACCAGGAGGGCACATTGAGATAGGCGAGGTATATATATATGTTTTCATTAATCAAGGGAAAACTCTTATTAAACAGAGCATTCATAAAGGCTCTGATTGAAACAGTCGAGAACACTGGTCCCAGATACACACCTGTCAGGAACATGAGTAAGCTCAGACTCTGATGATATAAGGGGTATTAGGATTGACATTTATTTAGTGGCTGCTGTTTTGAAGAAGAAGGGATTGAGTCCTGATATCGGTCTTGAGATAGGAGATTTCTTGACAGAGGTCGGATTTGAAAATGTTCATTTTGATAAGAAGACTGTCCCTGTGAACCACACCAACAGGGCTGGTGAACTCTGGTGGTAGAGTATTATTTGTTTATCATTATTTCTTTGTTGAGCTTACCAAGTTATTTTCTTTCAGGGGCGACTTTGCTGAACTCTTCAGAAGCATCAGACCTGTTGTGGCCATGTCTATTCCTGCATATGAGGACCCTGAAGTCTATGAAGGGTTTATTCAAGCTGTCAAAGAAGAGTGTGCTGAATACAAAACTAATGCCATTTTCTGTTTTGCCTATGGTCAAAAGCCATTGGAGGAAAGTGCATAGATAAATAAAGGATCGCCTCTTCATTGTAATGCATATCAAAGGGTATATTTAATTGGTTGTGTGTCCATATCCAAATTGTGCTTGAGATAGGCAGTCTGCTTGGGAAAACAAATAAAATGCTCCTTTGAATGAAATGCATGTGATAAAGCCTTGGCTCTACTTATTAGGGTAACTCTCAATTGTGATTCCCTATTCTTGTCAAAGGATTATCATACCACTAGATAAAACAGTCTTTAGTATATCCTAATGGTAGCAGAACATGCATTTCTAGTGTTAAACTTTCATTGATGTACAAATGTCGTACTTTCATTAATCTTCTGCAGTGATAAAATTAGGCCCGTTTACTTATTTGGAAAGCGGTATTAACTAAGCACCCGCTTTATTAAAAGGTACTAGCCAATATGATAAGTATTCAATCCTGATATTATACAATCATAAATGGTCTATTGTTTGTGTGGCAGGACCCGTTGTGATCTAATAATACGAAGAAATTCAGAAATAATATACAGTAAGGATTGCTTATGCTTTGTCATCGATAATTCAGGTTCGACAGGGTAAACTTCAAGGGAGAATAGGTTACACAGCAACATACAATGTATTTGTACATGCATAAGGTAAATGGGTAAACTTATCTTCATAAAAAAGATAAATTTTACAGGCAACACTCTTTGATATATATATTTAACTGGAGAAATCTTATAGACTTTTAGCTACAGAAAGAAATTATTATATATAACCGGTGGATGCTTTCTACTGAAAACATATTTATGACCGAAAGATATTCTGTACCCTGAAAGGGTAGATGGCACCACTACTTCCTAATTAAGAAGTAAGGCTACCACACTCACATTATTATCACATTGTAGTTTATCACAGAAAGCCTTTCTGTTTATCCATCAAAGCAACAATCATTGCTCATAAGTCTTTGTACCTAAAACCAACGCTTTATCAAAAAAAAAAAAACTGGATAACCTTGGTATAACTGAGTGTGAATAAGATAGAATGATGTTGAGGAATAGATATCCAACAAGCTATAGGAGAAGGATCAAACTGTCAAAATAGAACGAGCCTACCTATCAAACACACATAATATCCCCATCAGTTACACTTGAATACACAATTAATACTGGTCGTCATGTGCCTATCCATCTCAGAAGCGCCTGTTTTCTCATATTACAAAAAAGACTTATTCTCTATGATAGGTTCCATATGATATTCAAAACGCACAAAAATTATAATAAATATAGTTTGTGAATCATGCATTTTGAGTAACTTTTTTTGGGAGCTATTTGTGTACGATGGTATAGATCTATCAGGTGCCTTATTTATGCACTCTTTAAAGAACACACCTTTCTTCTTCTCTTTGGTTTTTTTTTCTTTCTTCTCATCAAAAAACAAATGCACTTTCCATTTATTCTAGAATGCTTTGGAAAAAGAAACCTGAAGCTGACACATCCAAAGCACAAGACACCCAGTCCACCGAGTCCATCTGAAGGGGGAAATTTTCAAGTGGTGGAAGGAAGAAGGTTCATTGATGAAGAAGATGTGGATTATGTTCTTCCTAATGATAATACAGGTAAGTGGTTTATAAAAGAGAAAGGGAGCCAAAGAAAGCTTAAGATTGTTTCTTTTTTGAAAATAAGAGGTCGGTCGGTTACACTTACAACACTGGGCATTGAAGTTGGCATTTGGAAGGTAGAGATATCTCTTTCTTTTTCTTTGGCTTGATATATGAAGAATGGTTAACTTACCTGTATCAATCAGAAATTACCATGCACCTGTTCAGAAGTTGTTGGAAGAGGGAATACAGGTAGTGGATGCAGGATGTGGACCTGCTACTTGGACATTTGAAATGGCCGAATCGTATCCTCATTCTCATTTCACCGGGTTGGATGTTTCTTCTGTTTTCCCAGAATCTACCAAGCCATCCAATGTCGATTTTCATATATGCAATATTTCAAAAGAAATACCTTTTACCGATAACAGTATTGATTACTATCATCAGAGATTACTGGTGGCTGGATTGAATGATGAGAGTATGAAAGCAGTAAGTCCTTTTTTTGGACTCATTAGCCATTTCAGCTTACTCATATTATTCATTAGGCCATAAAAAATGCATACAGAGTATTAAAGCCAGGAGGATATCTTGAAATGACTGAGGTAAATTTCTTATCTATTCCATTGTTAGCTTCATCCTATTGACACACACCAAAAAAAGGCTTTGATGGGAACCGCATTGAATGCAGGCACGAACTTCACTAATATAAAAGAAATATGTAGGTCATACACTTGACAATATGTTATACAATAATAATTCTTCTCTGTGTTGTAATTAGTGGCTGGTATAATGAAGAAGAAAGGTCTGAATCCTGATATAGGCAATCTCCTTGGGGATTACATGCAAGAGGCCGGATTTGAAAATATTCACCATGAAAAGAAGCCTGCACCCATGAATCATTCAGGCAAGGCAGGTGAACTCGCTTGGTATGTTTTCTTTATTGGTGCCCTATAATTTATACGAGAGTTCTAATGGCCGTGTCTATATTTATAGGGAGGATTATGCGGAACTTTGCAGAAGTTTCAAGCCTTTTATTGCTATGGTTAACCCTGCTTATCAGGAGACTGAAGTATTCGAGAAGTTTATCAGGTCTGTTGAGGAAGAGTGTGCTGAAACGAAAGCAATGGTTGTTTTTTGTGTTTCTTATGGTCAAAAACCATTAAAATAATAAAAAGAGTGTACTTCATAATTATCCCAAACCCATAGATATGCTGGATAGAACTGTTCATACTTGTGATAGAATGGGTCGTTATTCTGGCACTAGGATAGTTTTTCCCTACAGCCGCACCTACTAGTGAACTTGAAAGATGAAAGTCGTATATACAAGATAGACCTGCTTGATTTCTCTGTTGCTGTACAGGCTATATGATCATTTCAAGGAGAACTCTAGTGTTTTTTGTCTGTGCCTGGGAAAAGGCACATAACATCAGGGTGTGTGGGACAACTCTATTCCCATAAAAAGTCATAGATCGTAAATCAAGGTTTTAGGGGTATAAGTTATCTCGATGATCAAAAAATAGAGCACATTGGGTAGTAACACGTGATCTATAACCTATTCATTCTAGGAGAATCCATGGCAACAAATAGAGATGACAATCGTAAGGGGAAGTACAATGCTAAAAGTGTAAAGATCCATACCATTACGTCATGTTCCTGTTGTTACCAGCATTTGTAATCATGATCATTATTCCCAACCCATAAATCACCCTATCCCCATCTACCAATCCAATCTATTGTTTCCATGGTAGCTGTTACTAACCAGTCATCACACCGTGACTACCCTCTTACTTCTTCTATCCAGAACACTCTTTCGATCCTGTGTACATCTTTGATTGTTTGCTTCACTTACTCCGACCATGTGTGACTTGAACCATTTCTGTTTATTTATTTTTATTTATTTTTTGAGAGAGAGAATCTCTTTCCCCCCACCTTTATTTTTTTTATTTATTTTTTTCCCTTCTTTTTTTTATTTTTCACTTTCTTTATCACTTATTTTCTCTTTCTCTTCTCTCTTTTCTCCTTTATTTAAATAAGAATAACAAAAAGACACTTCTAAATATGCACACCAACTCCCACCTTCATCCTTATTTACAGCCTTCATCAGGTAATGCCAATCCTTTAGCTTCATCTCTTCAACACGGCAACATGAACGCGTTGTCACAACACTTTCCCACTCGTTCTACCGGCAGTGATCCCTTTGTTTATGCTCAAATGATGAATAATCCACCTCCTTCTATGCCTTCTAATTATGTAATGCAACAACAAGAAGTACACAAATTAGCTCAGATGGATGAAGAAAAGATATATGTGTTGGTTCTCGACTTACTCAATCCAGCAACCAGGGAGAAAGCTCTGTTGGATTTAAGCAAGAAGAGAGAACAGTATGAGGATTTAGCCTTGGTGCTATGGTATTCCTATGGTAACCACACACACACACATAGAGTGATTCATCCCTATTGATATTCTTTTCTTTTCTTTATAGGAGTGATACCCGTTTTACTTCAGGAGATCGTCACTGTTTATCCACTCTTAATACCTCCTACTTTGAGTGGTGGTGCATCCAACAGGGTATGTAATGCACTTGCTTTGTTACAGTGTGTTGCCAACCACAACGAAACACGAAGTTTATTTCTTCAAGGTAAAAAGAAGGAAAGAAAGAGAAGACTACAGTATTCTCATTTACTCTTTTCTCTTTCTTAGCTCATATTCCACTCTATCTTTACCCATTTTTAAATACAACCAGCAAGACTCGTCCCTTTGAATACTTAAGATTGACTAGTTTGGGTGTCATTGGAGCACTTGTGAAGGTAAAGCATATAGATAGATCTACGGGATGTCAACTCATCATGTATCCTGTAGAATGATAACCCTGAAGTCATCAGCTTCCTATTATCAACTGAAATCATTCCTCTATGTTTACGTATAATGGAAACAGGCAGTGAATTATCCAAGACAGTGGCCATATTTGTGGTGCAGAAGATTCTCTTGGATGACACAGGGCTGGTATGTGAATAGAAAGTACTAAATAGAGGAATACACATTGATATTTCGATTAGTATTATATATGTCAGACATACGAGCGTTTCTATGCTGTTGCCACAGTACTGCATAATATGGTAAATCAGTTGGTTGAAACTCAGGCTATGAGATTACTGAAGCATGTCATCCGTTGCTACTTGAGATTATCCGAGAATTCAAGGTAAATCATTAAATGAATGAGTAGATACGGATGAACTGACCCATCCCATCAACAGAGCACGTGAAGCATTACGCCAATGTCTTCCTGAGCCATTAAGAGATTCCACTTTCCATCAAGTATTAAAAGATGACATTGCCACCAAACGATGCCTTGGTCAATTATTACTCAATCTATCAGATGGCATAAACTAACACACCATATTCATTATACAACAGAAATATCATTCACAAACATACACTTTCACCTCACAAACAAAAACAAACAAAAAAAAAGCATCTTTTTTTTATAAACCACTTTTTTATTATTTATTCTATATTTATAGGCTGGCTGGTCCCTTTTTTTTCCCTTCTTCTCTCACTCTTTATAAATGTAGATGTACATGTTTCTTTATTTTTATTTTTTATTCCCCCATTCTTTTATAATATAATCCTTTTTTGTTTATTTGAAAAAAAAAGAAAGAAAAAGTCATCTGCCACCTATCTTCTAGTCCATTCATTCCCTTCAATACACACACACACTACACACACCCAAATAAACAAATCCTATCAACCAACCATTTCATGGCTTGAGATCAGTGTTACACTGTTTATTTTTGATTCTTATTTAAGGTTCACTCTCCACTCATCCTTCCTCTCTTCTTCTTTTATTTATTTATTTAGGATGACAGTTGAACAAGACGTGGATGTTCATGCACCCGCAAAGACATATTATACATCAGGCACCAATGCCCGAAACAGACACCGTACAGTCTCGGTAAACAGAGCATGGTTGAATAAAGTTGTATGTTTTAATTTAATAAGTGTGTGTTAGGGACATCACAGTACAATGAACAAATTAGGGGAAGATACAACGAGACAAAGACGTGCTTCTCATGGTAAATAAACAAAGAAGCTCCGAATTCTCTTACTTATTCTATGCATATAGATGACAAGAACAAGGCAAGGAAGTTCTTGCTAGATGTAGTTGAAACGAAACGTATCTTGGTTGAACAAGAAGACACAGATGGTGATTTCCAGATCACAGTCAACGACCTCGGTCCTAAATCATTGTCTGTTGGAAGTGCAGATTCAGGTGGATACCGTAAGATAGAAATCAGGGGTACTTACATGCTCTCGAATTTACTCCAAGAACTTGCACTGGCAGAAGACTATGGGCGTAAATACATCGTCCTCGATGAAGCCCGATTGAATGAGAACCCAGTCGACCGATTATCTCGCATGATCCGGCACAACTTCTGGGACGGCCTGACTCGCCGTATCGATGCAGAAGGTCTGATGAAGATCTGCGCTGACCCTAAGAACAGATCAGATAATCAGCACCCTCGTATTTATGTTCCTTACAATGAGGATGAAGTCTTCAAATACTACCAAACACTTGCTACTGAACAACCTCAGTTGAAGCTCGAAGTGGAGAGATTACCTCAGGACATCACACCCGAGTATGTTCAGAGCATCAATGATAAACCCGGATTGCTGACACTGGCACTCGAACGAACCGAACGGGGATTCCAAGGTGTCCCATTTGTTGTGCCTGGTGGTCGGTTCAATGAGATGTATGGCTGGGATAGCTACTTTGAATCACTTGGACTACTCATTGATGACCGTGTGGATCTAGCGAGAGGCATGGTCGATAACTTCGTGTATGAGATCAACCATTATGGGAAAATCCTGAATGCCAATCGATCCTATTACCTCTCACGTTCTCAGCCTCCTTTTTTGACTGATATGGCAAGACGGATCCATTCGAAATCACCAGACCCAGAGTGGTTAAGAGGAACATTGAAGGCAGCCATCAAGGAGTATCATACAGTATGGATGAGTGAACCTCGTTTAGACCCTAAAACTCAATTATCACGCTATAGACCTGCAGGAAAGGGAATTCCACCAGAGACCGAGTCATCTCATTTTGATCATATCATCAAACCTTACGCTATCAAGGCGGAGTTGTCTGTTCCCGAATACATGAAGCAATACAATGAGGGCACTCAGCTGGAACCTGACCTGGATGATTATTTCCTACATGATCGTGCTGTACGTGAGTCAGGTCATGACACCACTTACAGATTCGATGGGTGTTGTGCTAATTTGGCTACAATCGACTTGAATGCCTTACTCTTTAAGTATGAGAGGGATATTGCTGAGTTGATTGAACAGGAACTGGATGGGCACCTGGAAGATGAGCAAGGCGTGTCTCAGCAACCCGAAGTGTGGAGAGAGAGAGCACAGAGAAGAAGAGAGGCGATCGACAAGTACTTGTGGAATGAAGACAAGGCATTGTATTTTGATTATGATACACTGAAGGAAGAACAGATCACCTACGAGAGTGTGACTGCATTATGGGCTTTATGGGCAGGGTGTGCTAGTCAGGAACAGGCGGAGAAGCTGGTGAATCAGTCATTGAGTAAGTTTGAAGTGTTGGGTGGGTTGGTGTCAGGTACATTGGAGTCAAGAGGAGATATCAGTTTAGATAGGCCCAACCGACAGTGGGATTTCCCCTTTGGATGGGCTCCTCACCAGATATTGGCATGGCAGGGATTAGAGAATTATGGTATGAAGGGTGTGGCTGATAGATTAGCCTATCGCTGGTTATACATGTATGTTAAAAGAAGAGAAATAGTCGATGATGAGCATAACTTATTTTCTTTGTGACATAGGATCACTAAATCGTTTGTTGATTTCAATGGTGTTGTTCCTGAGAAATACGATGTCGTGAGCTTATCCCATAAAGTACAAGTAGAGTATGGTACAGTGGGCATTGACTTCCAATATGTACCAAGAGAAGGATTTGGATGGATGAATGCATCTTATCAAATTGGACTGAGTATGCTACCTAAACCAATGAGAAGAGCATTGGGTATTATCAGTCATCCAGAAACCGTATTTGAGAAGTTCAATCTCATGTATCCTAAATCACAAGAAGAACAGATCCAAGAAGCAGAAGCTATTACTGAAAATGGACAAGACATAGCTGCTATCACTTATATTGGATCAATCAGATCACCCCAATCACCTTATTTGGCTCCTAATAAGTCAATGGATGACCTTTTCTATTCATCAGACACAGCTGATCCATCTTCAGGTGAAAATACACGTGAAGAAAGTCAAGAATCTATAACTGAGGAATCAGAAGATGAAGAGGAGGAAGAAAAGAAAGTGACATTCGGCACATCAGATGATGAAGATGTCAGTCAAGAAGAATCAGATGATAGAAATAGAAGCACAGTTATGTAGATTCCCAAATAAGGAAAAACACAAATAAACTTTATTATTTTAAGCTTTTATTTTGGCGTGAGTTGCATAATGGCTGACACAGGTACCACTTCCACATCCCTTGCTCTGGCTTTGACACTTAAGTTCCTATCGCCTGTGACTAAACAAACAGGAGCCGCTGTTTGTACTGAATTCTGCTGCCACCATAAACAAACAGACAACACTAAATCATCCAGATTCTTATCTGTTTCTCCAAATGTGAACTGTTCTGACCTTATTTTGATATCATGCATTAGATTATGATGAGATGTCTGAATACGTAACTGAGGGCTTGATTTAGGTTTATTGGCTAATGTGGTTTCAATCAACTGAATAGCCTGTGTTGCTGCCACGCCTAACCGTTGAGCATTTCCCTTCAATCCATCCAGTTCAGTCACCACTAAAAGAAGGTGTTAATACACTTGCAAAAAAAAGTATGTATTCCTTTCTATATTGAAGTTTACCAACAAGGGGTACAATAATAGACCATTGGCGACTAGCAAAGAGTTTGGTGATCTGATCCATGTACCCAATAAAACAATTCGTATCCAGTACCAGGATAGTCTTCCCGGGGATAATACGTTCACGCAAATACTCCAGACGGACTTCTCTTTCCTTAAGACGTCCCACTGGCAACCGACGAAATCCATACTGTTTCTCGCTTTGGGCACTTGTAATCATCGACTGTAATTGTTCACGTCGTTTCTTCAGTTGAGTCATTCTGTCATCGTCATCATCCGATATCTCTGTTTCATTAGACAACAGAACCACGTCTTCCATTTCTTCTAATGAAACAGCTGGTTCTTCTTCGATTCTCACAGGGATTTCTTCCTGTTCAGACACGGGTACCTCAATATCGTGGGTACATTCGATCATTTCCTCGACAGGATTATAATGGAATACATGATGTAGTTGCTAATTGCAAGTGTTAGCTCTTTTGTTTTGTTATCATTTCATTTCCTTTTACCTTGATCAATACAAATCCATATTCTAAAATCTTCATCTTACGCTTCACTTCTATATCCTGATCAGAAGATGTGTGTGTAGGTTGGATAGACAGCTTGACCATTCTACTATGCACCTCATCTACCCATCCCAATCCCCTTAGATGATGTTCTTCGGGTAACTCAGGCTGAACACCCATCACACCCGTCACGCTCTCGACAAACCTCTTCTCTTTATCCTCCTGCTCTTGCTCCATGAAATGCGTGTTAATGAGATCATATTTATCTTGCTCCAATTCGGACATCAACCGATTCAAGAACTGGATCAGCAATGGCCAGAACGAACTGGATATTTTGGAAACATGGTCGAACTGAGGCAAGAAATCATAAGCAATCGTGCCTATCATTGTATCCCACAACGAATCCAAGCAAATGCCACTGATGGACATCCAATGAAGGAGTATTTCAATATACACAAACCATCCATTCTCATCCACGGGTTCTTCAGAACAAGGTAAAGAAGGTAATTTAGGTGTTTCTGGTGGATTCTGCGAGTTCAAGTATCTCTGCATGAGTTCTACTGCCATTTGTATCATGATATCAATTCCGTAACTGAACTGAATAGTGTCCTTCATCTGATCCAATAACTTCTGATACTCTTGTTCGTCATGAGAAGAATGGAAGTACCTAGCTTTGTTCTGAATCAGTAGTTTGTGTAGAGAGGAGTTGGGGTAATCGTAATTGTAGAGTGCAGAAATAGATAAAACGATGGTCTCGAACCAGAATAGATTCAGACCAGAAGAACTTGTCTGTTTAGAGTGTGTCGACGAGAAGAGCGAGTCAAAGAAGAGTCGCTTGATACGAGAGAACTCATCCAATCCTATCTTAGTGAACAACAGACCATGGAGTCGTATCAGATAAGGTACGGTCGTGTCCATTGACTTTTTCTTCAATGATTGTACACAACACCTATTCGTCTCAAACAACACCAACAGGCCTTCTCTTGCATTCAAGAACTCATTTCTTCTGACCATCAAGCTCCTGATACTCCAATACAGCTTATGGAACTCATATCCTGGTGGATTATCTTTCCTCTGCATCAACAAGGACAAATTGAAATACAAGTTCCCTTTATCAGGCATCACCCAGACCCCTTGAGAGTAATGTTTCCAGGCTTCCTCTAATGCTTTCTGTTTCATGGATTCAGGACAATACGCCCACCTGTACCGAGCAATATCAGCACGATACGAAAGACAGATGTACCATTTATACCGGCGCGTTCTTTTCCACTGACGGAGCCCACTCTTGTCGTTCTCGGTCTCCATCGACTTCAAGAAGAGTGTCAGCTGCTGATAGAACTGGTCCACTTGATCCAAGTACTGCATAAACAACGCCAACACATGCTCGTCTTCCTTGAGTGCACACCTGAACTGCTCCACCAGAGTATAGAATGCTCGTTTCCAACATAACCCAATCAGCCCTTTCTTCTCTGCATAGTCAGGATCACATTGGAGGATATCGAGGTATTTGTACCCAAGTGCCATGTGCAGTCTCATCTTCTCTTTCCAGTCGACTTCTCCTTTCTCTCGGCGTCGCACGCTCGTTTCTTTTCGTGTCAGGAGGGCATCTTGGGTGGGTTGGCTGAGGTGGTCGATATCTGCTTCTATCTTATGAAGTGCACTGATGAGTAATTTGCACTGTTTACGTTTTGTGTCCTCGACAGGCTTCTTCAGTACTTTCTCAGGTTCCTTGGGAAGCTCTTTGGGTTTATTGAATCCTATGGGATGGTCGGAATGAGGGTTGAATAACTGTCTAGTTAAGGGTTCTCGTCTACTGTATTCATCTTTTTTGGTTCTTCTATTCATTATATTTTTAAGTTTTTAGAAAGAGAAAAAAGAAAAAAAAAGAAGCTCCCTAATTGTGTTATCTATGAAAAGTAAGAGAGAATGTGTAAGTAGAAGAGGATAGACAGCATAAAGAAGTTCAATTACAAAGAGTTCAAGTTCATGAGGTGCTTTATCGAAAGGGTTCTTTTTTCTTTTTATTAAAGAAAAAAAAGGAATAGAGAAAAGGGGGATTTATTTAGATATTATATTCTGATTGGTTCATTTCTTGTACAGATAATCTGTATCAATAAAGTATTCCTTCAAGATGACTTCCAATTGAGATAAACGATGAGAGAGCAACCTCGATCTTTCTTCTTCCAGTTCCAGTCGATCTTGAATATCTCCAAGTGGATTGTCTGTATGGGCAGGTGCTGGTTTATTCCATGTGGGTTTCAGTAGAGCTTCAGTGCTGTTCTGTGTGTTGATACGGGCCAAGTCACCCTCTTTGTCTTCTATCTTCTTGGATTGGAATAGGGGAATACGATGCATGATACCAAAGGGGGAAAGGCGGTTCATTCCGAATAAGAGTGTGTATATAGTTATTAGGATACCATAAATACCACCAGCAAGGGCAATTGAATTAATCAGTGTGTGTTGCCTTATTTCAGTCTAAACAAAGTGTGAGTAGGATGGGAATGGTTAAAGAAAAGTGATGATTACCTTGATTTCAATGGTACTCTGGGATAACTGAACAGAGAAATACCCTTGATAGTCCTATTTAAATCAAAAATAAGAAAACTCTTCAGGAGAAATTTCATCTTATCCTTTACATCTTTGGGTATGGAAGTAGGTGGGAAATTTGGACTGGGGTTGATGGGCCATGTCATTTGAGTGGTTGGAAGTGTAATGATATCAATATAATCCGGTTCCTAAGAGGTTATAAGCAGTATGAGTAAGAAAGAACAATACGCCAATAGAGAGTTTTACTTACAAGTCCCAGTATAGCTGGTACATTTCCTGGCTCAATGGCCCTATACTTCTCAGCATGAAATGAAATAGAGGATGTATGGTCGATCATTGTAGTTGCACGAGATAGACCTAGACCTATATTGGCCATAGTGGCTTTCTTTTTGGGATGATATAAGTACTTATGATTAACTTCTATGTTGGGAAACTCCTTCCTTACTTCTCTCGGCGTAGTTCCTCTTGTACTGGGCTGCCATTGACTAAAATGAGGATGATAAAGGGTAAGTGTGATAGAAGGATAAGCGATGGTTGTATATGACAGATTGAACAGATTGTCTATATTCCAATAAAAGTCGAATCTTCGTATGGATCCAATAGGTGCATTTTCACTTGCTGCCATTCGATAATCATCTTTCACTCTGAACAAGTAACATTTGTTATTGTCTGTTTGTACACCATGCTCGAAATACTTTGACCAACAATCAGGTATAGTTCCTGTAGTCCAGTTATAATATACAATGGAGCAATTGATTACTGTCATAGTCGAGTTCTGCACGCATAGCTCTATTTCAGGTGCTTCGATATCGACTACTTTATTATCAGATGATATCTGAAGAAGAGGTTGTTCAGAATAGATCTTATAGAGAATGAAAACAATGTTAGGTGTCATCAGGTATTTTCTCTTCTTCTTGGCTTTTACTTGTATGATCAGATAGGAACAATAGGCCAAGAATACCGCCATCAAGAATAAGAAGCATCCACCTCGATAATACACTAAATGATGAGGTTCCAATGGCTGCAGAAGAAATGAGTGAAATGTATAAGGTTTCGAAAACGATCATTTTACCCGTCTACTGAAAGCTTCGTGCTTGAATAGCATTGTGAAGAAGGTGGAGGGGAGAAAAGAGAAAACTAAAGAATTAAAGAGTAAGCGATTTTCTATTATGGGCTTATGCATAAATACTAGTGTAAAATAAGGTTTAACAGATGCTACTGAAGCGTGTGACTATGACGCTTGGTGTTATAGAATATCTACAGTGATAGATGTACCCATCACATAAAAGTAATTGATTGATTGACATTAACAATGGCAGACTCTGAACATATTACAGCATGGTCATAGTATGTATGACTATCTAGGGGCTTCATTGAGAGTCGGGGGTAGCATTCCCGTAACATCCGAATCAGTGCACCACATTACCCTCTGTCATTTGCATATCTTTTTTTAAATACTTGACAGATCAACTTGTTCATAGCATCAATTATAGTTTGTTCCTATTGATTACTTTCACATGAAATCTTCTTTCAATATAGAATTAAAAGTGATTTGAGTATGAGAATAAGCAGTATGGGCGTATTTCCCACTGTTGCTTCTTATATCCTGATCATCTCTCATTGTGTGGGTTGAGTCGAAAATAGGTAGTTCTGTGCTTGACTTTAGTTTCATGCTTTATGAGACATTCCTCATTTTTCGTGTGTCAGGGTATCTTATCACAAAGTCGTTAATAAAAGAATCACAGTAGTGCTCTAGTTTCCATCTGTTCTTCATGATACACCATACACACACATAAACTGTCTCACAATGACACTGGTTCACAGTGGCTTAGGGAACGCGTTACAAAGAGAAGATTTTTTTCTTCGTGATCTCCAATCTGTTTACTTGATTCCATACGAAGATGTCTGATTAACAGAAGAGTTGAATGACATAGTATGATTATACTGGAGTAAACAAACTACACCATATGCAGTTACCATAATTCCCTTTTATACGGATATACTCTAGGTATCCATGGTATTCAGAAGGGATACAACCAGTTGATATAGAGAAAATAGAAAGCCTGTATATACCACACCTGATTTTTGTTTGTGTGAACACCTATTTTTTGTCCGGGGGTAGTATTCACTGGACTGTGAATGATCCAGCTCAGTATAAATGCTTATAAGATATAGGGGTAGTGAGTGAGTCTGGCGTAGAGGGGATGGGTGAATAAGGCTGGATAGTAGCAGAAGATGTAGACATTATAAAGGTAAGGAAGTAAGGGAGAAGAGAAGGAAATCGTGGAAGAACAAGAGATGAGGGGAAGCTTGTTGCTTACCTAACAACAAAGGTGGATAAGTGCGAAGTAAGGCATGTGCTGATGAAGCATTTCCTTACTCTCCTTCATGCCCAGTTTGCTCCCTTTGAGTATGAATCGGAGAGGATGCTTCAACTGGAGCAATCACTGTCTCTTGTGGGTGATGAGCCTTTGAAATAAAATCTTTTTTAGTCAAGTCAATTGCCACAATATATTAGTTCACCAGTGATGTTATTCGAGTGTAATGACTTTATTCATAGAACTTCAGATCTTATATGCCTTGACTAAAAAAATTGGTTCAGTTAATTATAGTTGAAATATGTCTTGACTAACAAATTGATTCAGTTGATTATTCAGTTCCACAGTGTGACTATAACATTGATTCTTCTAATTCTGGTGGTAAATCTACGTTCATTGACTAAGCGAGTCTTTTTTCATTAACTATATTAAGTGACTTTTCTATATTTATACTATGATGGTTCAATGAGGGCCTTATCCAACACACTTTACAAAATATCTACACTCATTTGGCATGCATAGTAGAAGAGATACTTTGATACAAAATATAAAGATTTTATTAATGACATTAGTCAGTTGGATCAATTTCTTCTGATTCTATTCAGCTAATTATTAGTTATATATCAATGAGTTCATGACACAGTGACAAATTACCTTGTTTTTTAGGCCTCATAAGGATCTATGCGAAGAAGACGAAATTAGGAACACCGACAGTCGGGTGAATACTACCCACCGGACAAAAAACAGGTGTGGTATATACAGACTCTCCAAAGAAATAGCTCATTGCTGACCCTGAAGAGAATAATTTAGCCTCTTCAAAGCTACGTATTCACCCTTGATCATATTGAGCTAGCAAGACACATGCTTCTTTAAATGTGTCACATAACACTATTAACCATCTTCAGGTTATCAAAGGAAGTAATAACGGGGATAGAAATCAATAACAAACAAAGGCAGTATCTCTCTCCAGCATATGGATTACAATAGGTCATTCTACCAATGGATGTTCCTGATCTACAAGATCTATCACAGGCATGGTGTGATGGAGACTGTTAATGAAGATACTGGCTGCAACATTCAGTATTGGAACAGAGTCTAAGAAGATGTAAAATATGAATACTACACACTATCAATACGTTCAACTTTAAGACGTGTTCATAGTATTTATAGCCCATGTACTTCTTTATTGGACTTTGTGTATTAAGTATTGGATGAAATACCTATAAGGCTTTAGAATAGCAGCTGTCCGACTTGTTATTTAAATGAAGTGTCACTTGAAGTAAGATTATCGATTAATAAACATTTATTCTGTTAGGACATAAGGTATCTCTAAGCTTATGACTAGAAATAAAAGCACATGTATGTAGAAGTTGGGTTATTAGGTCTCTTCATCTTGATATGTACTCTATGATTTCAATATGTGATAAGATTACAGTGATAGAGTGAGAATGAATATGATTGGTTCATGGCTTGGCGTTCCAAGAACACATGGTAAACCTTATTTCATATATAAACAAAAATCCCCCCTCCTTCCCCTCCCCTTTTCTTCTTCTTCTTTGGTTCTTTTTCAGCCAGAAACCCCAGCACAAAGAATGACCCTGTAGATGAATCCTTAATAACAGTACTAGAACCACGGCTAGTATGGTTTAGCGTAGTAAGGTGTGAAGTATGGTTATGGTATTGGCTTCTCGTAGACCATTCGGTGGTGGGCTCTAAGAGTAGCCATCCCTAAGAGTGTGTAGCAACTCGCCGGTGTAGAGGAAAGAGTATTGTAGCATATGGATATCTTTATTACGTCTGGATTTGTCTGATCTCGAGTGTAGATGAGTATTGCCTGACAGTACTGTGATTCTGCTGACAGTGACCTAAACAGGGAACAAAGACCCATTGGGCACCTACTTTTGGGATCAGATGGGCTTCTCACCTTCTCGTTGGTTGATCCTGTTAATCGAGTACTTGATGTACTTGAGAACTGAGAAGAAGCCCCCTTTTTAAATATGATAAATGAAAAGAGTCTTTATAGTACGCGTCTTAATGTCTTCCTTCCTACATACACTTACTGCTTATGCTTAATATATGTTATAGTCTTTACTGCAATGTATGTCAGTGGGAGTGGCTATAGCGAGAGCCATAATGAGAGCCATAGCGGGAGCCATAATGAGAGCCATAGTGAGAGCTATAATGAGAGCCATAGTGAGAGCTATAATGAGATCCATAGTGAGATCCATAGTGAGAGCTATAATGAGATCCATAGTGAGAGCTATAATGAGATCCATAGTGGGAGCCATAGTGGGAGCCATAGTGGGAGCCATATTGTGTATTCTCTACTGGCTTACATATGTGTGTCATGGATGTACCTATATAATCTAATTCTATGAATCATAGCTTTCAATGCACACAGTATGCGTTGTATCAGAGCTCAGGATTCTCTTACCACACACCTCAGAGTGAGAAGGAATCTGTTGTAACTTCACAAAGATGGGTGGAGAGTATGATTATTCAGTGAAATGCAAGTGGTAGTGGCTAATTTATCTTACATAGTAGGCGATTATGTATACTAAAGAGTTGGATGATAGATATACCATAGAAAATACTATCATTAGACCAACAGGACAGGTATAGAAAAGTATAGATAGACTACCTAGCGAGATTAGTTGATCAATAGGATGTTTGGCTATTACAGTTTAGCACAAAATCCAGCGCTTATATTATGTTTGAAGTGGTGTAGTATGGGATAACAAATATGATGCTTAATACACGATGCATTTATTAATTTTTTCTGCACTTGAGAGGTATCTCTCCTTTCTTATGGGGTCTTATTTCATCCAAATTTTTCTTCTTTTTTCTAGCCATAATAAATATTAGAGATATTAATTATATGTAAACGGAAATGTCTAGATAATTGATCAATTACCCTTTTTTCACTACATAGAGAGTCTAGAGTTTTTTCATCCAGATTGTACATAGAATCCCTGCAGAAACTTTTACATTTTTTGCGCCAGTATCCACTAAGCCTGTCTTTTATACTTTCTTTATCCGCTCTATGGGTTACGGTGGCTGTACTTGGTCCAGCTTTATCGGCAAATACAGTCAATGAGAACAATGAGAGGACTAAACAGATGATAAGCTTCATGGTTATCGAATGCTAGAGAAGCAGGAAAATGGCATAAGTTTGGATGACCTTTATTTATAAAGAGATAGTGGTTTATTGTATGAGTATTATTCAATCTCGTAATTGATCTATACTTTCTACAGTAAATAACATGACACTGGCAGTATGTTGGTTTCATTGTGTTGGTGGTTTCCGTATATGTTAAAACATCTACTGCTTGAATGTAACAAGATCAAGAGCAGTGGGTACTTTATACTATATAAGGCAATTGCCGATTATAGATGTTGCCTTTCATCCTCACCAGGATCATTTCTATCTTCTTCAAAAGATGGATGAACATCCTGGATATACCCAAGGATCAAAAGCCATCGCAATAGTGGGAGTATAATGCCTATACTACTATTTGACCTTTCCAGCAGACAAACCACCAACAGAGTGGAAGGTCAGATGATTTATTATATCCAGTGTCTGCAGCGAGTGAACCGATATGGAATCAGATAGACCCAGTAAACGGCAGTTAAAGGGCATATGTTTGAGTCCGTGAATATGATCAAGGGTAGACCCAAACAGTGGCGTATTCCTGGCAGAACTGAAAGCCAAGGTCGATGTCCAGCTCTGTCAGATAAGGAAGTTGGAGGAATGAATCAAGAGGAGATCGGATTCTGTTAATCTTGAGCAACTGGATAAAACCCTTTAATCTAATACATCAAGGATGAGTGTTCTCAAACAATCTGTTGAATTCATTCAACTGGCTTTTTGTCTTTATCTCAATGGAAAGTACACTCTGTAAACAAATACCGAGTACCAAACTCGATTGGCCTCTATGCATTGAGGAAAGTCATAGAAGATCAGATAACTGGAAATGATATGAACGAGTTCAGAAGAAACTGATTCAATTTATTGACTGCATAAAAAATGCTCCTGAATTTGATCTTGACTTCTTCGTTTATTGAGTATTAGTTTGTGTAAATTGATAGTAAATGTTTAGAATACAGTATTAGAGTATTGATTATATAGATAAATGGAGAGAGAAGCAAGTAGAACAAATGCAGAAAGATAAGGGACAACAGAAGAATCCCCACTAATAGATTGAAAGAATTAGAGTGCTGTCACAGTAATAATATCAAAAGAGGGTTCTTACTTTTGCTTCTGGTTAAGAGTAGAGTAGCTCTGTGACACAAAAAGAGTTTTACTCTTGATTGTAGAAACCAACCAACTTCCTAAATGGAAACCACCCAACATACCAGAATATCCAGTTCCTTGCTTTGTTCCAAATGACATGGCCATCATCTGGGGTTGAGGCTTATGTACCTGAGATGGTTTCTTGTTTTGGATGAGGGACATAAGATTCTTGGTAACGGTGGTGACATAACCAGGTATACGGAAAGCTTGCTTAGATTCCTTCAGATCAGCTGCATCACCAGCCACAAAGACATGAGGATAATCAGGATGATCTACTTGGAGTGTAGGTCTCACCTTGATGTATCCATTTGCACTCTTGATATCATCGCTGATCCATTCAGTTGCTGGTCGGTTACCATAGGTAAGAATCACTAAATCCACATTGACAGACTTTCCTTCTTTGGTTACTACAGGGGCGTTGGGGAAATAATAGCTGGAAGGGGGATTCACAATGGAGTCCTTATAAATCACATCTATTTTGTTCTTTTTTACCAACTGGTCTGCTTTCTTTCTAAATGAATCAGGAAAGTCCTCAGATAATAATGAGTCGAAGGGGTGGATAATGGATATTTTCTTATCAGGATAATTCTCACGGATTTCTCCAGCTAACTCTATACCAACAGGGCCTCCACCCACCATGAGAACAGAGTTGGCTTGTTTGATACTGCTTCTAAGAGTAGTATATTCTCTCTTGATGTCTGCCAAGTCATTTTCTTGAGGGTGACCGGGTAAGGGGTATTTGGATCCAGTAGCAATAATAAGATAGTTGTATTGTACCTCCTTGCCCAATCCAGAAATCTCTCGGTCCAATACTACCTTGGATGAATCCATTTGAATAACAGATGCTTGTATGACCTTATTCTCGGGTTTTCCAAATAAGCGGGTATATGGAATAAGCATTTCATTGTCTTTGTCCACCACAGCCAATCTTACACCAGCAATAGAATGGTAGAAATGAGATCTCTGAATATAGGAGTCAAATATTGATGAGAGAAGGTTGCTATAGTTATGATCTTTCTTCTTACCTTTTCAATTAGTATTATTCGGTGGTCCTTAGGAACCACTTTTTCCAATGAGTTGGCTATTTGAATACCTGCAAATCCGCCGCCTACGATTACTATGGTTTTTGTCATTTTGAGGTATTAAGAGTTTAAGATAAATGGTAACTGGACAATAAACAAATATGTAGAATATATATGGAATTCTGCATATTCCAAATACACGTAATAGAAATTGACTTTTTTAGAATTCTCCAATCGGAAGCCATGGCAGCGCTGAATTCGAATGGATGTATTGGATGTCCGAATGGATTGCAAATCCTTTCCCTTGTGATTTTGCCCTTGGATTATTAATTCATGTCAGGCGATTAGAAATTTGGTACCATGGTAACCGTAGCATAATTTATCCGAGTGTTTTGTGAAATGGATAAATTGTATAGGGAATATATATTAATAATACTGGTATATGTATTAATAATACTGGTATATGTATTAATAATATTGGGTGTTGTACACATATCATATTGGTAACTCTGTGGGGAATATGCTGAAATTTTAATATAGATAATAAAGAGACAAGATCAATCAATTTATTGGGAATAGACAGAATGAACTGTAGTTATAAGTAAGATGAAGATATCTATACTCACCTGTCATCATGGATATTAATCTATTCATAATAACAGTAATCTATATTATAACCACCACACTAGTAGATATTACAGTAGATACATTGATGATGACTATATCAACCACATCATGAGTTAATCCACTCATTTCTATATCAAAAGATAAAGCTTAAATAGAAACCAAGGGGGATTGATAGAACTCAATCAAGAAGTCAAATATCACAGTCATTCTTGTACAGTTATTTGGAAATGGATTTATCAACCAAGGGTCTCTAGACTATCCTTGAATAAGAAGTACAGGTGAATACATAGAGCTGAAACATTACTAAATCAAGCTCCTCAGCATCTTCCTGCTCAACACATCCTCTTGGTGATGTCCCTGTATATAATCCTTCACTTTATCAATCTGAAGTTTCTTTGTTCAGAACTACCTCGGGTAAATTATTGGTACTTCTTTCCATCTTCCTACATCAATTTCATTTATTATTAGAAAGGCTTTACTGGCATAGTGGAAGAGGAAATGGCTTTATCATCAACTTGTCTAGAAGTTACTACCCCCAGTGCTGGGTCTTCAACCAGTAGAACGTTTGAAAAACTAAGAAAGATAGCCAAGTCCGAAGCACAAAGGATGGTCGGGGAGGGTCAACCATCCAAGTCAGAAATATAAGATGTGTAAAGATTGTGGCAAAGCAGGTCAAGCGAGTAACACCAATTAATTGTGTGTCAATCATCATGAGCATCAGGCCAAGTCAAGAAGAGATAAATATGTTATCAAGACAAGCGTCAGAAATTGTATCAATCTTCTGAATGCAGAACATAAATAATGCTTTTCGTAATTCTGTCACCGAATTAGTTCAACATTCAAGAGATGTCACCTATGCTATGTCTTTGGTGGTCAATTATCATGTACTTGGTCTACTAGAAAAGAGAAAATGTTATTCCTGTATTGAGCCATACATACCTTCCTGATTTTGCTTTTTTGATAATGGGCCTTGGGCTCAGTACTTGGCAAGAGATGAAGATCAGTTATAGTGTATTCCTGGTTTCCATGGTCAACTCTTTTAATGCGATGAGATTTGCAACCAAAAGATTTACTATGACTGCCACTAAAACTGTCTGCTCTTATACAATCATGATTCAGAACCATGTGTCTGTTAATTATCAAAAAATGTCTATTAGGTACGTCTTCACAAGGTTATCATCAAGTGGTGATGAGTTTTACATAGTATGTTCTGTTCCATTGAATAGGGGCCTTTCCAAGAGGAGTATTATTACAGACAGCACACTGATATTTAGAGAAAAAATAGATCTCACTGACAGTCAAAAAGCCATCGTCAACAACTTGGTTACACATTCTACTCTGTTGATGGGTCCTCAGCTGCTGACCGAAGCCAATGTCTATGCCAAACCTCATCAATACCTTCCTGATTTGTGGCATGTCTTTCAAAGAATGGAGAGCAAGTTCATATCAAAGAACCACGCCCTAAAAGATTTGCTGCCAAAAGAGTTGTCCACAGAAGTATTGCCCTACTTATTAATTTCAGATCTTTTATCAGAAATCATCAAAGAGCACTTGGGCAACATGCATTTATAGAGCACCAGTATATCCAACCGTGACCCACTCTTCGTCGATCGTGATGTCACTCATCTCTACTCAGTCAAGAGACACACCCGTGAAAACTTCCAATTGGAAAAAAGTCAAGATCTGGCCATGTCCGAAAAGGTAGAACTAGATAACTTTGTAATCAGATGAGAGATAATATAGCCACCAACACTTTTCAGCCTGAAGTGTTCACAGATACAGGACGTGCTCGTGTAGTTCTATCTGTATACAATGCTCAAATGAGGTTTATCTCATTCAATAAATCAGCACTCAATGTTGTATCAGAATCTATCCAGATCCTTACCTGTAATTCTATCTCAACAGTCATACAGTGTTACCTTAATTGTATTACCTAAATCGACAATCTCATATTCCATTGAGTACATAAACTCATGAGGAAATGGAGTCAATGCAATTAGTATATTGATCCGCTCAATATAAGCTAATTTCATACCGATTCAGTAATGATCAACACCTTAAATCCTCTAATACATCTTCCCAATTCATACTTCTTTACACACGCCATGCCGAGTAGCAAGAGTATCCAATAGATGTGCTACGATTTATTAGAAGACTTATATGTATTCATCTCAGATCAGATCAATACTCATGGTCTCCCTTTTTATTAACACTTGATAGGTTGTTCCCCTGTATTGACATCCGTAATTGAATCATGTCAATTCATACACTCATGTATGTTCAAGATCCATTCTCCGTATAACTTTTTAATATAAATACTCTCTCATCCATTTTGTAATAATAAAGAAAAAATCTTTCTTTCGGTCTGATTCACTTATCTGTCTCTTTTTCACTTTTTTCTTTTATTTTTTGAAGTTGAATACACTCATATATTCACCACCAGTCAAATATTAAGAATGAATCAACTAGGTAATCAAAGCCATCCTGACATGGCTGCTCTCTGTTGAACTATATTTGATATGACAAAGGTTAGCTTTATGACAGTGGAAGAATTAGAAGGATTACCCATCACCAAGGGACTTGAAGATGTCTCTTCAGTTTCTCTGTAATTGCCGAAGATCTCCTCTTTAAAAACCTTGACTCCTGCCGATCTAAATAGAAACATTGATGCTTAATTCTACAATATGAGGTTTAGATCCTGAGCACAAGAAATGTCTTTGTTGCGAGTGTTGCGAATAGACACCGAATAAGATCGACTTCAACGTCCGAGTATTATCAATTAGCAGGATATAGGAAGACAGCCAATACTCGTGCTAAATTTCAATAGGGAAGACAGAGAGTCTATCCATTAAATCCACTGTCAGTGAATCATTTGTTTAAGCAATCAACTATATACTCAAAAACTTCGGCAACATCACTGCATTCTATTATAGAAGATTACGCTTTTATAAACTCAAATCCAAAGAAGTACATCAACGAACATAAGGCATTGCATGAGGTTTCTAAGAAATTACTCCAGGGAAGCTCCGGGTATTCCCATTGATAATCATTCCGTACACATTAATAATAAGAAAACTAGATCTTCCTCCGATTCATTAGTCAAGGTTTTATTTATGGTTCATAGGGTCACATCCAAGTTGGGTAACCAAATATACTATTCTAAAGGCTGAGGATATTGTGTTACACTATGTCACACATTTGAATATTATTGAATTGCACTGTCCATGGAATATAGTGTACGCCAAATAGATGTTAATCACATATATTGCCATAACTACTGTATATTTATGTGAATAAGCCGAGGCCAAACAGACCACCACTCATGAATCAATAAGCATTTAATGAACGTTCTTTGAAAAGAAGCTCTTACTTCTATCTCAACTTCAACTATTGGTTCGAAAGGGAACATTGCTTACTAGTCGTTTTCAATAAAAATGGGCTTTGTGATGGTTGTTGAACCACAACACATAGAAATCATCCTTCTATTTTGATTGCACTGGCTTTAATATTCTAATATTCAGTCTGATCCAATAAAATCAGTCTGTTAATGAGTGTCAAATATTCTCTCAGATGGCAGCATATAAACTTATCATTGTGTATAAAGCTTTATATTATATTTTACGAGACATCAATTATAGAAGATGCGTTAAAAATGGGTATATTTTATTAATTATGTGTGTAGTTTAATATATAAGCTAGTAATAACTAATTCTGTTGAGTTGATGAATGTGAGTTGAGTTGAGTTGAGATGATTTCTGCAATGTCGAGGGTGAGTTGGTGATCCGAGGTTGATGGTGAAGTTGAGTTGTTGATCCAAGGTTGAAAGAAAAAGGTGTGTTGATATCTGCGGTGTTGAGGTGTGCTGAGGGTGAATTGAAGTGGTGATCTACTGTATTGAAGGTGAGTTGAATGGATAATCCAATATGCTGGAAATGAGTTGAGCTGTTGAATACTATGCTGAAGGTGGGTTGAGTTGTTGAATACTATGCTGAAGGTGGGTTGAGTTGTTGAACACTATCCTGAAGATGATTTGTGTTGTTGAATGCTATGCTGAAAGTAAGTTGAGAAAAGCCGAGGTGCTGAATACTATGTTGAAGGTGAGTCGAGATGCTGAATACTAAGGTGAAGATGAGCTGAAGATGAGCCGAGGTGCTGAATACTATGTTGAAGGTAAGTTGAGATGCTGAATACTAAGGTGAAAGTGAGTTGAAGATGAGCCGAGGTGCTGAATACTATGTTGACGGTGGGTCGAGGTGCTGGATACTAAGGTGAAGATGAGCTGAAGATGAGCCGAGGTGCTGAATACTATGTTGAAGGTGAGTCGAGATGCTGAATACTAAGCTGAGATAAGCTGAAGATAAGCCGAGGTGCTGAATACTAAGGTGAAAGTGAGCTGAAGATGAGCCGAGGTGCTGAATACTAAGGTGAAAGTGAGAGTCAAGGTGAAGTAAAAATATTCCATGTTGACGTGAGTTGGAGAGGTAATGTGGTGATCCTCGTTCAATCATGTCGACATGTCAGTTGTGTGATAGCATAAAATACAATTTAAATAAAGTCAGTATGGGCTCAAAGTATAGTGATGAACTTACCAGTAACAATAACAATAACAAAAGCAAGAGCAGGAAGAAGAACAAAAGCAGGAAGAAGAAGAGCAAGTGCAAGAACAAAAGCAAGACTACTACCAAGAACAAGAACAGGAGAAGACTATTGCAAAGCTAAGACTAGCACCAAGACCAAGACCAGTACCAAGACCAAGAGAGTTTGCTGTGTGAGAAATAAATATAAAAATGGAAAAGTGGTAGAGAATGGTCGCCTTTTTATACCTTTTCTTTTGGTTGAATAAACCCTTGTTGCTTTTAAAATGAACTATGGGTGCATGAATAAACAGTCTGTCAATAGACAATTCATGCAAATTCTTGGTGATATTATATGATGTAATATTCTTATCTCAATTGAAGCTATTTTTAGTACACTGGGACAATATCGTTTAATAGAGTATTGCATAGAGAAACTTACCTTTCTGGTGTCATTTACCTGGCTTGATTAATGCAAAGGAACCGCTTTATATGATCAACAACATGTACTCGCTTTTTAGTACGTTCTTGCGTGAGATGTGTTTATTAATGCTATAGTCCCTTGTATAGACATCACATGTAATAGCTGTAATCTAAATATAAATGGAAGCATAAATGCTCACACTATGCCCCATATCAATATACATCATCACAATCTTGACTGTCTCATTTCACCCCGTCTCATCTCACAGACCATCTATAAGCAATAACTCTATGAAGAGTTAAATGGCATTATTGTCTATTAAAATGGCTATATGTATTTTCATGTAAACTTGATATGCATACACAATCCATGCTCGGAATATTCGTCTATAACTTCACAGTATCATAAATCTAACTCAATGGATACAGTCTATTATTTAGTATATAGTGCGATAGATTCCTGCTCATATAGATGGTGAGCAATAAGAGGGGAAATTTACAGTAATTCGTGCTATTAATGGAATGCTCAGATGGTAGGCACTCAATTAGTTGTTTTTATCTGCCTTCCATATTTGTTCAGAGAAGAGCAAACCAGTGAAAATGAATGTACCAACGAAGAGAATGACATTATACGTGGAGGCTATTTACGCGCAAATCAGTGTGAAATTTACTGCTGAAATAATCTTGAAAGTAATGCATCTTTCTGATATTTTCATTTGTACTTTTGTTTATATTAATTAATCCATGCAAACACACGCTATGATTCTTCTTTCTCTTCTAGAAAGATTTTTTTAAATTTCCGCCCATTAAAGATAACTTCCTTTATTTACACAGAAGCACTCCATGCAAATCAACGGAAGAGATGATTTCTATAATGAGTTCAGAGCAGTACAAATCCATTATCTGCCTATACTCTCCCACAATAATATATTACTGTTTAATACGATGTGAATATATTAGACATTCTCAAATAGTTGAGAATTTAATACATATCCACTATTGATAACCTTATCTTTATTGTTATTATACACCAAACACACACACACAGACACACACACTTTTTTCTTATATTCCCGAATATCAGGAACTCTTCATAACAATAATCACCTTTTTAATCCCAGATATATGAAAATTATGACAGCTTTCAGTCTCCTTAACTCTGATTGGATCAATACAACCTTATCAATTTATTTAATTTTTTTTATTTCACACCCCCTCTCTCCTTTCACACACACACACACACATTCACTTCATCATTCACCATGGAAACCACTGCACAGATGGTGCATGACCATGCTATGTTCATAAACTCCACTGTAGCCTCTGTTTATGAGCTTATAGAAGCCATTCCCGGGTCACATCTAGTAATGAATTATATCAAGAATGCTTATCAAAACGATCCTTTCCGTATTGCCCTTGAACTGTTCTTGGTCTTCTTTGCTATCAAATACATGTTATCCAAAAAGTACAAGCCTAACGATAACAATGTTGTATTAACAGCCAAAGTAAGTAAAGAATAGAGTGTATTCAACCCTCCATTTATTTACTCATTCTCTTATAGGAAGTAGATGACCTTGTGGAAGAATGGCAACCTGAACCCTTAGCACCCAAACTGTCTTCTTATGATCGATTTAACCTGGAGAAAATACCTATTGTTGTAGGTGCACAATCAGCCAAGACAAAAGTGATTGGACACACAAAACCATTGATGAACCTGGCCACTACCAACTACCTTAACTTGATTGCATCTGAACAGATCCGTGAAAAGGCAATCTACACATTAAAGAATTACGGTGTAGGTTCATGTGGGCCTCCTGGTTTCTATGGTACTATTGATGTGCATATGGAATTAGAAAAGGATATTGCCAAGTTCTTGGGTACAGAAGATGCTATTATTTACGCACAAGGGTTCTCTACTATCTCATCTGTCATTCCTGCATTTGCCAAACGAGGAGATTACTTGGTTGTGTAAGAATATGTGTTGTTTGTTTTCATTCAGTTATTGACTCCATCATTTATTCCATAGTGATGACGGAGTTAGTTTTGCTATTCAAAAGGGTGTTCAAATATCTCGCTCTATTATTCGCTATTATAAGCACAATGATATGGAGGATCTGGAGAGAGTGTTGAATGATGTACAGCATGAACATGTGAAAGTAAGTGGACATGTTGCATACAATCCTATGTACTCACTCTATAACCAGAACAAGAAGCGTCTCACTCGTCGGTTTATTGTATCGGAAGGTCTCTCAGCCAATTACGGCGATATTGCCCCATTGGATAAACTAGTAAATGGCCCATTCTAATTAATTACCTGGTTACACATTGCATCTAATGTAACAAAAATATATAATAGGTTGAACTCAAGAAGAAATTCAAATACCGACTGATATTAGATGAATCTCAATCCATTGGTGTACTGGGTCATCGAGGTGCTGGTCTGACTGATTTGTACAACATTGATGTAAGTATACAAAAAGCATAGGTAGACTTCACTTGGTCTCTATAACTTCTTCTTTATAGGCCAAGGAAGTAGATATGATTGTTGGATCCTTATCGAATGCTATCTGTGGCTCAGGTGGATTCTGTGTGGGTAATGTGGAGATTGTCGATCACCAGAGATTATCAGGTAGTGCCTACTGTTTCTCTGCTTCTATGCCCGCCATGTTAGCTGTATCTGCATCAGAAGCATTCCGTATCATTGAACAACAACCTAATCTGTTGAAAGAACTGGCCGAGAGAGTGAGTTCATTCCGCCAAGTGTTGACTCATAAATCACTCGAACCCTTCGTCTATCTCGAAGCTGCCGATATCAACAGTCCAGTGCCATTCTTCCATATTCGCATCAAGAACAGTTACCTGAAATCCCATTCTGCAGGTGAAGAGAAAGTGTCCCGCGAGAGTGAAGAGAGGTTGTTGCAGGATGTGGTGGATGAGTGTGCATATCAAGGAGTGTTGCTGACTCGTGCTAAATATGTGTATGAACAAGAACAGAATTGCCCTAAACCCAGTATCAAGATATGTATCACCATTGGCCTTACCAAGAAAGAGAATGATAAGGCAGCTGGTATAGTCAAGGCAGCTATTGTGAAAGTGTTCAGTAAATGGAGAAAGTAACTAATAAAGATATATGAAATAAGTCCAATTTGTCTTTCTGTTTTTTGATTCTGAATGGATCTGATGATTGTTTATGAAATAGAATGATTCCTTTATCCATTTCACATGTAAACTGCTTTTCTGTCAGTTGTTTTCCTTTCCCTTTTTACTCAATCAGAGAGTGTAACAGCCGATTATTTAAAATGGTTAGTGTTTATTAATGAATAATGAAAGAACGTGGTATAATTTATATATAAAAATTTATTTAATTCTTAAACCCCCCCCCCTTTTTCTTTCGTCTTTTATTATTTCAGTTCATTCATTGTATGCATTCATGTCGAGACATTCTTCAATAGATACATTGCGTGAAAGATATCACAAATCACGGCAATATCAGGACAGTAACAGCAGTCATAGCATATCACCTCCACTCTCTAATTCTCCAGTCACTACTGTCTATGAAGAGGAAGAGTCAGAAGAAGAGGAAGAAGAAGAGGAGGAGGAGGAGGAAGAAGGGGAGGGAGAAGAGGAAGGGGAAGATGCGTTCTCTATTTGTTCTTCTAATTCAAGTATACCTGATGAAAACATTAACTTCGATTTGGTTTATGCACTGCATACATTTGTAGCCACAGTGGATGGACAGGCATCTGTAGTAAAAGGAGATGCCATGACATTGTTGGATGATTCCAATTCATATTGGTGGTTGATACGTGCATTGAAGACAACAGAAGTAGGATATATCCCTGCAGAAAATATAGAGGTAACATATAAGAATAATCAAACAAATCAGAGTATAAGCTCACACTCCATGAAAAGACACCCTTTGAAAGATTGGCTCGATTGAATAAACATCGAAATGTACAGGTATAAGAAAGAAGAAGAAGAAAAAGGATGATTTTCATTGTGTGTTCACCATGAAATAAAATAACCCCCCATCTCTAGGTTACTTCTCCAGATCAAGTTCAATTCTTCACTGAAAGTAGTAAGAGTACTTTGTCCGGGTCCCGTGTAAAAAGGAAAGTGAAGGTCTCAAAGAATCTTGCATGCCAAGTACAGATCATATTGACAGATGAAGACAACACCAGTCAATATGAGGAGACATTTGAAGAATTTGATGAGCAAATGTCATCTGAAGCTTACAGAGAGAGTGATACTGAAGAAGAACAGGCAGTGATTACAGAGAAGAAGTTCCGTAATAAGAAGAAGCTGGCTCCATTGATCAATACTGATTTTGTTAAGCCAGTGGAAGAACCAAAAGTAGAACCAGAGGATGACGAGAAGCCGATTTTGCCTGAACCCACGGTTGAATCCAGTCCATCCAAACCTCCAGTCACTGGTCTGAGAAGACTCTTTTCTCTGGGTAAGAAAGACACTAATAAACCCGACACCAATAAACTCGATACCAATAGACCCGACACAGTACAGAATGAACAGTATCATGTACTACGCATCTTTGCAGGCAATATCAATGTAGGCGCACTCTTCAATACAGTAGCAGTGACTCAAGAAATGAATGCAGATCAATTACTCAAACTGGCTTTAGAAAAGTTCCATATACCCTTAATTGATGATTCCAATCAGACTACAGGACAGAATAATATTGAGTATTTTATAACTGTCAAATCCATGGATAGTGGTAATGTGTAAATTAAGGGAAACAAACGTGTTTATCACGTGTAGTACATACACATGTTTAACCCCTTCCCATATATAAATAGATGAGATTACACTTGCACCCTTGGATAAACCACTTGCCATATTTGAATCATTGAATGATCATCTCACTACACCTATGCCCTCATTAACCTATATCAAGCGTCTATCGATGGAACAACCTACCATCAAAGTGACTCGTGTTGGTGTATCCAAAGCAAGACAACGAGCAAAATCTCGATTCGGCGAGGACTCGGTGATTCGATTCTCATTACACAAACGAATCAAACGAGTGATTGATACAGAAGCAGGTCCACAACAAGTATATGTCAAGATCTCTTATTACTCCGAGAACTCTTTCTTACCTGAGAACACAGGCATGAACAACAACAAGATATCGACGATGGGGTTGATCAGAAAGAGCAGTCTGTTGAGAGTAGATTTACAGGTACAGCAACAGTTAATGAAGAAAGCAAGGACAGAAGAGAGAATCGATAAACTGGTGGCTCTGTCTACAGTCACCACCATTGCAGAACTGACCTTGATTGCCAAGGAGAAGTTCCATTTGACAAACAGTGCTCAACCAACTGAATTCTATCTTACTCTGTCTGTAAATAACCATGGTAAACGAGGGATTAATTGTGTCACATAAACTTCTCTCTATTTACACTTGTCTTTAATAGAAACCATATTGTCCCCAGAGAGGACATTGAGTGAAGTATTGAATGACTCTAATCTGGTGCCTAAAGGAACAATGGAGAAATTGTTTGTTCTGCGTACAAGAGCATTACCTGCAACATCCTCTGCATCTTATACACCAGAAACAGAGGCCAATGCAGGTACCCGGTTTGTTCGTTATTTATTGAAGCAGGATCATCATAATAAGACAGCCATCCAGCCTATTGATAATGAAGCCGCTAGCGAGATTGTCCTCAAAAGACTCGATCATGCTATTCATTCACTTGAAAATGAAAATAAGAAGCAGAATGTAAGTATATGAAACGCGTGTGTTCATTTGTAACTGAGTGTATATCCATGAGTTAATGAATGTATGTCCATGTGTTAATGAATGTATGTTCCATTTGTTAATGAGTGCATATATTACTGTTACTTGGTGCATATATTACTGTTACCGAGTGCATATGTTACTGTTACTGAGTGAAATATCATTTGTATTCATTGTTATCTTTCATCCAATATCTATTTATAGCAACCTAGATTGGTCAATGTGCCTGTACGATCTAATAGTTTATCCGCCATGAGTAGGTACAGAGGTCACTCGAAACCTGTGCGTGTGACTGAATCCATAAATGAGGGTACATATACAATAACACACATACATAAATATATATACCAACTCTATTTATACAGATCACAAGAAGCCTCCGTTACGCTCTTCCTCTTTGACTATAGGGAATGATGACACAAAAACAAACTTATCTAGCTTGTTTGATCTTGAATTGGTAAGTCGATCAAATAACCCATCACTAAATAGAGTGATTAACACTCTATGTATTAAAAGGAACTCCAACGCATTGCCTCTTTTCATGCCAACTGAGATATGAAGCATATATAAACATTAGAAGTCAAAAAGAATATATATATATATACACCCCCACACTTATAACCACTCTAACACTCTCTTTATATATGAACAAAAAAGAAAATAAAGATACTGTTTGTTTATCCCACACTTATTTTATTTGATCTTATCCAGTGGAATTGCTTTCCTGTACCATCTTCTTCTTCTTGTTAATGCCCTTGACTGATCCACATACCCAGTATTGATACTCTGTGATTTAGAAATAGGTTCTGGTCTACCACGTGGATTGGACCACTTATGATCAGAGTACATCCATCCTTCTTCATCACATTCAACCATAGTCTACACTAGTTATTTAGATATTTTTTGTTTATATCAGCAATAAACATCCACTTACCACTAAAACAGAAACAAAGTAAATAAACAGATAAACATACACTTGTTATTTTCATTACCTATGCCTAATACATCATCTATCCATGGCCCAGTACGATCCAGATGCCATTCATTATCTGCCCATTTATAATGAACAGGACAAGGCATATCTTCATAAGACGGTAATGGTTCCAGACCAGTTATATTTGACCATCCAGATCTTTCTGACCTCAATAACTAAAGAACAGAAAGGGATCAATAACACATATACACCTATACAGATATACACATTTCTTTTACTTGTGAAGTAAATCCATGTCCTGCCCACCACCTCTGATTTTCATACACAGAGACATCCATTGGCCCCCGTTCTTGACGAATGTTCTTCATAGCCATCATGGTCTGTACGCCATGCATCACATACTTCCCCACAGACTCCAGAGCTGTACCCACCCATGTCTTATTCAACAAGACCATCAATCCAATACCCATCACCAAATACCGACCCATGTAGAGAAATGTACATGAAATACACAGACTGAACACAAATAAAGCCTTGTACGCCAATGCATTCAATGGCACATGGTGGAGGTGGTAGGCGAGGTTATCGTAGAGTCGAATCAGAAAGGTGAATGCGTATTGCATGCTTTCGAGGTTCTGGTAATACTCAGGTGTACTTTCATCGTATCGAGGGACCAAGATTTCCGAAGCTGATTTAGGCTGGATTCCTGTTTGGGTATAGAGTAACACTATCAGCAGGGGTGGAATCAGTAACACTGAAGAAGGAAAGAGACCTGTAAAAGAGAAAGAGTGTGAGTATGTATCCACTGTATTTTCTACTTCTTTCTTTACACAGGGTGATCCATTGGATGCAGATCACTATGGACATAGGTGTGTTCCAGTTATAGATATCATCCATTTTCTGGGTCAAGTAAAAAAAAGCTTTGGATCGTGCTACTAATCGGGTAAATGCTTTTGCAGTTGCATTGGGACTCATCAAGTTCTGTTGCTCAGGTATATACAGCTTAGACTGAAGTTGTTTCTGTAATGATTTACGGTACGATTTATTCAAGTTGGATTTCGTACGGTGGGAATGAGCAAGAATCATCTGTTCACTGCTGCTGTGGTCACTTTCTTTCAGATCACTGGACATCGTGCGTCGTCTGTGGCTGCTGCTGGTGCTCAGACTGTCATCGGTAGAGTATCTGAGGTCAATCGATTGTCTGGGTGAGTGGTATTTGATCGATTCAGCTTCTGAGTCAGTCACTGATAAGTAGTCTGGGCTTATTCTACGTGGTGGGCGGCACTGAATAACCATATCACTGCACTGAATATGACAATGGTAGTTACATTCTAAGAAAAAAAGAAGTTTGAGTTACCTAGGTAGTGGTGTGTGTGTGTATCTTACCTGTGCATTCTACTCCGTGTCTGCCTCCCCATAATAACTTCTCACAATAATCACAGTATACAAGGCCTTGGAAGTTCTTTTCTTTAAAGTGATGGTATTTAATAAGAGAAGGCATAAGGGAGAGTGAAGAAATAAATAAACAAAAAAAATAATAGAATTAAATATGAAGTGACTTTATTTAAGCACGTGAAGTACATAGTTTACCCCACACTCCAATATTACGTAATCACCTATTCCTCGTTAAAGCCAAAAATTGATTTATTTATTAAAATGCAGTGACAGCTGTGAATGTCATGATGATCAGTCCAAATACGACAAGCACTACAGAAGCAATGTCCAGACACCAATTGGACGTCACATCTAGTTTGAGTGCAGCATCTGTACTCAACAACCTCTGTTGTTCTTCTGATTTGGATTTTCTTACCCAAGATGGATGGAAGATAGCAATGTATGCATATCCAGGTATAATATAGGCTAAGAAGGAAGAAGCGATACCACCTACTAATGAGTACACTTTACCGAGAGAGTGTATCTTGACTCCACCTATCAGATAGATGATAAATAAGATCACAGTAACAGTGTAGTGTTGGAGTGAAGTGGGTTGTTTATCTGAGGTCTCGAATCCCAGTGTCTTCTGAACAGCATCTCTAGCAGGATAGAATCCCATACTAAAAAAAAAGAAAAGAGAGAGATTAAGTACATCTCTCTATCTATACACACACACCACTTACGGTATGGTGAGGACCATGGAGAGACCCAAGGCCAATCGACCCACATTGATTACATGATCATCAGCAGGGAAATTACTGAAAATGTTCGATGACACATCTTTACCGAAACTGAGATAACCAATCACAGCAAACAACATCGAGATCATCCAGCTCATGAAGGTAGACAGGATACTGGTGACACCCCAAGATACCATCTTCTGTTGCTTCTGAGATAAGTAATTTGAAAATACGACCTGTGAACATACAAATGCGAAGGACATGATACCCATTGCACCAATGGGATCTGTGCCGACTGTGAATAACGGGGAATCGTGTTCAGGAGAGTAAGCAGGTGCTCTGATAAGAACAGATATGATCATAACAGGCAATAACAGTACTGAAACAATGGACCAGCTACTGAGAGCACCAATGGAACGGAACAAGTTCAAAGGGAATATCTTTTTTTGGTAGAGGAAATAAAGTAAGTTAGTTTGAGAACATGGGGAGTTCTTGGATTACTTTACAATGACAATGGATACCATCACAGTAACCATGAGTCGATCTCCCAGCAAGGGATAATCAGGAAAGTAGAGACCTAGCAATACAGGAATTGTATCGGCCACCACTAAATTAAAGAGAGGGAAATAAGTATAAATTGCCTCTTATCTCTCTATCTTGTATATATTTACATATGAAATAACTGATCACACTGCCTGAACTCTGAACAAACAACATGAGATTTAACATATGAAATCCAAATCTTCCCATTGCTGCTTCAGCCAAAGAAGCGAAATTATAGATCTGGCTCTTCTGTCCAGAGAGAATCAGTATGTACACTGCAATGAAAGTGAGAAGCCCCACAAACACAGATATCAATAGACCCAAGGAGAATCCAGATAAGAGAAGGGCAAAGGGGAGTCCAATCACTCCAGAACCGACAGTGGCATTGACGATATTGAATGATACTTCGAGAATAGATCGGTTACCATACCCAGGTTTACTGGACTGGAGTAAATCCATATCATGAGCAGAGAGCTCTTCTTCAGAAGTAGAAGGCATTGTTTATGGGAGGTGTAAAATAGAGAGAGAAGAAGAAAAGAGAATCACTCAACTTCTTTTTTTCAAAAAAAAATGAGAAGAGATGTACGTGTTTATATGCTGGCAGAGTGTACTTTTCGGTACCTCATTCCCTAACAAGGTTAAGATTGCGTGATTATCTATTTAAAAATGGCTGATCCGCATCTTTACAAAAGCAATTGGTTTAAACTGCACTGAGTCATGTCAGAATTTATATATAGATTTATTGTATAAGATTTAATATATATATTCCCTTTTGGGTTGTTCCCATAGTTTAGAGTTCATATTATTGTTATTAGTAAGGAGGGGTTCATAGTTATTTTGTACATATATAAATAAAGAGATAGACATAAGTTTAAGTTGTATGTTGATCATTGTATGAATCAGATGGCATATAGTGTCCATTTGACTCCTGTCGCTGTTGTTGTTGTTGCTGTTGTTGTTGTTGTTGTTGATATACAGTCTGTAATAGATGAGTGAGATCAGGTTTAGGCTGTTGTTGTCTCTGTTTATTGGCTGCATGGTAATTGGCAGCAGAAGCAATGAGTGGTAAGAGTTCAACGGGTAGACTATTGAGATGGATGCCTATGGATTCAAGTATAGCATATACAGCTGCATTGGTTGCCGAAGTAGGGCTGGATTCTAAAGGATATTGAGATTGATAGTCTACAGGTGACATTGGATGGACCATTTCAGATGTTCTTCTCTGTCTCTTGGATCTATCCATGGCTGGTAAAATAGGCTGGATATCGACTGAGGCCACTGTGTTCCTTCTCTCTAATGCTTTCTTGGTGTCTTCTGCCTTCAATAGGGGTTCGGCTGGTTTGACATACCCTTTGTTCTTATTGGGTTTATTGTTGGTGTAATTACTGTTATTGTTACTACAGACAGAAGTGCCGCTGTTACTGCCTCTATTACGCTTTTTGATCACATCGGTCTTCAAACTCAAGGGTCGGACAGATCCATGGAGTTTCAAGAACAGTCCACATGCATTGCAGAGTGGGTTGCCTTGAGGATCTCTTCTCCATAAGGGAGTGGTGGTAGTGGAACAATTAGAGCACTGAGTTTTGGTTTGACAGGGCGAACTCATGGGTTTACTGCTGTGTCGTATCTTCTTGCTTCTTTTGTATTTGGTATCTGCATAATCATCCTCATCATGACTGTGGTAATCTGAACTGGAGAGTGAGTGAGGGGATGAAATAGAGGGTGGAGATGATATGTTGGATTCACCTGACAGATGAAGTGGATTGACTGCCTCTGCCGGTCTGTTATTGTAGTAGACATGGAGTATCTCCTCAAAACTGAGGCTGCCCGGATTGGTCTGTGGCTCTGTGGGTGTGGATGCAGCTGAGATGATATCAGCAGGAGGATCATGCTGCATTCCAAAGTAGAAGGAGGAGAGGGAGGGATATGTTTGGTGTTGTAATAGACTAGGCGTGGGAGATGTAGGGAATTGCATACTTGAATACCCGTTATTGTATAGATTTGTATCACCTACATTCTGACTGCGCTGGTTATTATCGTTCTGCATGAAGTACGATCGGGATGGAACGGATTGACTATAGTTCATATTCTGATGGTTATCATTTAAAGTGTATCTATCCACATCTTCATCATCATCCAATGAGGGTATAGTTATACTATTTCCACCCATCATAGAGGGTTCAGAAGTCTTTCTAGCCGTCTAATACATAGATATGAGCACATATTTATATTCTGGCTATAGATGGAATAATTACCGCATAATAAGAGGTGGATGTGGATGGATCGATGTCCATTGATTCTTTGTCATTCATTCTCTTCTTGGTGAGTGTCATGGCCATCATTCTCCAGGTCAAGTTCTCCATACGGGAGCCATTGGGGAGACTGTCTTTGGCTTTGGTGTACATACGCCATACTTTACTTGCTAAAGGGTCTTTCTCTGATGTACTTTCATCACTGTCATTCTCTTTTACAGATTGTCTACGGGGGAATAGTGAATCAGACAGTAACTGATCCATTACACTTGCTTTTTCAGTGGGATTTAACGACATGGAGGTGGTATAAGGTGGCTAAAATTAAGAAAGAAAAATATGGCCATAGACAGCTTAAAAAGTTGTAAGTAAACACTGCTATTTGTTTCTTGTTTTCTTTTTTTTCTATCTCTTATTGTTAGACTAAAATAAAAAAAAAAGGAAGAAGAAGAAGAGAGGAGAAGAAGAAAGAAGAGAGAGAAAGAAGGGAGTGTTTTATTGCCACTAATAAACGCGATCATATCCTGTACCACTTGCCTGGAACTAAGATCGCTGGGAATATAAAGATCATGTATCTGAAAAGAAACTGTTCGCATTGATACCCTAAAAGCAGTCTTAATCACATCAAGTATTGAATTCTGTACATAGACCATAGTTCAATCGATGTACTTGCTTGTTTATTTCTTATTCACTAAACTAATCCCGGTCACTTCCGATAGAATCCCACTATTGACCTTTTTATATTGTATGCATAAACATTGAGTTGAATGGAAAACTGTCTGCCATTAAGTTCATTCCTGTTTCTCATTCTGAGTGCATAATTCATTACACAATCTCTCTAATGATTCCCCACTCTTCATTCAATCACTCAGTTCTACTCCTTCACCCTGCAGAATGGACTCCTTGAACAATAGCCAAGATGGGCTCGGATGGCTCAATCAATTCTCTTATCTATTTAGCTACTATTTATAGTAAGTAGCTTGAGAAAGTATTCTCCGAGATAATAGCTCATTCAAAGTTACACCTGAGATAAAAAGCTCTTTATCTCTCCCCCCAAGTGTAGAAACCCATGTGTGTGTGTGTGTGTGTGTTTATTATCTTTATATATATACATATATATATATATTATCTTATTAACTGATAAACCTAATGATTATAACATTTATATATGTGATATATATATATATGTATACACATTTACACACACACATAAACACACACATACACACACACACACATACACACACACACACACATACACACACATTCTCTCTCTCTCTCTCTTTCTATCTCACACATGCACTCTTACCACTGTTTTATCTAACCCCCTCTCTCTTTCTCCTATTCCCATTACAAGTGATAGGGTGAATTGATAAGCTGTTGAGAATTAAGACCCATAAAGAATGCTCACTTTTACTCATATAAGAATTCATTTCCAATTTCAGTAAGGATGATAGGTAATACAAACAAAACATATCACTTTCTTACTTGAGCCCACCTTAAGCTTATCAATTATTCTAAAATTACTTTATATATAATAAACAAGATAAACCAATAACAATCCATCATCTGGTTTCCCTCTTCTTCCTTGAATCCAAATAATCGGTTGGATTCGAGTGTATAGATATTACTTCGATTCTCATTACCATGACACTAGTTGTTATGTAAAAGTGAATAGACATGAAAGGATAGAAATCACATGAACTGATCGTCATTATTGGTGTTCTTCATATTAACATTTGAAAAATTACTCTTTTTATCGATTGAACCCCCTTTTATAATAAAGAGTGAGGAGAGATATGATAAAAGGGGAAATTTGGGGGGAGAGTAATTATCTCCTAAAATGATCAAGAGAACATAAGAAATCCTTAAAGGTGGGGTTAATTTATTAGGCATCAAATAACAGAACCTATGCATGAATTCACCTCCTTCTGTTCATACTATTATTCCCTTATCTTTGCTAATACTTTTAACCCTAATCAACCAACCTTGAAATCTCCAACTCTAATTATTTCTGCCACTTGAACACAAAGAAGTACTGCTTATGAATTTTCATAAAATAGAACGGGAAGAAGGCGAGGAAATGTCAGAATCTAATTGAGATCTGTTTGGAAGTCAGTTAATGCCCCCTCTCTCCACACAGATACTTCCATAATAAGAACTCTATTTTTCATGTTTGAATCTACCAAACTTCTCTGTTTCCATAGAAACAAAAGAGACATCTTGATCTGATGTCGTCATTCATGCTTATGATTGGTGTAACACCCATTCTTTTTTCCTTTAATGTTTGTGGGTTAAAAAAATAGGAATTCATTATTCCCCCAATCTCTCTTCTGTCTGTCTTTTCATACACATCTCCAATAACTGAATAGTATTATCTAATCCCATCAACACGTCTTTATCTTGATTCTTCCTATCTGCATTCCAATCAGAATGAGCGAAATCAATCAACCGTAGATCACACAACTTCGGACCAAGTTCTTCATCTACACTCTTCATACTCTTCTTATCTTCATTCAACAAGTACTGCCATGTCTGATGACAGGCTGTGGAGTCCCCTTCATACACCAATAACAAAGAAGATCCTATCAGATTGAGTTGAGGTGTCTCATCTATGATCTGTCTGATCTCTTTCATGGTATCGATGAAGGTTTCGATGATCCATGTCAGGTATTTGGGGGGCACAGAAGTACCTGTGACTGGTGTCTCTTCACTCTTCACTTGATATTTTGTGTATTGCTGAGCATAGGGAGAAGAAGGGAAGAAAAAGGCAAGAAAGGCTTCGATCAGGGTATCTCGGGTACAACTCTTGCCTAATTTCTTATCATACTGTTGATACCTTTTCTTACTTGAATCATAGACCTACAGTAAATTGAAATGAGTGTCCCTTCTAAGGTGTCATTCAAAGAAAAAAAGAAACCTTCATTCCACATATGCGTATTCCCATGGTCGATGAAGTGGTTGATTCCGATAACAGCACCATCTTCTTTTTCTTTTCGTCAGTGGCATCACAGTCATGTAACAATGAACCTATCTTCAAGTCCATAATACACGGCTGAGTGAACCCATGCAACACATTCTCTAAACATAAATGAAGTAAGAGCGAGAGTGAAAGGGGAATAGAGATAAAGGGATGAATAATAAATAGAAAGAAAAAGGATATCATCTGTCTGTACATTGTCTATTCTTATCGGTTTTCCTTCTTCTAGTTCTGTACATTCCAGCATATCCAGCTCTCTCTCTGTGGCTGCACGAACAGTGCCATAACACTCGGGTATAAACTCATGAAGGGCATAGTGTGGGGCGTTCTGATAGAACTCTAGTTCTCTTTGGTTACATGGTTTGATGATTACTGTTTCATTGATAGACATCCTTATTGTATCATGTCCAGCCACTTGTTGGTCAAATGGTATCAGGTGGGGTAATAGCATATGGAAGAGAGAAAAAAATCTTATTGTTACTTATTCATTTGCTGATGATTGAGAAGTCACGGTAGACTTGCCATAATAGGATACTGAACATGATTGGAGGAATCTGGGAAGAAGGAGCTAAGGAGAAGTATGTGTATAAACAACCTGTCAGACTAGAAATAGAGAGAGATATAGAGTAAATAATCTATTGTATTTAAAAATTTACTTTTCTATCACTCCCCTTTCAGCTCACATGTTCTAAGCATATTACACCTTAGCGATCACTGTATTTAGTATGGCTGCCGGATAGTTTCTTAAAAGATAAAAATAACTCAGATAGAAAATGGTATGGGACACCAAACGCCCGGACAGCCAGTAGGTAGGGTGTCCTATCTATTACTACCACAGGTTGTGTATGGGACCTATTTAATAAGGTGTTCCATGAATATCATCTTCAGTAATCCCTTCTCTATAAACCAAGCAAACTTTAAAATAATCTCTACTCATTTAAGCAAGGAACTTTTCGAGGCTACATTCTCTATGCCTGATATGCTCAAGCTGACTTGATTGTCTGCTTGCAAATAAAGATATTTTCTCGTCTGACATATTCAATTCAGTCAAATACCATGACACTCAATGGAGAATTTGCATAATAAAGTGGGCCAAGTATTACACTGACACACATATGTGTACAACAATATCAAGAGCTGATAATGGCCACAGCGCTTTGAAAAAATGCATGGTGTCGATCCAACATGGTGCTTTCCATAAAGTGCATGAATGTCTTCAGGATTTTGATAGAAACTACAACTAGCTGCAAGAGAATGGAAAAATAGATGTTTTGTTACAAACAGAGCCTAGATTTCAAAACATAGTCAGAAAAGTAGGACGAAATGTTGTGTATAGGAGCTGAACTGTGCCAAGATATTACTGAAGAGAGTTGTGAGACATGTTCTTGTGAAAACAGATTGGAGTATATGGCTTAACAACCTGCCACACCCTGTCTGATTTGGGAATCAAAAGTATAGAGCTGGAAGAAATACCCCAACGTTATTGGTTGAAAGGTGTAACGTCTGATATAGAAGAGATAAAGGAAGTAAGAGCTAACAAAAATGAAGCTTCCAAGCCCAAATATTGGATAAAACATGGTTTTTTCGCTTGAAGAGATGTTCAGAATGAATGAAGGAAATGATGGGAAGATGGCGAATATTATCAAGAGTGTAAGAGACATTTTGATGAAGTTAGGTGAAATCAATCGTGTGAAGAACAATCAATCCGATTGCCAACAACAGTTGAAGTTGAATTGCCTGGAAGACCCAGGAAAATCAACAGGATGTCATCTCACAAAATAGTCTTTGGCAATAAAGCTAGAAACGAGGCTGATGTATCCATACAGCATATTGGTACCATAAATAAAGTCTGACCTTGATTATAACTCACAATCCGGTAGCTTGGTATTAACCCTGAGTTTTAATGAAAGATAAAATGATTTGAATGGAACAGTGGAACTGTTATAAGAAAAACACTCGTCGTGCAAGTAAACATGATTGCTTATCCGGACAAACTACATCATCTTTTACTAAGCTCCTCAAGCTAACTCCCTTATAACCACATACACTGGTAGTCATGAGTAATGGATACACATCCCTTTACTCTTACTGGCTATCATCACCTGCTCATATAGAAATTGTATTGCAGTCTCCTTATCTAAGGATAGGCTACATACCCTTAGCTTATAAAACCATATTTCCAAATAACTATATAAGAGTACTTATTTTTAACTATAATAAAGATCATACCCTTCATTGAGTTCTATCAATTCCCCTTTGTTTTTATATATAAATTATCTACCAGATAAATCAGAGGCAATCCATTTGTTAGCTGAGATGATAGATGACAATGGAAGTGATAGTGAAGGTTAGAAAAGACAAAGTACTACATAGAAATAGATTAAACTAACTAGTGAGTTTGTTATATGACTCTATAAAATCAGTAATAGATTTGACCTATTTTACCATCACCCGTGCCACTTAAAGCTACCTCCCAGAAGAGGGAAGTAACCTTGGATGGAAATGCCGATGGTGAATATGTGTTTGATCTTATTACACCTAAGAGACTTAGAAGATCATCACAGAGAATATCCTTTGATTTTGAGATTCACAATAGTGTCCCTCCTGCTGAAGTGGTTGAGACATTCAAACCATTAGGTGATACAATGCAGCAGCATATAAAACAAGTTCTGGTTCACTAAAAGAATCAATGCTAAAAACATATGAAGAAAACAAAAAACTTTGCAGTAGAGTGCTGTGATATAATCACTTTGAAGAAACCAAACTGTCACGGATTAAACTCTGATACATCTGCTTCTGAGGATTATTGGTTTAGTACCCCTGACCGTGCTCAAGAATTGGCAGATGCCACAAAACGCCCTGTTTTTGCATTGTGGTATTATATGGGACACCATATCTACTGACTGTCCGGCAGTATAACCCACCGGGATCTATTTGAAGTCAGATGTTTGGGAGCTTGGTGTCCCATAAGGTATTCTGTTTGGTGTCCCGTACCATTTTCGTGTCAGCTATTGAATTCAAAATATATCTTCAGATGTCAGAACGACGAGTAATCATGTTATCTAGATGTGGTTTATAAAACTACTGATTCTCAAAATGAAGCTGTCTATTTCCTTCAAGAAGTTGAAAACAAAGAAGTTTATGAATCAGTTATTCGAAACTTCTGAAATAGTATTTGCAACTTGGTGCTCTAAAAGAAAAGCTAGCTTTATGGATGTGCCATTTACTAGGAAAGGGAGTAGAGGGGTGCGTAAAACCGGGCAATGATGCTAGCTGGGTATCCTAATGCCGGTATATCCTCACAATATAAAGTTCATTCAATCAGATCAGCCTCCAGCACCAAGGCTGTGAGAAAGGGAAACTTGATCAATGAACACGCAAACTGGATTCTTAATTCCAACACCCTCGAGAAGTACGATTATAAGCTAAACACTCTACTGGACAACAGCACTCAAATACAGAACTCGACCTTTACACCTGAGAACAATATCACATTGGAGGTCGACTCGGAGTCAACCAGGATTGTATTGGGTACGACAAACAATACATCTGTTGACCGATCATGTGATACAGTCCCGCCCTTTACAGAAAACACTTTTACAAACCACTATCCATATACTTATCACATACAAAAGAAAAAATCGATTATCCCCAGTGCTACTTATCAAGATATGAAGGATATCAATTATATGTTATCACAAAAAAGGAGAATAAAGCGTACTTCAGAGAACATGTAGCACATGATCGGTCTCCTTTTTGGCGATGTAATAGTTGAGACAATGAAACTGTAATGTTGGGATAGGCCTCTTTCCTATTGGGAGGATAATGAACTCCAGTACTTGTGTTTGTTCTTGCTATTATTTCTTCTTACAAGTATAAACACCATATTGATATCAATCACATCATGAAAACGATGATCTAGAGACTAGAGTAGTTCTTAGCCTCTATTCCGTTTGAATCGACTTGAAAACAAACAAAATGACGCAGCAATGGACGTAAATGAAGAAAACAGAGAAAACTTGAGAGCCTCCGAAGACGAAGAGGTTTATGACAATGAACTGTTGGTGAAAGAGATGCTCACATTTGTAGAAGAGAATCTCGAGATGAACAAGAAGGGCAAAGGTTATAAGGTTTATACTGACTATAAAATAGGCCAGTATATCTCTTAATTGATAGAAGGGAATAACTGTAAAAGAGGCTGGCATCACGAAGTGCTCGGCTTACAGTAACATGGATAAATCTCACTTTATCTTTCTTCCCTTGCTGTCTCAGCAACGAAGAGAAGCTTTTAAATTATGTCTGTAAGATCTTCTCTGGCTAATAAATGATATATGATTCCCAATATTAAAAAAGGCTATTTCCCAAAATTACATTCACTTTTATTTTTATTTTTCTAACAATACTATTGGCTAGTTTCCAACATTAACTTCCAGATATTACCAACATTAACTTCCAGATATTACCAACATTAATTCCCAGATATTACCAAATTAGTAATGTGTTTTACCAAGAATTAGAAAATGCCAATAACACTGGAAAAAATCAGTTATGGGTAAACATCAGCTTCCCCTAAAGAAACCATTCATTATTCGGGATCTAAGAAAACCTTAAAATAAGCCCTCAATTATACTCTGTATTTAGATGGAATAGACTCGGATGTTTGATGGTCTATAAATTCAGGTAATCGATGCACAAGGTATTCGTCCACTGAGATAAATCCATCTCGGTTTCCATCCAGTATATCATAAACAGAGTGGAGAATAGACTGAGCACGATCTGATTCATCATCGATTGCAATGTGATACATCCGCCTCACTTCCTCTTCATCCCAGAAATGGTCGTTGTCTAGATCAAACATTCTGAAGAAGGTGATTGCATCGTTTACTTCTATTTGATGGACTTCCTTCATATGTCTATTTCAAAAATGAAGTTTAGCCTTTTCTCTTTTCTAAACACTGATTCTATTTTAACCTTTGTTCCCTGGATCCTTCAAATGAACTCAATACAGGTAAAATAAACAAGCAAAGTATCCACTTCATAAGAAAAAGACGAGGTTGTGTCTATCTCTTCTCTGCATTTATTTTTATAAGGGGGAGAACCCTGTTTTCATTGTCTTTATGAACCATAAATCCAATCTCAGATCTGTTGTTTCAATGCCCCTCTTTTTATTTTCGCTCTTTAATGATGGTGCATGTGCAATACAGTAATATCTATATATGGTTATTTTAATCAAAAGAGCAAATACTAAAAAGAAGACAGCCAGAATATAGAGACACACATCTGTCACACACTGATTATACGTCAATAGGTTGATATAAGGCGAGGAGGCTTTTCATATGCATCAAATGCATAGTGTTATTGACAGTTTTAAGGGAAACCTTATTTCCGATATCTGAGCCCCTCTCCTTTGTGTCATATTTTCTTCTTTAACAAAGGAAGTATATATCAAACATAATCGAAATCTTTAGTTCGAATGGATACTAAATATTGTGTAACTACTCATTTACAATATTCTTATTCAGGCAACCATCTTCAAATAGGATAAGAGGTGTAAAAAGAGCTTTATTTGTCTATCATGAGAGTGATTGAATAAGATCCGGGATAATAAATCATATTGAGACTTATTACTGAATATATCCTATTAAGTAGTATTTTTTCGATAAGTTCTTTACTTGTTTATTGTGTAGGAGATCAGAATTATATATTTATCTATATCTATATATATATATATATATATGAATATATAGATCTTGATTTATACACATATATACATACAATCTATTAATACCATGACAACTAAGAGATCTATAGTATCTTATGTACATAAACAGTAATCAATGGTCTCCATGGTACCCAAAGTGTCAGAATAATATAGATGCTGGATATAAATAGAAAAAGTAGTAACGACTCTATTTATAACCCATATATTTTCATACTCCATTTTTCTTTATAATACTAACTCCCCGTCTCTTTTTTTTCTTCTCACTCTCTCTTTCTCTTTTCATTCTTTTTATGTCAATAGCCCAACACTTCATAAACACTCTCTAAAGAAAAAAGTATCAGTTTCATCATTAAAGATAAGGTCCCATTGACTCCAATGCAAGAAGACAGTACCGCCAATCTTTCTGCTCTTTTCAGCACTAATAATAACAATGAAGAAAGCATAACCAATGTATTGTTAGCAAGATATAAGCGGGGTCTTCCTTATACCCAATTAGGATACTCCAATCTGGTTATCATCAATCCATATAAACCACTCGAACTCTTAAATGATGCTTCTCTTCATGCGTATGCTGAAACAGGCTATAAGGATCTATCAGACCAAAAACCCTTTTTACAGCCACATATTTACGAACTTGCCACCCGGGCTTATTTCCATATGAGAAGATCAGGAGAAGATCAAAACATGATTCTAAGGTAAAAATAAATAAATAATATTATTAGAACTTTAAAAATAAAATGCTTCTTTTAGTGGTATGACCGGGTCTGGCAAGAGTACTACCCGATCCCATTTCCTTACCGAACTCCTCTACTTGTCCACCCATAACAAACGAGAATCCAAACTAAGCACCCAAATCCAAAACTCACTTGTGATTCTTGAGGCATTCGGACACGCCCGAACCACTCAAAACACCTCTGCTTCCAAATTTGGCATGTTCCAAGAAGTCCAGTTCAATGAACGAGGCCGTATTTTGGGTACAAAGATCCTGACCTATCAATTTGATAAGTCCCGTGTGACTCATATTGCACCGAACGAACGTACATATCATGTATTCTATTCTCTACTGGCAGGCACCACATTAGAAGAAAAGACAGCACTTCATATCAACTTCAAGCCTGATTATTTCAGCTACCTGAACCAGACCACCACCATCTCGAGTCCGGGATGGAGTGACGAGATCCGATTTGGTGACCTCAAGAGTGCACTCAAGATTTGTGGGTTCAAGGCCAAAACTGTCACTCAGATCTTCCAGTTGTTGGCGGCTATATTGCATATTGGTAATCTCCAGTTTATAGATAAGGCAGACACGATTGCACAAGAAGCATGTGTGGTGAAGAACACAGAAGTATTGGATATCGTGTCTATCATGTTAGGTGTGACTCCGTCCAAGCTTGAGACATGTCTGACGTATAAACTCAAGTTGATCAATGATGAAGTGTGTACTATCTTCTTGAGCACCCAAACCGCAATGGACCAACGAGATGATTTGGCTCGTGCACTCTATAACTTGCTGTTCCTTTGGATTGTGGAAACCATCAATAAGAAGATATGTTTTTCAGGTGTAGAGGAACCCGCGAATGTGATTGGTATTCTTGATCAATTTGGGCTCCAGAATTTCCCTACCAATGGGTTCCAGGAGTTCTGTGCTAATATTGCAAATGAGCGTATCCATCAGTACATCATCAAGATCAAGTTCAATAACGAGTATGGATACAATGCTATGATGGTAGCTGATGGTCTGCGGTTGCCGATGGTGAAAGTACCTGATAACTCTGCTTGTATTGAGCTGTTGCTGGGTAAAGAAAAGAAAGAGATCACCTTGGAGGCAGATACCACGACGACAAAGAAAGGAAAGTCAGCTTCGTTGGCTCTAGGGGGTGTATTGGGTTTATTGGATCGAGACACTGCTAAACTCCAATCCGGCGTCAGTAATGCCACAGATGCTAACTTCTTGGCTGCACTCCAGAAACAGTCATCCAATAGTCCTGCTTGGAGCAGAGCCGGTCAGTCTTTCTCGTTTGGTATCAACCATTATACAGGTGCAGTGAGTTATTCCGTAGATAAGTTCCTAGAGAGCAATCTGGATGACCTGTCTCCTGATTTCGTCAATATGTTCAAACACGGAAGTTCCAATCCTTTCTTGGGAACCATTGTCGAGAACGCAGCCATTGTGATCGAATCTCATCCCAAAGATGAACGTACCGTCGTCAAGGCTCAGCTCTCAAGTAAACCCGCTCGTGCTCCTTCCATGAGAAGAAAACCCACAAAGCGTAGAGTGAACACAGACACTATACCTTCTGTTCCCGAAGAAGAGGTGATGTCTAACGAAGAAAAAGAACTGACGAAACAGATCAAGAAAGCAGAAGATGCATATGAGAACATGCAGTCGATGACAGTGGTCGATCAGTTGTTTATCACGTTACGTGATATCATCTTCTCTATTTCAGATACAAAGATCTATACAGTGATTCATATCAGACCCAATGATACTCAAACTCCTGATCATGCCGAGTTCCATCGTGTATTCTCTCAAGTGAAAGCATACTTGTTGCCAGAAATCAATACACGTCAACATATAGAATACGCGAATCATTACACATTTGAGGAATTCGTGTTGAGATATGAATACTTTATACAGTCATTGCAACTGGGCAAGACATTCACAGATGCTAGACAACAAGTGGATGAAGTATGCAAATTCATGCAATGGAAAACTGTGAACTTGGGTAAAGAAATGGTGTGGCTTCCATTTGAAGTCTGGAGACAGCTGGAAGATTACTTGAGGATCATCGAAAAGGAAGATAGAGTGAGAGCAAAGAACGATGAACTTCAGTCGACAGATGGTCATGCTGCACTTGCTCCTCAAATGGCTGGAGATCAGTATGGATACAATGATCAAAATGTTCAGTATGAGGATGATTATGCAGATGGTGCTAGTTTTGCTTGGGGTGGAGATAGAAAAGGTGGTGCGGAAGGAAGTCAATGGGGAGATGAATCTGAATGGGGAATCAATGGGCTAGCCGATGGGTAAATATATATATATATATATTTGTGTGAGTGTGTGTATATATAATTGCTCATATGTATTTATAGATTTGGTCCTAATATGGATATGAGTCGTATGGTAGAAGATGTTCAACAAACACAGATTGAGAATATAGAAGAAGTCCCAATAACAAAAGTACGTCGTTGGTGGGTCCGATTTGTCTGGCTTTGTACTTGGTGGATTCCATCTATCTTCCTCAAATGGTTCGGTAAAATGCCCCGTCCAGATGTTCAGATGGCATGGCGTGAAAAAGTAACACTGTGCATAATCATCGGTATTTTTTCTGGTATCGTTCTGTTTGTCATTATGGGATTAGGTGAAGTGATGTGTCCTGGTACCAAGAACATGTATTCTCCAAGTAACGTTAATAACCATAATCAAGTAAATGATAACTACATGAGTATTCGTGGTGTTGTCTATGATATGACTAAATTCGCAAAGACGGGTCATGGTATAACTGGATTAAGAGCCGATCAAGATTCCATGACGGTTGTGGCCGGTCTCGATGTTTCATCTTCTATTCCTCCTCCCCTCACTCAAGCATGTTATGGCTTAGTAACCAATCCATCTGTTCGTATGATCTCAAATAACTCTATTCCCCAAGCCAACTTTGTTCATACCTCAGGTGATCAAGTACCCGCAAGTACAATGTCTACCACCATGAGCGATCCTTATTGGTACTGGACTAGGTTCTTACCCACTATACAAGAATACAAAAAAGGCATCTTGGTCATTGAGGCTAAAGATATACTATCCGATGCTGATTCATGGGGGAGATCTACCATCATTCTCGATGACAAGGTCTATGATCTCCAAGATTACTTTACTACACAAGAAATCTATGCTTCTGCTCCTGACTATAACTTCTTTTCTCCTGCTGTCACTGATATCTTCAAAAAGTACAGAGGTGTGGATGTGAAGGAACAATGGGCTAATTTGTATAGTAGCATGTCATCAGATGAAATCCAATTGAACAGGAACTGTCTGGACAGATACTTCTTACTTGGCAATCTCGACCATCGTGATGAGCCTCAATGTACATTCAGTAATTACATCTTGCTGGCTTTTGCTTTGATGATGTGTTCCGTGATTCTCGTCAAGTTCTTGGCTGCTCTTCAATTCGGTAGTGCACCTACTCCCGAAGACCATGACAAGTTTGTGATCTGTCAAGTCCCTTGTTATACTGAAGATGAAGAATCCTTAAGAAAGACCATTGATTCCTTGACTGTCATGAAATACGACGATAAGCGTAAACTGCTGTTTATTATCGCTGATGGTATGGTCATGGGTAACGGTAATGACCGCCCTACTCCTCGTATTGTGTTGGATGTTTTGGGCTACGATACAAAGAACAATCCTGAGCCACTTATGTTCAAGTCGATCGGTGAAGGATCCAAGCAACTGAATTATGGTAAAGTCTATTCTGGTCTCTATGAATGTGAAGGTCATGTTGTTCCTTATATGGTTGTGGCCAAAGTGGGTAAAGCCTCTGAACGTGCTAAGCCTGGTAATCGTGGTAAACGTGATTCTCAAATGATCTGCATGAACTTCCTGAACAAGGTCCACTTTGACTCTGAAATGACACCTCTCGAACTGGAGATGTTCCATCAGATCAAGAATGTGATCGGCGTGAATCCTTCCTTCTATGAATACATTCTCATGGTGGATTCTGATACTGAAGTCTTACCTCACTCTCTTAGTTACTTGATCTCCTCTATGTTACTCGATAGTCGTATCATGGGTATCTGTGGTGAAACCGCTCTTGCCAATGAAAACCAATCCTGGACGACAATGATTCAAGTGTACGAATACTATATCTCACATTACCTCGCCAAAGCCTTTGAATCCCTATTTGGATCTGTTACTTGTTTACCTGGTTGTTTCTGTATGTACCGTATTCGTACTCCTGTCAAGAACGAGCCTTTAATTATTGCACCTAAAGTGGTTCGTGATTATTCTGAGAATCATGTAGACACACTCCACAAGAAGAACTTGCTCTCGCTTGGTGAAGATCGTTACCTGACTACACTCATGATGAAACATTTCCCTCAATACAAGATGAAGTTTACACCTTATGCTATGTGTCGTACTGTAGCTCCTGATAAATGGCAGATCTTGTTATCTCAGCGTCGTCGATGGATTAACTCAACCATCCATAACTTGCTTGAAGTCGTGCTATTGAACGATCTCTGTGGTTTCTGTTGTTTCTCTATGCGTTTCGTTGTTCTGATCGATCTGATCGGTACCCTGACCTTACCTGTCTCATTTGTGTATCTGGTCTACCTCATCTATGTCATTATATCCAAAACAGGCCCATTCCCCATCTTGGCTATTGGTATGCTGGCTGGTCTATATGCTCTTCAGATTCTGATCTTTGTGTTGAAGAGACAATGGCAACACATCGGGTGGATGTTCTTTTATATCTTTGCTTTACCCATCTACTCATTCTTCCTTCCTATCTATTCTTTCTGGCATTTCGATGATTTCTCATGGGGTAATACTCGTGTGGTAGTGGGTGGTGAGAAGAAGCAGATCATTGTGACTGATGAAGAGAAGTTTGACGAGAAGATGATCCCATTGAAGAAATGGAGTGTGTACGAACAAGAACTCTGGGAGATGGGATCTTATCATTCCAAGGAAACAGGTGTGAGTGGATACACGCATAGCTCATATGGATCTAAAGGAAGAATGCCCCAAAACTATGAGACACGTAGCAAGTACAGTGGAAGTCAAGCAGGAGACTTTGATTATTACAGAGATACTAAGATCCAGGAGAAGCCTCGTGGTGTACGTCAATCGAATATGACTATGGGAGGTGGCCCTGGATCTGTGATTGGATCTGAATATGGTAACCCAATGATGAATGATTATAATCGTGGTATGATGGGTACACCTGCTCCAGGTATGCCAATGCGCCCTATGTCGTATGCTAGTATGAATCCAGAATTCATGAATCAGAACCAGATGATGGATCCTAGCTTTGGTCTGTATAATAACAATATACCCTCCAGTAATATGTCTGCTATGTATGATATGTCACCTTCATCACACTCTGTCGCTAGTATGCCTAGAAATGGAGGATATGAACGTGGAAGTATTATACCACCCAGTATGATGGGAGGTCCACGTGAAAGCCAATACGATATACCCATGGGTAATCTCAGTCAAGTATCTATTCCCCCAATGATACCTGCCGGGTTCCCCTCAGACAATGAAATCTTGAATGAAATTAGAAGCATATTAGCCACAGCTAATTTAATGAGTATCACCAAGAAACAAGGTAAAATAAGGCAAATAAGTGTATAAATTGTATTGTCTAACTGTTTATCATAGTACGTGAGCAATTATCTGATACATTTGGAGTTGATATGATAGTAAAGAAGGAATTCATCAATACAAGTATTGAATATATCCTTCAAGGACGCCTGTAGATCCAACACTGTCATCATCCATCATCGTATACACTTAAAACATCAAATTGTGTACTCCATAATATCAATCATAATAATAGCACAAACATTAAAATACAAAATATCCCTTTATTTAATTAATACACACATACACATCTATATACATATGGCCATGGCTGTATATATTTATATGCATTATTGCAATAGCTGTATATATCTATATATTGAATCATTGGTATATCTGGGCTAGAAGGGCCTGTGCTTCCATGAGTTCATGCATATCAGCATTGTCTCCATTTTCCTTAATGATTTAAATGATGATTAGTAACAAATCAAAATGTAATACGAGTGGATCCTCATTTTACTATTTGTTCCCGCAATTCTTGGTGGGCAATAGCTAATCTCTTCTGGACATCAGGAATCATCTGAAGTGTCTCATCGAGTACTTCTTTCTAAACATTGTCATTTTTGCCGGTTTGAGTTATATGTGTCCATCCATCACTTGTCTATTTTACCTGTTTTCTGATATCAGCCTCATCAGCCGAGTTTTCAATCAATTTATCAATACGCTTCTGTTGGTTGGCTGCTTCTTTATCATACCCAATCGTCTCCTTATGAATACTAAATAAACAACACTTAATAAGAGTGTCTCAAACATCTGTTATTCATGAATACCGTTTGACAATATTGGTCTTAATCTTCAAAGGACTAAGAGGCATGTTTTTATTTTAGTTGGTGAAAAATAATAAGAATAAAAGGGGGAAAAGTAAATAACTTGTCTTTTCTTCTCCTCGTGACTGAGATTGAATAGGGAGTCCCACACCTCTTTATGCTTCCTTGGGTGGTATACGATCCAGATCACCCTCTGTAAACTCAGTATTCATGGCTTTTATCCACTCAATCTCAAGGTTGAAGGGTCCTTCCTGACGATCCATAATAGAAAACCCTACTGTCTTTACTTTCTGTCTAAACATCTCAATCTGATCTTCTTGTATAGTGCCATTATTGGTTAATATGAAATCACGGAATGGAATCTAAGGAGTAAGGTTAAATACGGGACACACTTTCTCCATGCCCATGCTTACCATGACAGTTTCCCATTGACCTGGAGTGCGTAAAAATAATCTATGTTGAAATAAATCTGTTTTTACTACACCATCTGTCTGTATATTGACAAAATATTTTCTTTTATCACCTTTCACATGTAATGCCAAATAACGGAATAAGCTTGTATCCCAACAAGGTGTACCAAAGGCTGTTTGGTCCTTGGGCTATGTAGAAAAAAACCAAAAAAGAGAGGTGAGTTGAAAGTGACAAACACATCACACACCTACTTTAGATCGAATAGCAGCATATCCACTCTGTCTGATCTCTTTGTTGACTGGTAATTCAAGTGATAATGAACCGTGGAATCTTCCTTTTCCCTCTTCTGATAGATCAAGGGTTGCTTCTGAGAACCCACCAATATCCTTATCACAGCCAACAGCCCATTGTTTCAAGTCGTGTTCAGAGGTAAGTGTGAACATGGGCATCTCTTTTTGCCATCCTTTCAATCCGTCCAGGTTGATAGCTGAAATGACATGAGTATTGGTCTCTTGTTAAATTCATTGCTATCTTTTTTTTTTACCTTTCTTAGTAGTTTCGCCTATTTCTGCAACTGTTCTTCTTAGTAATGAAAACATACTTTTATTTGGAATAAACAGAGAGAGAAACCCCCCCCCCTTGGAGTTCTTTTATTTATTTATTTTTAAAAAGCTGGATTCATCCACTCCGATTCGCTGGTGGTGTGAAATAGGTTGGCATTATGAGTATACATCCGACATCTCCCTTGATCAGAACAGAATAGATGGGTGTTTAGCTCTCCAAATGACATAGATTGATTGATTGATAAGAAGATGGTGTAACAATACAATGCCTAGAGTGAGGGGAAAGATGGACTGAAAAACCCAGATCTGTGTTGTTCATCCAAAGATATCAGTTCAGTAGCATTTGCAGGTATTGGGTAACTGAAATACAGCCTCATCTTACTTATTGAATGAAGGATGAAGTAGGACTCTACTTAAACGAAGTGGGTGCACATAACAATTGAGTATCCCAGTCTCCATCTTTAATGGTGAATGTAAATATCCCCAGCTCCATCCATAATAGTGTAAATAAATGCTGACTGGTAGTGATGAGTGGGTACAGACACAGAAGAGTACCATTTGTTCAATGTTGTTTGTACATGATGTGCTAATGAGGACATTCTATTGTGCCATCTCTGGTTATAACAGAACTTGAATATGCTAGCACATAATATATTATGCTTCTACCTCTACTATGTAATATCTAAAGGACGAGCATCTTATATGTTAATACATAAAGGACTTCCCCTCCTGATAAGAGTAAAAAATAGCCTTTATTATAGGGGAGATGACTCATCAGGATGAGGAGGATGAGCATAATTCAGTACACAATCACTAGTTGACGCGTACATTGTTGATAGAAGTACATTCATATAGGTTTATTATGTTCCATTGATTATAGAAGTATACTTTATAAGCAATAGTTTTATTTTTTTCATTTTCACTTGTATTTTTAATCCGCCACGAAGGGCATTTAGGATCTTCGGAGCTCTAGGTCTCCTCCCCAGGGAAAACACGTTGCATAACCATTGTGGTGGCCACAGAACAACGCCAAAACCGATTTTAAAGAAGAAGAAAGAAAAGAAAAGGGAGTTTTGACCCCCTTTATATATCTTTTTTGGGCCATAAAATGACTGAGGAAAAGAACAGTCAAGGTGTTCACACCATGTGAAGAGATAAGAAACCATCGATCCAATGAGCTGCTCGCTGTTTTGCCAGAAGGTTCGGTTGGCAGAGTCATATAGAAATAAGCAAACGTCTGAGGTCATGTGTATACTCGATATAGGCAATAAATTGGGATTGAGCAGTCAAAGTGGGGGGAAAGATAAAGAGACATGTCCCAAATAAGTATTTGTTTATGCCGTAACATGGGATTTTTATCGGCAGACAGGTTGATTTATGCTCTAGAAATTAGAGGAAGTCAAAGATATACTTGATATGGGCAATGAAAAAAAATCATTTGAAAGGAGCAGTCAAAGTGAAGGTCACATTGTGTGAATAGATGGGTGATAGCAGTCTAGTTCATGTGGATATCAGACTATTTGTATTTATGTAAACAAAGGGAGGAGTCTAATATAAGGTTTCCGCCCAAGCCAAGAAATTTTTAGGGGGGGACTTTTGTTGCCCTTATATGTTCCCACTTCAACTGAATGGCAGTGAATAGGGTTTATCCAATACATATGAGTAGATATTGTGGGCTTTATCTATTCACTTCCACTATAAAGAATCAAGTATTGCAATATTAGTATATGGAGCTTGTAGTAAATATATGGATAATGTTTATCGATTGTAAAGGAGATCCAATATGGCACCTTCAAAGGAGCAGCTGTTAAGTGATACACATATCCAAAGCCAATATTTTCATTCAAGTATAATTGATTCTTATTGATAGGTAAAGTAAAATATTATATACTGATCCATAAACCATGATTAGCTATCTTGCATGTGCTTCATTGTTCCCTTTTCACCAAGATGATATTGTATGAGTCATCGGAAACTGACAAGACAATACAATTGTGTCCAGATATATCTTAACTAAGCAAATGACTACTTACTGATTCAACATCCAAGAGATCCATTCACAACACAAGTTAATCCCTTACTTGGACCATCATTTGGACCTCCATTGATATTAACTGATAAAGTGACATTGAAGTACAATATAAAAAGCGACTAATTATTAGCATTTACCATGGCCACTACATATATTCGTTTACATAAGATTGTTTACGACTCAAGTTAACAAGAACATAATCAATGAGAGATCTGTTTAATATAGAGCTAAGGCTAATAATTCTGTCCGCTTTTTGTGGTTGTATGATGATATATAAACTAAGCATACAGTGATATCTACATTGAATGCATTCTATCGATCAAAACGTCTTTATGTATTCAAAGAAATTGCCTACGTAACACATAAGATGATCTTGGCTTTCCTTTATTAGATATATTATATGCAGAGTGAAGAGATAATGATGTGCTGTGAAACCTGTTTGCCTTTAGCTTGTACATAGCCATGTAAGATGATTCCAGGTCTGTCTTTCTAATCTGTCATAAAGTAACCATAGTTGATCGTATGATTGGCTCACACTCACCAGCCTATAAATAGCCAGTCAACTCTATTGCGTGCCTAGTGTGTGTGTAATACAGACACTATATGATGAGTGGCGTACACCCCCTTCTAACAAGATCCCTGTCATGAAATTTGGAAAGATCTAGTCTAGCCTATATTATAGGTTACCCTTGCTGTGTTTGACAATATGAATTCAGTCTTCCAATCTTGAAGATGAGTAACTATATATCTCATGCCAATGTGCATCCTTAGTGACTTGATGACTTCCTGTGGGTTTATATAGTAAGAGATAGAGGTAGGTGGATATATAGTTAGAGAATATTCAGAGAAGGGTGATGGATAGAATTGATGAGGTGTAAAGTTTTATTGGTATACAGATTGATAAGTACATATTTTGATTCCACACAGTTGAATGATCTTTCGGATATCCTTTTGGTTGACCCACGGCCCACAGATATAAGATGTGGCATACAGTCCATTGGTATATGTTATTTAACCCACATAGTCCACTGATATATGATATTTAACCCACACAGTCCACTGGTAATGGTTTAACTCACACAGTCTACTGGTATAATATCTGGATGATCCCACATATTCCAAGTATCATATACAATCTAATATAAGAAATACTGAAGCCCCACCGTTTATCAGACTTCCCGTCTGTTACTCCCATTTACTCTTCCAATTATTCCCACATGGTCCATACAAGTGTTCATTATTTCCCCCCACAATCATGATTATTCGATATGATGAACATAGATGCAAGAGTTTCACAAGCCCATTGAATAGTTGAGAGTAATTTTATTTTATTTTGATGATATGTTTCGATATACTGATTTTTTCTTCTAGTATCACTGTATCCATAGACTTACCTCCCCCTTTTGTCTAGAGCAACCCAAGGTGATTGTTAGTGAAATACCTGGATAAAAGGTATACTGTGTGGTGGTTGTGGAATGACAAGCACTCGGGGATACATAGTGTGATCAACTGTTGAAAGAAGTGTCTCCTTTTTGTTCTACAGGGTAAAGTTATTGGAATCCACCTTTCAACAGTAAGCTGAAGAAAGTGCTAAATTAAAAATTTGAGGGGAAGATGATTTTAATATTTCAGTGGCTGAGAGATCATGGAAGCCCAAAGTGGAAAATCACAACCCAATATCATTATTTGAGAATAGGTAGTAGTTATGTATATGTATATGACTGTAGAGACTATGGCTATAAATTTTACCAATAGTCAAAGATGCTAGGATAAGATACTGAGGCAACATGGGTCTTTATCTTGGTTATATTGGTGACACAAAAGATATGCCTATAATTAAATAGAAGACAGATCGAATGATGGTTGAAATGAAGTATCGATAGAAGAGAGGAAGTAATATATAGAAATGTTACCAAATAAGGTAAATATTAGCGTTACCGGGTTACCATTGACAGTTGATCATTACCAGGTTACCATCACCAGGTTACCATTACCAGGTTACCATTACCAGGGTACCATTGACAGTTGATTATTGACAGTTGGTCATTAACAGGTTATTGTTCAAACTGGACTTTTACTAGACTACCAGTATTTCAATGACAACCTCCTCTTATTGATCAAGACAGACAGTGATAGGGTTTTCTCCTTGTGATCCGTTGTTCATCCAGCTTAGTCACTCTTACACAGAATCCGCTATATTATACTGAGCATGCATGATTTAACCAGTGATGAAGAGATAGAGTACAAGTCTTTATTAGAGATACCGTTAAAGACAAATATAAAGGAATGGATTTTACAGTTAATGTATCAATATGATATTAGAGACTTTTATTCATGAGATGATGATCATAATAATTTGGAAATGATATTATAGTATGGTAAGTTATATGTATAATATGATGACTAGATAGTTTAGATTTGTTTTTGATTATAGAAGGGACTGTTGCCAGATGTGATTAGTGGGCACTTTTGACTTGTGTTTGATTATCAATTATCGTTTCTATAGAGACATTTTAGTAAGAGGTTTATGTACTAAACTATACATACTTTCTTGTAGTCATCACCATCATCTTTCATCTTTCACAGTTCATTCTTATTACGCAAAGCAAGATAGTATCATAAATGCCTAGTTGTCACTACTTATTAAGAGGAGTTCCGATAAACTTTTCTCTAGATACCGCCCGACTTGTGACATTCTAGCCTGAGGCAAGATACGGGAACGATGCGGCCTGTTGCGATTGTAAACCCGACTTGCAACGCTACGGGTACAACACTATTAATTGCTTAATAGCATTGAAAAAGTTTGGTGGTTACACGTTGATAACCACCGGTGGCTCAACTGCGCTACACATTTATATGGGTGATACCAGAGCTTGAGATGAATAATAAAAAGAGGAACAGTGAAAGGTACGGCTTTGAGAGAAGAGAGACAGCTTGGAGATCTATACATCTTTGTGAGTAAAGTATTCTATGATTACAGATATATAGGCCTTACCATTTTATTTAACGCGTGGAATAACAAGGAAAGATGCACTTGATGTGCTTGAAGTTCATGGTGTTGATACTACTTGCAGTTGTAGAATAGAATAGTGTTGATTATAGACTCATCAGAGAGAGAGAGATTGATGGTTATTGCATTGGAGAGTAAGTGTAGAGATTTACTTGTGATGTTTATAAGAGGTAAAAGGGAAAAAAAAGAGGAATTAATTAAAACGTCTTTATGTATGCTTAGAAATTGCATACGAAATACATCAAATGATCTTGGTTTTCCTTTATTAGATATATTATATGCAGAGTAAAGAGATAAAGATGATCTATAAAACCTGTTTGTCTTTAGCTTATACATGGCCATGAAAGATGATTCCAGGTCTGTCTATCTAAACAGTCATAAAGTAACCATAGTTGACAGTATGATTGGCTTTCACAGTAATTCTGATTGACAGTATGATTGGTTTTCACACACCAATCTATAAATAGCCAGGCAACTCCATCGTGTGCATAGTGTGTGCGTAATACAGACATTATATAATGAGTTTCGTACATTCCCCTCTAACAAGATCCTAGTCATGAAATTTGGAAGGATCTAGTCTAGCCTATATTATAGGTTACCCTTGCTGTGTTTGACAATATGAATTCAGTCTTCCAATCAATGAAAATGCATAATTATATATCTCATGCCAATGTATATCCTTAGTGACTATATGACCTCCTGTGGGTTTATATCGTGAGAGATCGAGGTAAGTGTATATATAGATAAAGAATAGTCAGAGAAGGGAAAGGGAGAGATAGATAGGGAATAGAGATGGTGGTGGAGGGAATTACAGTTCTATTGGTATACAGATTGGTAATCCATGTTCTGATTCCACACAGATGAATGCTCTTCCCGATAAGTATATTGAACACTTCAATACTTATAGACTATTTCAATAATAAGAATGTATAGCCTATAGTATGTAGATTGACTATATGTAGGAAGAGTGGAATGCAGGATAAGTATAGAGAGTCTAATAGATGTTGATCTAATAATTCGATGTGCAATGTAATACTATGATCAACCATTAGAGTCTATATTATGCACTTCTCTTTGTGTGGATCTGAGATGTTGCTCCATCAAAAGTAGAGGTGAGATGAACCATAATTGTTGGTTAGAATGCCAATTCCATATTTTTTGGCTCCACCAAGATACATGATCCTGAAATATATGGGAAATATGGAGAGTTGGCTATCCGAGTGCTTATATCGGAATCAAAAGTATGGAGAGAAATGGACGAAATCGATCAAAATATGGAAATGCGGGTTTTCTTGGACTTGGGACATATGGAATTCATGGAGAAATATGGGAAAAGGCACTAATTTCACGGAAGAGGCTCTTCAGCAGTAATTTTAATATTGGCCAAGATATCATTTCCGGTTCGGTGATAGGCTTCAGGGGGATTCAAAATCTGATGGAATTCATAATTTGGTCTATAATACACAGTCTATTGGAATAATATCCAGAACCCACATATTCCATTGGTCTTGCCATCAGATTATGCGTACCATACAATCCGTTACATCAGATTCTGATGCCCCGCAGTATATTAGTCGTCTCAGTAGTTATTCTTGTCCTCGCACCGCTTATTGATATATCATGTAAATCATGATATCTTTATTGCCATTTAAAAAGGCCGCCACATTTTGATAGTGTGGTGATTAATCTAATGGCAGCTTATTGTCCTGTGTAACTCAATATCCGATATCCGGCAATGTGGTATCCCGCATGCAATCCCAAAAGCAAGAGTAATAAATCTCATTTATAATTCTGTTGCTCTCAATCTTACATCACTTTATTATTATATACATTCCATTTGAGTTATTATCAAAGAAGCAGTAGACACTTATTTCTGTTATCCAGTAAACACTATAATATCTTCCATATTTATTGGACTATATCTGTTAACCGGGGAAGGAATTATGAGTGTGATTTGACTTGCTTGATATACACACCGATTTTTTTGTTTGTTAAGACAACGGCTTTCTTTCTAATTATAATCCACTATGAAAATAATACATTAATGGCCAGTCAAGAGCAGTAATGATTGATGAAAAAGAGGTTAAAACCTTTGTTATGGATAGATAATATACTCTTCTATGACCAGTGTCTGTGTAATAGTTGGTACACATATACAATAACAAGAATGGCTGATGCTGTGATGACTACCGAATACTGGCTATAACTCTGCCAGTAACAACTGGAATATAAACAGAGTAGACAAGAAGTACCCATGGAAAGAAGATCAAGGTGTGGATTAGCCATATTAACTACACTTATGAATGATCCAAAAGAGTATATGATTCGTAGATTATTGTCTGTGAAGAATCTGGTTAATGGGCTCAGTAGAGATGAAATGGAGTGTGCAGATAAGTGTGGGATCAAATCCCCTGCACGTTGATGCTCAATATATCTACATGGAATGAAGGTAATTTTGGGATAGAGATGAATGGCATAAAGATACCTATCAATTCAAAGAGAGTACGGTGTATCTGCTATGAATGTGTATTGAAATAGTCATAGGTGATCTATCCTCAAGCAATCCAATAGATATAATCATATTCTGAATACGTAATGGAGTTCACAAGTAAATGAGGTTATAGATACGATGACTTGGTATTATCAAGTTGAGGCATTATATGTGATGAATATGATAAGGACAAAGCCCGCTAACGTTGGTTCGTATCAAATAGAAGGGGTGAAAGTTATGTTAATCAGTGGTTGGTTCTTGATAAGTACTGAAGTGCATACAATATGTGTATTTTATGTAGGCATGACAATCATGAAGTTTAAGTGATAATCCAAAGTATAGTTGAAGACATTTCATCTCAAAAGAGGGAATAATAAAAAAACGTCGACAAACAACATCCAAGTTGAGTGTCAGTTGAAAGCCGTTGATTGTTGCGCATATGATTTCATGCATTATGTTTGTTATGCAGGCGAAGTAGATTTTATCTTGTTCTTTTTTATCAAATATGTAGTAATTGTGTATGTAAATTGATGACTAAAGTATATAAACAGTATATTAGTTCTTGTATAAATAAAATGCTGCAGAAGCAAGTAGAACAAATCCAGATATATAAGGTAGAATAGAAGTGGCCACTCTAAAAAATGAAAGTGTATTAGTAAGAGACGTTTATAATGAGTGAAATTTCTTACTCTGGTTGTTTCTGGTTCAAAGTAATGTAGTGCTTGTCTACTAAAAGATTTTCTCCCTTGATCTTGGAAATAATCCAGCTTCCTACATGAAAACCACCAAGATGGCTCGTGTATCCAGTTCCTTGTTTGGTTCCGAATGCCAGGAATAATATCTTGGGTTCAGTTTTATGTAACTGAGATGGTTTCTTGCTCTGTATGAGGGACATAAGATTCTTGGTAACGGTGGTGACATAACCAGGTATACGGAAAGCTTGCTTAGATTCCTTCAGATCAGCTGCATCACCAGCCACAAAGACATGAGGATAATCAGGATGATCTACTTGGAGTGTAGGTCTCACTTTGATGTATCCATTTGCACTCTTAATATCATCGCTGATCCATTCAGTTGCTGGTCGGTTACCATAGGTAAGGATCACTAAATCCACATTGACAGACTTTCCTTCTTTGGTTACTACAGGGGCGTTGGGGAAATAATAGCTGGAAGGGGGATTCACAATGGAGTCCTTATAAATCACATCTATTTTGTTCTTTTTTACCAACTGGTCTGCTTTCTTTCTAAATGAATCAGGAAGGTCCTCAGATAATAATGAGTCGAAGGGGTGGATAATGGATATTTTCTTATCAGGATAATTCTCACGGATTTCTCCAGCTAACTCTATACCAACAGCTCCTCCACCAACCAAGAGAACAGAGTTGGCTAGTTTAATGTTGTATCGCATAGTAGCATATTCTCTCTTGATGTCTGCTAAGTCATTTTCTTGAGGGTGACCGGGTAAGGGGTATTTGGATCCAGTAGCAATAATAAGATAGTTGTATTGTACCTCCTTGCCCAATCCAGAAATCTCTCGGTCCAATACTACCTTGGATGAATCCATTTGAATAACAGATGCTTGTATGACCTTATTCTCGGGTTTTCCAAATAAGCGGGTATATGGAATAAGCATTTGATCGTCTTTATCCACCACAGCTAATCTAGCACCAGCAACAGCATAGTAGAAATGAGATCTCTGAATAAAAGAAAAATAACGATTTATTTCAATCGGTGATGGTTGCCATAGTTATGATCGTCTTTTACCCTTTCAATCAGTATAATTTGGTGGTCCTCAGGAACCACTTTCTCCAATGAGTTGGCTATTTGAGTACCCGCAAGTCCACCACCTACAATCACTATAGTTTTTGTCATATTTGTAGAATAAAGATAATAACAATAAGCAATCTAATATATGAAATAAATAGTAGTAAATAATCCCGAACATTATAAATTAAGCTTTTCAGTGACCCCCAATCGGAAACCGGGGCGGCCCTGGGGTCAATTTTCCATCATCGAATAGAATTTCTCTCCATCTGTCAAAAACTATATCCCTTCTTTCTATACACGTTTCTTGATTAGTAAATATGAGTAATAGATACAGGATAGTCTTAAAATAGAGCCTAGCTACAGTTAGGTTGCAGTGTTCCTTGTTCAATAACAGCCTATGTTCATGATTGGACATTTGTCTGATTGGAGTTGGCTTACTTCATCTTTTTCAATCCTTTTACTTGTTCATCCTGTATTATAAATATGTATCTATTAGATATTGGGAAGATAATCTCTAAACACCAATTAAGCTTATCATACATGTCATACACAGTGTGTCCTACTATGAAGTGTTACAATCTTTGGGCTGCAAAAACATTCAGTGTATTACAAATCCGTATGTTAGTACCATGGAGAAGGTGTAATAATCAATCCGTACACATTAATAATAAGAAAACTAGATCTTCCTTCGATTCATTAGTCAAGGTTTTATTTATGGTTCATAGGGTCACATCCAAGTTGGGTAACCAAATATACTATTCTAAAGGCTGAGCATATTGTGTTACACTATGTCACACATTTGAATATTATTGAATTGCACTGTCCATGGAATATAGTGTACGCCAAATAGATGTTAATCACATATATTGCCATAACTACTGTATATTTATGTGAATAAGCCGAGGCCAAACAGACCACCACTCATGAATCAATAAGCATTTAATGAACGTTCTTTGAAAAGAAGCTCTTACTTCTATCTCAACTTCAACTATTGGTTCGAAAGGGAACATTGCTTACTAGTCGTTTTCAATAAAAAATGGGCTTTGTGATGGTTGTTGAACCACAACACATAGAAATCATCCTTCTATTTTGATTACACTGGCTTTAATATTCTAATATTCAGTCTGACCCAATAAAATCAGTCTGTTAATGAGTGTCAAATATTCTCTCAGATGGCAGCATATAAACTTATCATTGTGTATAAAGCTTTATATTATATTTTAGGAGACATCAATTATAGAAGATGCGTTAAAAATGGGTATATTTTATTAATTATGTGTGTAGTTTAATATATAAGCTAGTAATAACTAATTCTGTTGAGTTGATGAATGTGAGTTGAGTTGAGTTGAGATGATTTCTGCAATGTCGAGGGTGAGTTGGTGATCCGAGGTTGATGGTGAAGTTGAGTTGTTGATCCAAGGTTGAAAGAAAAAGGTGTGCTGATATCTGCTGTGTTGAGGTGTGCTGAGGGTGAATTGAAGTGGTAATCTACTGTATTGAAGGTGAGTTGAATGGATAATCCAATATGCTGGAAGTGAGTTGAGCTGTTGAATACTATGCTGAATGTGAGTCGAAGTAGAGTTGTTGAATACTATGCTGAAGGTGGGTTGAGTTGTTGAATGCTATGCTGAAAGTGAGTTGAGAAAAGCCGAGGTGCTGAATACTATGTTGAAGGTGAGTTGAGATGCTGAATACTAAGGTGAAAGTGAGTTGAAGATGAGCCGCGGTGCTGAATACTAAGGTGAAAGTGAGTTGAAGATGAGCCGAGGTGCTGAATACTATGTTGACGGTGGGTCGAGGTGCTGGATACTAAGGTGAAGATGAGCCGAGGTGCTGAATACTATGTTGAGGGTGGGCCGAGGTGCTGAATACTAAGGTAGAGTTGAGTTGAAGATGAGTTGAGGTGCTGAATACTATGATGAAGGAGAGTCAAGGTGAAGTAAAAATATTCCATGTTGACGTGAGTTGGAGAGGTAATGTGGTGATCCTCGTTCAATCATGTCGACATGTCAGTTGTGTGATAGCATAAAATACAATTTAAATAAAGTCAGTATGGGCTCAAAGTAATGTGATGAACTTACCAGTAACAATAACAATAACAAAAGCAAGAGCAGGAAGAAGAACAAAAGAAGGAAGAAGAAGAGCAAGTGCAAGAACAAAAGCAAGACTACTACCAAGAACAAGAACAGGAGAAGACTATTGCAAAGCTAAGACTAGCACCAAGACCAAGGATAGTGCCAAGACCAAGACCGAGACCAAGAGAGTTTGCTGTGTGAGAAATAAATAAAAAAATGGGAAAGTGGTAGAGAATGGTCGCCTTTTTATACCTTTTCTTTTGGTTGAATAAACACTTGTTGCTTTTAAAATGAACTATGGGTGCATGAATAAACAGTCTGTCAATAGACAATTCATGCAAACTCTTGGTGATATTATATGATGTAATATTCTTATCTCAATTAACGCTATTTTTAGTACACTGGGACAATATCGTTTAATAGAGTATTGCATAGAGAAACTTACCTTTCTGGTGTCATTTAACTGGCTTGAGTAATGCAAAGGAGCCGCTTTATATGATCAACAACATGTACTCGCTTTTTAGTACGTTCTTGCGTGAGATGTGTTTATTAGTGCTATAGTCCCTTGTATAGACATCACATGTAATAGCTGTAATCTAAATATAAATAGAAGCATAAATACTCACTTTATTCCCCATATCAATATACATCATCACAATCTTAACCGTCTCGTTTCACCCCGTCTCATCTCATAGACCATCTATGAGCAAGGAATCTATGAAGAGTTAAATGGCATTATTGTCTATTAAAATGGTTATATGTATTTTCATGTATAAATGATCTATATTCTCCCACATATCATGTGCTCATCCATAAATCATTCTCTAGAACAAATGGGATTATCTGCTATGTTCTTGTTGCTTATTCAAATAAAACAAAAAATCATATAAATACAACAAATCATCTCAAGGGATCAAACAAAGTCTTTTCATCACACAACATTATTAATACTCTCATAGTCTCAAAATGTACTCTCTATTGTCTCTACTATCTATTCTATTCATATATACACTTATTCAAGCCTCATTACATCTCAGAAAGTACTCAAGTTCTGTTATATGTAATGAATATTGGTATTAATCATAGTGGAACAAAGTAATGACTTGGTGAGATATACATTAGACGAACAGAAAGAATGTAGAAAAGTCTTAAGTTTATTTTCCGAAGATGATCCATTACTTGCATACTCTACTGGTGTGAAGATTGGACAATACCTAGATCACTTATGGGAGGTTTTTCTTTTTTTTTTCTTGGGGCGTCAAATCTTTTGACTATTTTCCATAAATAACATAAGAGATACATGTAAAAAAGTATCACTATCATTAAGACTTTCGACATGGACAAATCAAAGTAATCATGTCTAGAATGAAATCAACATTGCCACAGAACGTTGTACATGGATCGTACATATATTCATACATGGGGTATCAACTGGCATTCATTCATAGGATATACTGGGTAGAATTGACTGGAATGTGGCAGCAAGAGAAGTCCATTGGAATATTCAGATGGCTAAACAGATGATACATTTCGTGATTTAGCGAATGAAAATAAATAAAGTACATTCAGACGGGTCTCTATTTAGATCATAACGGTCATGATCCGTATGCAGTCCCATTATTGATAAATGCTTAAAATGATACTGGCAGTCTGTTTGCTTCATTCTGTTCGTATATGTTAATAACATCCATTGCTTGGATGTAACAAGATCAAGGGCAATACGCCTCTTTGTACTATTTAAGGCAATTGCCGATTATAGATGTCACATCCTCACCAGGATCATTTATGTCTTTTGATGAATGAACGTCCTGAAATAGCCAAGAGAATCAAAAGCCAATGGACCTTTCCGAAAGAGAAACCACCAAGTAGAGTGGGATATGGCATTATACGTAGTCTATTATCCTGATAAGCTCATCCCTCACACAGCCAACTGACTTTGTTCTTACCAATAAAGAGGATCGATTTCTTGTAGCCAGTTTTCTGTACAATCTACATTTTGAAGAATGATCAGATCCGTCCAAAATAAGAGAGAGAGAGAAAGTGATCATCCTCTCCTGAATCCAAAAGCCTTTTACTTCTATGCATGAGGGATCGATCCATAGAGTTACCCCATTGACAGACTTCCCTTCTATAGTAATTACAGGGGCATCGTGGGATTCCAGCCCAATCGGAATCCAATATTACCCGTCTTCCTCTCTATCAATTATCCGAACAAACGATATGATTGGTTAAGATACTTTTATTAAACATGTAATAATAAAGGGGGGATGCCAAAGTTTATAGAGGATGAATAGAAATGGTAAAGAAGAGAGAGCTAGGGGAAGGATTATCTATTTTGTGGTGGTTGTGAGTGGATGAAATTATATAATGTTGTTGGATGAAAAGAATGATATAAAATTACAATTGAGGATCAAACATGAACTCTCTTTTATCAGTCATTAGCATATTACCCATCTGTTTAAAACTGACGTTCTCTTTATTGGGTTTGATAAAGAGAGGATTCTTGCTAAAGGAGAGACGGATACCTCCTTTCACAGAATTGGATAAAGTATGGCCTTGTAACTCGTTCAGTGCATGTGAGGCAAATGGGATATCTTCAAATTCCACAAAGCACATCGGTCCTTGTGGTTTAGTACGGAAACACATACGGCGGTATCCTTTACAGATCGAGAATAGGTGTCTTAACTCTTCTTCTGATGTATTTGGGGGTAAATTACCCACATACAATGTATTACAGGGAGGGTTCTGATCAGCAAGATTGGTTCTATTGTTACTGCTGGAAGGGCGGAGATCAGATAGGAGGGACCGCATCATGTCATCATCATACATGGGCACAGGTGTGGATTTGGAGAGATAGTGATAGGGCTCTTCATCTAACAGACTGGGCAGACGAGGTGGTGGAGTGTATGGTTGGATGGCGGCAAGACTGAATGCACGTGATGAGATAAAACTCAGGTCCTGGTCAAATGAATGAGAACGGAGACCAAACAGTTCATTGTTGTTGTCAAGCATGAAATCATTTTTGTAGTCATTCGAGAGTAAGTCTCGAGGAAGAGGGGAGAATGAGTCAAAGGGTCGGCCGGGTTCAGCTGTGGGTGGTACAGTGGCTGTGGTTGAAGTGGAAGTTGAAGATGAAGTAGATGTAGATGTTTGAGTGGCAGACCCTCTTTTGATATGTAGGTTCTTTTTGGCCATCTCAGCCTTCAATACTGTCCCTTTCTCTTGATCTACTTTTTTACCACTCAGTACTTCAATAGCTTCTAGTGCTTCTAGGCGAGTACGGAATCTAGCAAATCCAATCTATATATATATATTAATATAATTATCCATATATGGTAATGAGAAACTATATAAATTATCTATCTTATTATAAATATATATATATATAATATACACACATATATATATATATATATATACAATATACACACACATATATATATATATATATATATATACACGCACACACGCATATTAACTAATAATTACCATCTGTTTCTTTCCTCCTAAACTGTTGCTGGTACTGCTGTCATCTTCTTGATCTTTACAATGCCACTTTAATGAAGCAGCCTCAAATCCTCTGCAGAAGGTAAACATGTTCTGAAACTCCCTTTCTGCCATATCCTCGGGAAATCCAACGACAAATATAGTAGTGACATCATCCAGATTGGTGCTCGTCGACTGTACAGGGGATGTTGTTCGGAATAGGGCAGCAGAACCAGGTGAGGCAGACAATGGATGTACTCGCATGTCATTATAAAACGGATGATTTAATGGTGTAGACTCACTCATCATCATTATGATTAAGGTTTACAAACAAAAAAATAAAAAAAAAGAAATAAGAAAATAAAAAAAAGGGTTTTTTTATGTTTATTTTTTTTTTTGAAGTATAAACAAGAAAAATTTGGGAACACCAATTTCAATTATCCAATCTTATTTTTATAAACTCCACCTTTTTTGGGGATAATGGGTTGTTGTCAAAGTTGATTGGTTGCTAAGCAACTATGGAATAATGTCACCTTATCCATTTTTAATCTCTATTTTTTTCCTTGTTTCCATACCTACAGCTCAACGGGTAACTTATTACCATTTCTATGGTAACATCATACATAGCCGGGAATGGAGTGTGATATTGTTGAGTATAATAGATAGATACTTTTTGGTTATCAGATGAAAGTGTGGGAATTGACTATTAAGGAAAGAAAGCAGTATGAAACTAGGAATCAATGGATCATCCAGCCTGAAAATTTAAAGTTGACATATTCATTCATGTTGTTTAAAGTATATTAATATTGGGTGCATTTCGATCTTCCCCCCTTGCATTCAAAGTGCTATCCAATCATGAATGGCGGGAAATCCACTTACACTGTGAAAACATCATAACACTTGGCAATAAAGAAGTGCGTAGTCATGTGATATCTGTTAAAATGATGGAAGATCAAAAGAATTGACATATAAGAATAAAAGAAATTTTTTACATGCTCATTCTTATTCATGAAGAATAACCACGCACTTATTTCACCCACACAACTCCAAGCATCAAATAAACTTTACCCGCCTTTTTCCTTTCCCTTTCATTCATATATATTCACTAGGAGATTGGAATAAACAAGAGTTAGGGTTGATGGAATGGAGTCAATACTAGAATATGATTGGCTAATGGCCAACGGCTCTTGCTTGTGTTCCCCCTGTTTCTCTCGTTTGTTTCCAAGCAATTCAAACACAGTCAGTCCAAACCGCCTGGTTGTTATTTTTAATTATTTTTTTCCACCCTCCCTTTAATTTTTCCTTATCTCTTCCCCTTCTTTTTATTCAAGTCATTGGGATACCCTCTACTTTCATTGTTTCCCTCTCTATTTTACTTATGTAAACAATGCCTCCAATCACATTGAAATTAAAGGGAAATAAACACCCATTCAGCCGTATAGAATCAACTGATGATCTCCGTAAAACATGGAGATTATGTACCAAAGTCAAGGATGCATTGGAGAATGGATCTCGTTTAGAGAACTTATCATGGCGTCTATGGTATGCGCACAATGTCAATAACAAAGTAACATCATTACGTGACTTCAAAGTGCCTGAACAGATAGACTTTGAAGCACAAAAGAAGCAGAGAGCAGAATCATTTATCCTGCCTCAATTTACATCTGATCAAGCAGTGAATGAAGTGGTTCAATTGGACGATATTCTGCTGTATGATTACTTTGATCCCTCCTGGGGACTAGGGTTCAATCCTATGGTGGATGATGCACTCTATGTGTCATCGGAATCCATGCCACCACTTCCGATTGGAACATTACATAATAAGTTGCTGGCTACTCTGCCACGAGAGACACTGGAATCAGCAGAGAGGCTGTTATATGATGAACCCTATTATTCTGATCATACCCAAATACCTTCCATGTACCAGCAACAACCAGAGATTCAGTCTATTCATTCAATGCCAGTATCCCCTATTCATTCAATGCCAGTATCCCCTATTCATTCTATGCCAGTATCACCTATTCATTCGATGTCAGTACCTGCTTCACCTTCTTCATATATGCCTGCATCTATTGTATCGTCTTCTATGCCTGTATCTATGACTGCATCTATGCCTGCATCCAGATCTAATTCACCCCCTCATTCACCTATCTTCATTAATCAATCTCATCATTCATCTCATGAAGAAGATAAATCAATAGCCATGTGTACTAACTGCAATACAACATCTACACCACTCTGGAGAAGATCCACACAAGATGAATTATTATGTAATGCATGTGGACTCTAGTAAGTAGGGATCCTTCAATTCATCGGTCTCTTATTCACTTTTTTATTTCCAATAGCTTGAAGTTACATAATATACCTAGACCTAAGAACCTCAAACCCCCCATCACTAAATCAGATCAAGAGGATACACCTTTCCAGACCACGTGTTCCAACTGTGCTACGTCCATCACTCCTTTGTGGCGAAGAGATATCAATGGAGATCCATTATGTAATGCGTGTGGACTATAGTAAGTAAAAAAGAGCACCAAGATTCAAATTCATGTATTCACTCCTTCTTATTAGCTTGAAATTACACCATGAGAAGAGACCGTTATCATTAAAGACAGATAGTATTAAGAAACGACAGAGATGTGATCCTCTATCACAGTCACCCAGAAGAAAGGACCCTGATTACTCTTTTTCACCCTTCATTAATTCATTCAATACATAATAAATAAATAAAAATAGATAGACATTTTGAAATATTGAATATTTGTAAGCATGATTATATAAGGGAACGGTCATTTTATTCTTATTCCCCCCCCCTTTTTTTTTTGTTCTTATTTTATGTACTTATTTGATCAATACACAACTACCAAGTATCTCGGTAAGGTTGGGCCAAGAACTTATTATTCAGGCTATGCATCCAAAGTATGGGCTATTGGAGAAGTCCCCAACGTAAGAACAAGGACTATTCTCCCTATCTATTTTTAATTAAACACTCAATCTATAGGGTGGTAAGAGAGAGAGGGTGGCAGAATAGGTGTATACATCTATTTACATTTCTTTTCTTTTTTTTTGAAGGGTATGTGGCTGCTCTAGTATTAGATGCGTCCTTACAGCATTACTCCACCACCCACCAACCACACCCGATTGCATTCAACACATTCTTCCTTCGAAAGACAGATGAAGGTGGAGTATTGATAGAGATCGAAGACATCAAGATGGGTAAGACAGGGTATGCAGTGTCCCAGATAAGAATGAAACAAGCCAAGGTAAAGCTCTCTCTCTCTCTCTCTCTCTCTCTCTCTCTCTTTATATACTCCCACTCATCACTCTTCAAATACAAGGATTTATCTCGGTTGATATCGATTGAAGATGATTTATCTGAGTACACAGACAAGACCATCTCTATTATCACTATGGGTGATCTCCACAAGGAACATGGACTGACATACACATATAAACCCATGACATTGGTCCCTGTCGATCAACTTACGGAATACACGTACCCTTATTTATCACACACTGTCAACACATCCATCGATCTCACCAAGCTGCCTTCTGAGCAACCTGGTCTGCCTGAACTTAACCAAGTGATTGAGTTCAAGGATCATCGACCCAATGATTTCAAGAGTATTCCATACTGGTGTGACATGATCCTCTCTCCACCTACCTTCCTAGGTAAGAACATCCTTGACTCATGGTGTGCAACCATGCAAATCGAGATCCAATTCAAGGCTATTCCTACTGGAACAAAAGCACACTGTACATTTCTCGCTAGACATATCAAGAACAGCCGGTTCGGATTAGATGGAGAAGTCTATAACGAACAAGGAGAACTCATGGCCATCACAAAGTAAAAGTACTAGAAACACTAAATTGTACATTCTTTATTCATCTTTCTTTCAATAGGCATCAATCTTTAGTTCGCCCTTGGGCACTTAATAAAATTTAAATAGACTTTCCCTTAACATAAGTCTGAACAATCTTTCCAAAGTTTTCACCTTGAGTCACAGCAATCTCCTTTTCTTTCTGAGAGACCTTTCTACTTCCATCTCCATTGGCTACCGTGCCTGCACCATAAGGAGATCCACCCACGACTTCAGAGTTATCGAATAAATGGGGATTAGCGAACCCGAGAGGCACATAGATCATACCGTGATGAGCGAAATAGGTGATGGTGGTGAAGGCAGTGGTTTCTTGTCCACCGTGTTGAGAGGCAGTGGAGAAGAAGGTACCTGCGAATTTACCAGCCAAAGCACCACTAGCCCAAAGTCCACCTGTGGCGTCCAAGAAGGATTTGATTTGAGCGGGCATGGTACCGAAACGCGTAGGGATACCGAAGATGACACCGTCTGCTTCGGTGAGATCGTTGACTGTGATGATAGGAACATCAGGTTTAGGAGGAGCATGCATCTTGGTTAAGATTTCATCAGATAAAGTCTCGGGGACTATAAATACAGTTATCAAAGTTAGATCTTTTTCTTTTATCTATCTATTTATCTTTTTTTACCTTGGAAAATCTTGGCTTGGACACCAGAAGCAACAAGACCTCTTTGTACTTCAACAGCAAGAGTGTGAACGTGATGATAGAGAGAATAGATAACGATATGAACTTTGGCAACCATGGTAACTTATTAAAGAAGAAGTGAAGATGAAGTATAAAAAAAAGGGAAGGGGAAAGTGGTATTTATAATTTTATTTCAATCTCCGATTGCTCTGTCATGATTGAATAAGCAAGGCCATTTGTAATGAATAGACGATCCTCTGTCATCCTTGACTAATGTCGGCCAATCGGATGGCAGTATTCGATTACCTAATCTCAAAGGGAATTATTTATATTTTTTTAGGAGATTATTCTATTCCCCCATTCCTTCCCTTTCCAATAAATATCCGTATCTCTATAAGAAATGCCCACTGTTTATATCATTATCTACTCACTCTATCACCACATCTACAAGGTGGCAAAGAGTGTACAGAAAGGATTAGAGTCTCAGGGAGTGACAGTGAAGATATATCAGGTAATCTAAATATAACAATGTACTTTCATACCATACTCAACACGAATCAGGTGGCAGAGACATTGAAGGACGATGTGTTGGAGAAACTACATGCTCCAGCCAAACCTGATGTCCCAGTGATCACAGTAGACGATTTGACTCATGCAGATGGATTCTTGTTTGGTATTCCCACACGTTTCGGAACATTGCCTGCTCAATTCAAGACATTTCTAGATGCAACGGGTGGATTATGGGCCAGTAATGCATTGGCAGGTAAATTCGTAGGCACCTTCTTCTCTACGGCTTCTCAGAATGGAGGACAGGACACCACAGCGTTTACACTGATCCCTTATTTCACTCATTTGGGTATGATGTATGTTTCATTGGGTGCAGGACATATCAATCTCTTTGATAACTCCGAAGTAGTAGGGGGATCACCCTTTGGAGCAGGCACAGTAGGTAAGAAAAGATGAAAGGGGGGGGGAATCTTTTTATTTGTTTATTGACGGTCTATTTATGGTAAGCGAATGGAGATGGATCTCGTGAGCCCACTGAAAAGGAACTAGCTATTGCAGTGACACAGGGCGAGAACTATGCTAAAATCATCACTACGTATCATCGTGGATTAGAGAGACAGGAAACGGAAAATAAACTGAAGAATGACAGTCCAGTGGTATCAAATACTCAACCAATCACAGAAGAGAGATCTATGCAACAGGAACAGGATCCAGTCACTGCACAACAGGAATCATCCTCTGAAGTACCTGTACAAGTTGTCGAAGTACCTGCACAAGCAGTAGAAGCACCTGCACAAGCAGTAGAAGCACCTGCACAAGCAGTAGAAGTACCTGCACAAGAAATAACAGATACAGTTCACCCAACTGAACACGTTGTTCGTCCAGCTGAAACATCTCCTATTCAAGATATAAGCACAACAGATGAGATACGCCCTTCTGATGAATTCCAACCTGCAAAAGTAGAGAAACTTCCTTCTGAAGTCACTTCACAACCTCCCATCGCCGAAGAACCTGTACAGGAGAAACCGGCTGTCAAGGCAGGAGAGAAGAAAGATAGGAAATTGGAGAAGAAAGAGAAGAAACACAAGAAGTGTTTTTGTATGTAAAATTTCAATTCTTTTTTCTTCCTTTCTCTTTACACTCTATTATAACTAAATAAAAATTAATATATAATATGACACTGTTTATTGCTGTTCATATAGGTGCAGGTAAAAGCGTGTGTGTGTGTGTGTGTGTGTGTGTTTACATTTTACATTTTACATTCTAGGTCACTTATCACGAACAAAAGAACCTCATTATAAATCATTATGTGCAATGTAAAAGACCTTATTTTTTTATCACTCCCATTTCTATTAATGACTTTTATAGGGCATGTGAGAAAGCAATGGAGTTATTGAAACAGAACAAACCTGCTCTTGAGGCAGTAACAGCAGCCATACGTGTTTTAGAAGTACAGCTTAGGGACAAAAGTTATATCCTTTCTTCTTATCCTATTTTTATTCTCCTTCTTTCTCAGGATGACCCTTTGACGAATGCAGGGTGGGGTTCGAATCTCACAATAGAAGGTACAGTTGAATGTGATGCCAGTTTGATGGATGGAGATGGGTATTTTGGTGCAGTGGGTGCAGTGAGTGGGCTCAAGAATCCTGTGGTGGCTACTCGATGTATGTTGGAAGAAAGTAAGCAGGGATTATTATCGTTAGGAAGAATACCGCCCATGTAAGTGTCTTTTCTGAAGATAATAAAATAGATATATTTTTACCCCTCCAATGGTAAGGTTATTAGTAGGTGAAGGGGCTAAGAGATGGGCAGAGGCAAGAGGGTGTGAGACTGTGGAGTCATTTGTTGAACGTAAGAAAGAAACACCATTGAAAGATGACTTTTTTGATGGCATAAAAAAAAAAGCTTCTTCCTATAGAGTGTATCAGGATCATAAGAAGAGGTTGAAGGAGTTTGAACAGTCAATTGATTTGGGTCATGATACAGTAGGTGCTATTTGTATTGATGGTCAAGGGAATATTGCATCCGGTGTAAGTAGTGGAGGAATATCATTAAAACAACCAGGAAGAGTAGGAGAGGTAAATAATGGGTTAAATCATCTTGAAAGGAGAGATGAACTGATTTCTACTCTCAAAGGCTGCTATGTATGGATGTGGATGTTGGGCACAGAATGAAACAGAGGATGAGCCAGGAATAGCCTGTAGTACATCAGGTAAGGGAGATCAAGATAAAAATGGATAGATAATATAATGATCTTCATTAGGTACTGGTGAACAGATCATGAAGACCATGTTGACCTATAAATGTGCTGAGAGATTGAAGACAGAATTGGATAGTGCTATGAAGAATACATTGCAGAAGGATTTCTTAGGTATTTCATCCCATGACATAAATCATGTGAAGGGACCATTCACATTCTATCAGATTCTCCTTTCTTGAAGGATTATGATATTAAGTCAGCAGGAATCATTGCATTGAGAGCTCAGAAATCACATCATAAAACTAGTAATGTATATGATTACTCTATCACATGAAATCAGCATGGATTAATTAGCCTTGAATAGGAGTGGAATTGTGGTATGGTCATGTCACAAAAGATATGGTAAGAAGTTGTATATGTACATGAATGGCCTCTAAATACAACTGTATACAGGGTATTGGATACATGTCAGGAACATCAAATAAGCCAAAGGTAAGAGTTTATAGAATAAACACATAAAGATATGAGATATTTATTGGATATCTGTTTTTTTGTTGTTGTTTTGTTTGGTTATAAATGAAGTCCTTTATATCAAGAAGACCATCAACGGAATCCATGGTCACTTCAGGTCAACTTATAGTTTAGCTTGACCTCTTTCGATGATACCGAATTCATTCTTGGTAAAAGGTACATAATTATCCCCTTGTAACCAATAAATCTTCTCATCTTGAGGTAACTTCTGAAGATCGATGCCTTGTTCCCTAAAGAGCACCTTCTGTTGTTTGAATGTGCCAGTGACATCCATATTAGGTACAAGACGAAGGAAGACAGGAACAGCATATTTGGGTAGACTCTTCTTAAGATAAGCAACCAGTTCTTTGAAATCAATCGTTTCTCCTTCTTTGAATACAAGAGCAGCCATACCTGCTCTACCATCATGGCCAGGGACAAGGACACCATACACATTGGCTTCTAATATGCCTGGGAAAAGACCAATGGTCTGTGCTACTTCTGTTGTGGCTACATTCTCTGACTTCCATCTGAAAGTGTCACCCACACGATCATCAAAATAATAGAACCCGTCTCTGTCCATTCTCATTAAATCACCACTGCGGAAATACCTGAATGAAAAAATAATTAAGTTACTTAATCAAGGATACTCATACGACCTTCTTACTTGTCCCCTTTAGTAAATACATCCCGAAGTATCTTCTTGTTGGTTGCATCTTTGTTCTTGTAATATCCATCGAACTGAACAGCTCCTTTAGGATCAATACGGACAATCAATTCACCAGGAACATCCCAACCAGCCTATGAAGTGAGAAGTGAGTGTGCTAGCGCTTTATTGGTTGTTTATTTATTCTTTACCTTGATGCAATACCCTTTCTGATTTTTCAAGGGTTCTTCAGTGATTGGATCAATCAGAATCAATTGTAATTCAGAACGAAAAATTCTAAATAAGCTGCCTCTACGACCCACAGCACCTTCACCCATCGTACTTGTGTTATTATTGAATAGACTAGTAGGAGCTGTGTGTGTAGATAGATAGATATGAATGAGTCTATATCCATCTAGCTATCTATCTATCTATACATACCTTCTGTTGCTGCATAGAATTCGCATACTTCGGGTATATTGAACCTTTCCTTGAATCTTGCCCATACATCTGGCCTCATTCCATTACCGTATGCCAATCGGATACGATGCTTGTTTTCCAATGGATGAGGAGGTTGACTGAGTAAATATCTACAGAATTCACCAATATACTGAAAGATACAAATGAGTATACACAATAGACTTGGATCATGGGTTCTTTTTCTTACCGTGAATACAGTGGCATCATTATCAACACAATCATTCCAGAATCTTCGAGCAGAGAATTTACGACCGAGAATGATGGTTGATCCAGCATACATGGAAACAGACATCGAGACAATCACTATGGCACAGAAAGACATGTGAATATTTCAAATATTCATCTTATATATTAAAAGTTAGCATTCTATACTATTTTCTTACTGCCTGAACTATGGTAGAGAGGTAACACACAATACACTCTATCGTCGGGTTTAACACCCACAGTCTTCGAATAAGCAACCATAGCAACTAGAAAGAAAAGAAGATAGGTTAATTACCTTATTTGGATATACTTTGTTCCAACTTTAACTATTCACTCGAACATGTTGACTGATGGCAGCCTTTGAATAATATGAAGTGTTAATATTTTCGGTTTCTCATGAGATTTTTTTTTATGGCTGGAAACTCTCTTACCTTGGGCATACCAGTGGTTCCACTTGGTTATTTGTAAGAAAGAATGTCAATTCACATGGCAAAATAATCACCCACACGCCACACTTTACCTCGTATAAATCAAGTAAGCTGCATCAGACCCATGAGATCCCTTCAAATAGACCTCACTTGTATCTTCATCAGTATACTGATTGAGTATACTGGGTGTCAAAGTAGGAGCAATCTTGAGATCAGGTATATCTGTATCTTCTGTCGACTCACCGTAAGCCATCAATCTCACTTGATGCTCATTGCATTGATCAAGAACGGTAGACGCTTGGTGTTCATAAATAGGATCAAACAAGAATAGCTTGGAAGAGGCGATACTGATACAATGCCATAACGAGCCTTCACTCAAATTGGTGTTGATAAGGGCAGGTGTGGCACCAATTTTGGAAATGGCCAGTAAGGAAATGAAAAAAGTAGGATGGTTTTGGAGCATCATGCACACTACATCTGAAGTAAGAGAGCTGTGTTAGAAGGCTACCATGGGCTTTGGTTTTTGTGTATCCTTTACCTCCTCTTTTGATTTGATTGGTTAATAGCCAATGAGCCTAATATGAAAAGTAATAAAAATTTAATAGAAAGAGAGGGGGGCTTTGGATAAGTGTTCGTGTTTGGGTGACAGGGTAAACAAGATATTTACCAACCGATTAGAATCTAGAAAAGAAAAGATGAGTATTTTGTTCATGAACACTCTCTCATTCTACCTTTCTCGAGTTTCCTGTAAGTGTATGATCTTCCTTCAAAAATCACAAATGTCTTATCCGGAGTGGCCTTTGCTCTGTCCTTGAATCTATAGTAAAAATGAAGCCTGTCTTGATACTCCCATATGTAATGACTTTTTGGATAAAAGAGAAGTGATTAAAACAAGAAGTGATTCTGGTATTGAGTATAACTTTACTATAAAAAGGACAATCCACCTGAGATCATCTGGTGGACATCATAAGCGAGCAAATACTTTGCATCCAGGTACATACTGCCTACAAGTGTACCAACTCCTGCTGCCACCACAGGAAGGATATCTATTGAATGTCGTTTAATAAATAAATAGAAGAGGAAAAACCCAATAATCCATGGCATACCGGGATTCATTGGAGTTTATTAATGATAGAGAAAGAAAGAGAAGTTGTGATATATAGGAAAAAGAAGAAGAGGTGGAATAACAAGAAGGGTTTATATATACTGTTGGGTTGCAACTTTTTTTGAATGATTTCCATATAAAGAAAGAAATACATGACTAACATAAAAAATAAAGAGGTTTTTTTTGGGATAAAGGGTGGGGGACACATATAAAAAGGGGGGGAGGGTTTGATCCGATTCCGGGTAAAGCATGAGGTTGCATAATATAGAATGAGAGAGTGGGAATTGAGAATAATAATAAAAAATAGGGTGTGTCCATAGGGTGTGGGCCATAAGGTTAATATCTGAGGGAGATTTCTAATGAAGACCATACATGTAAGTTCTAATGGAGGAGGTGGAGGAGGTCATAGTATGGTGATTCTAAAGGGCCATAGTAAAGTCATACATCCATTGTCTATCGGGTGGCGTCTGGGATAAGAGGATAGGAAATGAGGACTTGATTTCTGGTGGATGGAGTAATTGATTGGGATTGATAGCTTGTGTTTGAAATTCTAATAGATTTTGTGATGTGTTCTGGAGAAATACAGGAGCATGTGAGGCCAGGATAGGTATTTTAGATATGGGCATTTCAAATAACTGAGGATAGGGAAAGCTGCTTGCATCTATTGAGAGAGATCAGTCAGTGTAAGAAGAGTAGACAAGTGAATATGACATTTACCTTCTTTATTCAATCTACGTGTAAATGAGGAATGTCGACGTGGAGTTACAGTGACAATGGGAGTAGATGGTCTAATGCTGATACTTCTGTGCCTACGTAATCCTATTCGGTGACTTTCATCATGAATCTTCTCATGTTTCCTCAGATCATGGGGGCGCTTGAATGATTTGGTACAATACTAGGAAAAGAAAAAGTAATGAGTAGGTATACTAAAGTATCTGGTTTCTGTTCTTCTTACTTGACAGCCATAAGGCTTAAGAGGTACATGTACCCTCAAGTGGCTGGTTAAGTGATCTCTTTTGATCACCTCAGTACCACAATCTTCCCAACAACACGTTAAGCATAAATTACCAGTGGCTTTTCTTCCAACATGTTCCAACGTTAAATGTTCATATAACTTCTCAGGATCATCAAAGACTGAAAAACACATATACCATTTACAAGGATAAGATTTCATTTTTGATAATGAGTTTTTGAAGAAGAAGTAAAATGAAGAGGCAAATGAATGCAATTGAGGCCATATTTATAGTCAATTGGAAACATCCATTCTTTACCTTTATTAAGTATTGAACACAGCGTATTATAAATAGATAGGATACAATAATTATCACCACTACTTGCCCTCTACTATCTTATTGTCCCCCTTCTCTATATAATTAAATGGCCGAAAACTGCAATGAAAACGACAAACTTTGATTTGAATAAATCAACTGATCGTTTCGATAGTTGAATAAGATGAGAGTGTTAAGGGTTTTATTTGCTGAGATTCAAGTAATTGTTATAAATAGCTATTCTCTTGGCACATATAAAGAAAGAAGCACGTTGAAATGGGAAGGTAAAAGATAGAAGATAGTCATATCTTGACCTCCCCATCAAAAAAGAAAAAGAAAAGAAAAGAAAAGCAAAATAGACAGGCACATCGGACTATTAATATTTTCCCCTGCAGGAGAAAGAGAGGGAAGCACTCCTCAAGCCATTGTTTACTGAGGCAGAAAATCACAGCCCCCCTTATTTGTTATTGTCTCAAGAGTAAATATAGAATGATATCATTGGAAGTATTAATAGCATTTTCACCCTTCAACGTGTATTTCACATGGACTTCTAACTACCATCTTCTTCGTTATTCAATAAAAACCTTAAATATAGAACTACTCTCTATTATCTTCATATGCGCAGTAATAGATGGGAAATACAATCATCCTAATTGAAAGATGGCTTTAACAGATCGAATATTCAGTGTTACTTAATTTATGTGACATTAAAACAATAAACGATTTATAAATAGACACATTACCTGTGCGCCCTCCAATAAGATAATGCTATCGCTCAATATTTCCCCATATTGACCCTCCTTCATATCATAATGTGAGGGAAACAACTCATGGTGATACTAATAGGGTCACACTTGTACTCAATTTATCTATAAATACACTGGGCAATATGTTAAACATGTCATACATAAATGGAGTACCTGAAGATCATTCTTTATTATGTGAATGCATCTGTAGACACAGCCATAATTGCACTGTAACTGAGTAAACAGATCTTATAGGTTATCGTGAACAAACATATTACCCTGGAAATAGGAATCAACGCTGTAAAGATGGGAGTTCATTGTTGTAGGAATAAATGCAGTAGCACTGATCAAAGGATTTATTTTCTTTTTTTTGCTTTCTAGCCTTGTATAGCCATTTTTAATTTGTAACTTGATCTCTTTCAAATAAAGCATTTTACCAGGATATTGTTTGTGAATCACTATACACACAAAACATCGTCTGATAAACAACAGTGACATCTAACACACTATTGGAATCAATCACGGCCACAGAATTTACTGGAATCGATTACACACACTGTAATGGAATTGATTACATACATTGCATTAGAAATCAATCACATATTTCATTAGAAATCATCATATACTGTATTAGAAACCCAATCACAAACTACTCGAATCGATCCACACAACACTGCATCAGAATCAATCTATACTCATATACACCCACTCACATACACTCACACTCACTCACACTCACTCACACATACACATACTGCATTGACAATACTACTTGAGATGATATATATATATATTATATTTATATATATCTTTATTACAGGATCATAAATAAAAACAGGCAAGAAAGTGTTATTGAATAAAAAGAACTAACCAAACTCAACGCAGACGACTGATCTGGCTGTTCAGTAGTCTGATTATTATTCTGATTAGAAATACTCACATTCACACCTGTTCCCACAATAGTCGTCTTACTATGTACAGCAGTCGCCATTCCAATCACGTGCTCATCCACACCATATACAGTATAGATACTACGTAAGATTGACTGGCCAATGATCATTCGACCCTCTGTAGGAAGCACACCAAACAAACACTGAGTGGCATCTTCCAACCGATCTGCATTCAGTGGAACAAGCAGTTCAGACATGGGTATGCTCAACACCACAGGATTACTCACGACTCTGGACGAAATTGAAAAGTGCAGGTTGAGACGAGTGTTGAGGTTTTTGGCATTACATCTGATACTGTAGAACCCCGTTGATGATTTCCCCGCATTTTCAGGTCCTACAGCTGCATATAAAATAGTATCGATGACTTCAGCAGGGAGATAAGTGAATGTGGTGCCTGTATCGAACATGAACGGAAGCGTGGTCTTAAAAGGGATATGGAGGTCAGATAAGAACCCTTGTTCGACTTCGATGCCTTGACCATGGACTTGCCAGAACCCGTAGTCTTCAGTATACCCATTGGAGGTGGTGGCTAAGGGGACATAAGTGATCTGGCCTGTATATTTTGAGTGATCCATTCCACCAAATATGATCTCGCCTGTGTCACCCAGATCTGGTCTTTGACTGAGGTAGATGGAAAACAAGTTCTGGTCTAATCGGTTCTGCTGGATCAGATTAAAGAAGAAGGTGGGATAGGTGTCGAATATGTTGGATGTAAGGAACGGAAAGGCCAGCCCGAATACACCATCGAGATTGTTATCTGAGCTGTAATCAGTGGCTGTGGTGTTCAATTCTTGGTGGACTGTGACACCATAGATAGTGTTGATATCTGTGAATATGTTAGATGAATTACTGGCTACACCAAACAGTTGCTGTTCGATCGAGGTATTAGCAATGGTCACTGTGTCTCTTCCATGTATGCCTTCTGCATAACCAATACCGTACTGTATCTCAAATGCCTCTGTTGTGGGTTTATATGTGGATGAAGCTGCTTCGTTGAATTTATGAAGGGGACAGACTGTAACTGGACAGGATGATCCAGGTACCCATAAATCAGCACTTTAAAAATAATCATAAAAGAGGGTGTTAATCACATGGTGTAGCCTAGACTTCTTATTACTTACCTTCCAGTATCCAGTATCATCTCAAAGTTCTGTGGTGGTGTACCGATCGACACCTGAATATAGTAGGATGATCCAGAATTATACAGGCCTGTGCCATGTGTTTCTCTCTTCTTCATCTCTTTACTGCCTCCATTGTATTTATGAGTGACAGGAGCACGTATGATGACTGCAGACACTTGACATACCAATATGGCCGCAATAAGCAAATACCTCATATTGACAGATTATATCGAGAAAAGAGCAGGAAACAAAGGAGGGAGGAAAAGAGGGGTTTCATTAAATAAAATTTTAAATGAGAGAAAAAAGAAGTGTATTTACTGTAGGACTACAATTTATCTAACCTGTTACTCACCCATACATCGTTACACTCTCTATGGCATTCATGGATTTCTTTTTTCGCTCAACATGTAAAGTATATATATAAAAGGCTATACACGTGTTAATGAGCAAGGATGTCCCTCCTCTTCTCACCTGATGCTGCTCATCTAGAATATACCAATACATTGGATCCCGTTGGTGAAGTACCCGGGAAAAATAGGCCTATTTAGGCAAGTATATTTTTTAAAGATCATCTATATTTATATTAAATATAAAAATAAAATGGGCTTGTTGTAATATGGTTACTATGGGTGTTTCTATAGCAATTAAGCAGATCACAGGAGGAATATCTGGAGTGGGAGTCTATGCCATTACTAATAAAAATGTAACACTGGCCGGTTCTTCTTTGTACAACATCACTGGAATTCCGTCCTCCACTCATGAAGACCTTTTTTTTCTCAGCTATGGAAGTCATGAAAGAGAGAAAAGGATATAAAAAAAATCCCAGTATTTGGTTGTTTCGTTATGTGTGACATTGTATAGAACCATGCAATAGGGCATGTAAACTTTAAATTGGAGGCAGATTATAATTGTTGCAGGAATAAAGTCACAATGGGAAATCATCTTATGTATGCCGGAATAACCATAGCAACTGACCTGTGAAATAATATATTTCAATATTCGAGTTCCTTCTGGGTGTACATATTGGTATATCTCATTCAATGCTTAGTGGTGTCAAGGCATCCATGGTAAAAGGTGGGGATCTACTTCTTTATCTTGGGTAATTAATCATGTGGGACGAATGTTACAGAGATTGCTGGTTAGTAGAAGTAGGGAATAATTATAGTTATACAACATGGAAAGAAGGTTGATATTCTATAAGATGTTTCTTCTATATTATGTCTCCCATAAGCTCCATACAAGTTTGCTCTGGATATTGTGGAAACGAATAAGAGGATTAGAAGTCTGTAAGGTAGTCTTTCTGAAGGAGTCCTCTGGACTTGTTGTAACCGTTTAGTGATAGTAACATTCAAGTGGCATAATAATGTTGGTGGAAAATATCCCAAGAAACCCATTGGGATTGTTACTTGGGTGTCGTATTTAATAAAAATAACCTATGTCATAGTGAGAGTACCGAATGTAAATATAGGTAACAATAATAATGATACTTGATAGCACTTATGGGTTTCAGTGTTTGTCATTACCATTATCAATTTATATTCAGAGTTTGTAACACCAACTGCACTGCTTTTGAATATTAGGTTGAAAATGGGATATCCTGTTCATGCTTATGCCCATTCATTTATCTTTAAGAAGTCTATAGGAATACACTCACAGTATATCAACGGATGTGTCCCCTCTTCAACTAAACATACTTTAGACTATGTCCCTCCAGATGTTATTTCTGACCCACTTACATCAGCTCGGGATTACTTTCAGTGGGACGGCCTTTTATGGGGTTCTCTTATGGATATTTCATGATATTTGTTTATTTCTCTTTTTATGGCCATCACTCATAAAGGGAGCTGAAGAATAGATCCAGTCGAAGTAAATGGTTTAGATAGAACAAGCTGATACAATGCGCACAAGGAAAAGAGAGTATGAAGAGAGATAGTAAAGGAGCAGATACGGAAAGATAAGAATGATACAAAGCAGGGCTTCTATCCTATAACATTTCTATCCTTCAATGTACATACTTGATGCATACAAGTACCCCTTGTATATTCGGTTAAACTAAATACTCAACCGGTCTTATCAACTTATTTCTTAGTATGTTCATAGACTTATCTCTTCTTGTACATACAACCCATTAATATCCATAATATAAGGGATCATTTGTTTGCTGTATAAGGGTGTACTGTGTGATGGAATTAGTGTATAAAGTGCTGTCAAATACAGAATATACTGTGTCTCTTTGTCCCGTCACATGAAGTGGCTTGGTAAAATTGTCATTTGGTGTAATGCCTAGTTAAAAGTAAACTGAAAGCAGCTTATAAAGAGAAGACAAGTGTTGATTGGTATTCATTAGCCAAAACATGATGGAAGTCCGGAGTAGAAAAATCACAGCCCAATATCAATAGTTGAGAATAGGTTGCATATATGCATATAGCAGTAGAGGCTATAGCTATAACTTTTAACACGAGTCAAAGATGGTAGGACAAGATGCCGAGGCAACAGGGACCTTTCTCTTGGTTATATCAATAACAAAAGGAGTTTGTTCAACTACAGCCTGTAATTGAAAGAAGATCTCTGGATAGTAGCTGAGAATAAAGTGATGATCAGCATTAGCAGGTTATCACTTATACTGGAATGGTATCAGTCTACCATTATTTTTTTGATGCTCTATCCAACTACAGGATAAATAGGAGAGAGATTCCTTCTAAAAGATTGATCCAGGCAGACAAAGGGTATTCCAATAACACAAGCAGGGAAGATTGTGTATGCTTACTACAGAACATTTTACTGTGAATGAAATACAGGACTTCGATTTATGGTCTGTATGTATTTAAACAGCTTAATAACACATATGAGTCATTATTTGAGCTTGAATTGGGTATTGCGAATAAGATTATATTCTGTCTTTCCTTCTCACAAATATCACTCTCTTCTCGGTGGCAGATCCACCTACTACTTCAACCAAAGGGCCGGTATCTAAGCAATAATAATACAGGCCACTGATATGTAATGACAGACACTATTCACTTTGATAGAATATAGAAAGGTGAGGATTGGAGGATAGTACTCTTTGGAGCAGTAGAAGGTCTATACGTTACTGTGAATAATAAGAGAGACCTCACATGCTAACTGCTGTCTTCAATATGTTAGAGATCTTAGTATATGTGATACATCGAGGATGGGAGGAGGGAGGAGTTAATTATTTCCCTGATCACAATGCCCAAACATTGTTAGTTATTAATGATGATAATAGTAAAGTGAAGCAAGTCAATGGTTGTTTAATTGGAATTTATAGAATAATCTCTTGCATATAAGCATATATTATGCACTTTGCATGATTTCATTCAGTGGAATACAATTTACCCAAAATTATCTCCTCCTGATTTTGACTTATGGATGCTGAGTCAACATATATTTAAGGTTCTCATGATTCTGGAAACTGGAATTAACAGACTGGGTTGATGAGAAAAGTATAGGTCTCTGATGTCAATACACTCACTTCAATCATGAGAAAAAAAAGGATTTCATTTGAGTATTTTATTATTGTTAATCAGAATATGCTTGTTCACAAGGAGCATCTTGTAACAAAGTTAAGGTGGGCCTATTTCTCTATTCTAAATGGTAAACTATAGAATGGTTTGATGTGCAACTTATAAAAAAGTAGAACAACGCACTTTATATGATTGCATACAAAGCCCTTTCATCTGCTTTAACCATAGACAGGCACTCGTGAACCAAGTGCTACGAACAGAGGCTTAATATTCTATTTCATCCATTAAGCTGATTGACTGTTTATGTAGCATGATCTTTGGTCTGTTCAACTAAAGCCTCACATTATATCATACGCATTCATTATCAATATACTCTGCACATACAGAATAAAATGATCTCTTTATGACGTAGATTCTTTTTATTCCAACAGTTACCATCCACCTCTTGGAAGCAGAACTTGCCAGTCAATGTGCTGTACGGGACCATAGTTGATCGGATATTCAAACTGTCTTTCTCCTCCAAACTGCTCTGTCTTCAACTGGATTGGGCTTAGAGAAATCCTCTTGATAGTGCTTAGAGAAGAAAGAGTCCACAGACTATTCTCTCTTCATAAATGACTTGAACCACAACCCTGGCAATAACTAGCACAGTCTGTTTGCATATTACGAGTGTCTTCCCTTTTTTTTTCCTTACTGAAGCTTCAACAATCTAGTCTCGACCGATAATTCATGTTATTCCTGCCTTCAGTCATATCCTACACTCCTGAGGTGGACAGCCCTTCTTGTTCTTAAGGCCCATTACAAAGGAGTAATTACATTTATCTATTTTATTCCTTGGGACTGTCATCACGAGTGGCCATTACAGGAGCAGACAGATGTTTGTTCTGGCAACTGGTTACATCGATATGATATTTAAGATTCTTCTTCTGTGTAAATGATTTATTACAGTACTGGCATACAAAACTAGGCTTTTCCTTCTGTGGGCGTATTACTATTTCCCCCTCAAAGTGTTGTCTTTTATTGTATGTTCTTTTAGTGGGTGCAGGTGGCATGTTGATTGTTTTTAGGAAGAGAAAACAAAGCAGTAATAGATGAATAGCCTCACAAGAAAAATAAAGAATGCTTTCATTCTCAGTACACCAATCATCCAACCGTGACTAAATTAGGTATACTCTGCTTTCAGTTTAATAGTAGGATGTTCATTGGGTGGAGTGCTTGAGGTCTTATCATTGTGTATAAAGCTTTATATTATATTTTACGAGACATCAATTATAGAAGATGCGTTAAAAATGGGTATATTTTATTAATTATGTGTGTAGTTTAATATATAAGCTAGTAATAACTAATTCTGTTGAGTTGATGAATGTGAGTTGAGTTGAGTTGAGATGATTTCTGCAATGTCGAGGGTGAGTTGGTGATCCGAGGTTGATGGTGAAGTTGAGTTGTTGATCCAAGGTTGAAAGAAAAAGGTGTGCTGATATCTGCTGTGTTGAGGTGTGCTGAGGGTGAATTGAAGTGGTAATCTACTGTATTGAAGGTGAGTTGAATGGATAATCCAATATGCTGGAAGTGAGTTGAGCTGTTGAATACTATGCTGGAAATGAGTTGAGCTGTTGAATACTATGCTGAAGGTGGGTTGAGTTGTTGAACACTATCCTGAAGATGATTTGTGTTGTTGAATGCTATGCTGAAAGTAAGTTGAGAAAAGCCGAGGTGCTGAATACTATGTTGAATATATATATATATCACTACGGATGAACTAGTAGTTACACATTTTGAAAGGGACATAAACCCCTTCTTAATAAATTTCTATAAAGCGTTTGAATGATAATCATGGTAGGTATTCTTAGTAATCAAGAGTCAAATGCCCATAAATATTAAAGCCGCTTTACTGTAATATAAATGCACTGTATATGTTCATCGATATTATGGCTATTATTGGACATCTTTTTAAGTATAAAATAAGATGACTTTTTTGCTTAAATATACTACTTTATGTATTCACATAATTCAACCCAAATATGAAAAGATAGTCTTCCTTGATTTTAGAACGATTCATTTTCGAAAACCCATTTTGCATTCATTTTTAATTTTATTATTCAACCTCCGATTATTTATTTTTATATTCAAGTCCTCATCATTCTATTCTACTTTATGGCTTCAATAGATACAATACAGAAGGTAATTACTAGTACAGGTACACTTGATACCTGATTATTTATGCTTAATAATGACGAATAAACTATTGTTAGATGAACATAGTTATGTCGATTTAACGAATAGATTAGGACAAATATTGTGAATGGGAGGAAAATATAGGAAACAATATTGAAACTTTTGATAGTTTATTCAAGAGAGAACCACATCGAGAACTAGATAGCTCTTGTATTTATAACTATTTTCATGGATACGCTCTGGTTGATATGGTGAATATGATCATTCTTAGATGGATAGCATCAGCAGAATGGGGTAAGTGTTCTTAATAAATTTGAGGATGTCTTGGATGTTGAATGAGGGATAGTCATATTCATGGTAAAGGCGCCTATTATTTTGAAACATCTTGAAACCTGATATTTTTTCTTTCACTGTATCCGAATATTAAAATAATAAGCTAATATGATTGGTGGAAATATTAAGAGTCATAAACATATTTAGGATGATTCTTACTTTCACATTTCAATTTAGCACCAAACTAATACTCTACGTGAATCCAACACTGTTTTCAGCCGCTATAAAAATCTATGTCGACGTGTTATCTCTCTTTTTAGAAGTAGTCAACTTCACCTCTGTCCCTTTTCAACATTGCTGGTACCCAACGTCCTCTTCCTTTGCACCATATCAAATACTTGAAATGTCTTGTGCCATTATCTAATTCAATCCCCTCCTTTGCTCTCATCCCACCTAAATGGAGACTCTTCTGGGAACAGCAGATACCATTTTATGCTCGAACAGTATGGTACAGATCTATCTATTGAAAACTACCTGCAAACAGCTTCTCTATCCTACTCCCCACTGCATTCTCTGCCTCTTATCTGCACCTGGAATAGACTCATACAATCACTTTCTATTATTGTGTCCCATGAAGATAAGGGTGTGGTGTTCTATTTTCAGCTTGTACATTTCCTCGACTTCTGTATACAATGATACTACTTTCTACTGGTACTACAACACACTCTATCTCCAACATAAAGTGTACTCAGTCTTTACCACTATTATTACTATTATTGTATCAACCCTTTGCATGTACACTGCTCGAAATATGGCAAGCACATTGGCAGCTTGTATTCAATTCAACCTTTTTCAATGATAACATTGTGGCCCAAATTTTAAAACTGTTAACAACTCTCATGAAGTCAACGCAGATTATCACATCTTTTTCTTTTGTATACGTCTTTCTCTTCCCTTAGGATAACATTATTTGGACATTAAACAATAAATGGAACAGTCTTCCCTTACTAAAACAAACTGCTGCAGTGGAGTCTGATGGATGACTACCAGAAGAGAAAGGGATGGGTATGACAGTGATAAAATAGATGATGTATGTGATCCATGGCTTATATCCGACTTGAAATAAGATTCATGTACTATCAAGAAGAAGAAGAAGCAGTTGTGGGACACATAAGATTGTTGAGGACAAAAGAGAAGATAGAATCAAATGACTTAATAGTGTTACTGCTCTATTATTAGACATATAAACTCTATAATTAGAAATGGGCTTGTATTGAAATAGCACTGTAGTTATATAAGATACGCACACTTATACATCAATGACTGGAGTATTCTCTGGTCAGGGAACTGCATGTGACAGTTTCTATCACAAAGTTAATTGCCTGTGTAATGTCATACTCATATTAGAAGTATCTATTCTACCTTTATTGACTCTCTTCTTCCTTTATTAACAAGATTATCATGACTACGTGTTCAGGCAATCATTTGATCTATAATTTTTGTATGGTTATTTGATGATTATGACAACATATACTGACTATCTTACTCCATTAATATAGATATAAGTACTGACAGATTATTATACAAATTCTCTCATGAGAAAGACGAATCAAGCGGAGATAACTATGATACATTAAATATGTAGGCACATGAGTATTCTACAACACCACTATACACACTCAACAAATACATTAGGAATACAGCCTGTATAGTGAATAAAGACCTGAAGATACTTGACACGGGGTATTCACATACTATTATGGACAGCCAATCATTCAAAGATGTTGATAATGTCTCCATATTTTGTATCAACAACATAATAGTCGAGTGCAACCAGGCATTGCATAAGGAAGTCAATGATAGAGATAAAAAAGATTTATTTATTATTGATGTATTTATTGCTTATATTGAGTATGCACTAAATACAGCAATAAATAGGGCTGAGCTAGATGAGAATGGAAACAAAGTCCGAGATATAGGAAGTATCATTCACTGGGTATTCACTGTTCCTGATGATTGGAATGAAAAGTACTTTGACACCCTTAAATCACACCTTATGAGCACTGATGTCAGAAGCATCGGCACTCTTATTCTCGTCCGTAAATCAGATGCTTTGATTCGACATCTTCAAATAGCACATTATAATCATTCGTTTGTAAATGGTGAGTATTGCATTGTTATTTTATTCAAAGAAGACAATAAAGTGGATCTCTATGGTTACGTGATTGGCCCTCCAATCAAAGGACTCAAGAATGTTGCTGGTCATACACGAACAGAGTTAGAGTCTATACCAGTGAACTATCAATTGGATAAATATCTATTGAATACGATATTTAATGGAGATAAAAATGAACTGGGAAAATACAACATCACTTTGGAATCATTAACTGAGCTTTGTAAGATGAAGTATTGGGAAGTAAGTACATTGAGCAATAGTAGAATAAGTAGAAATAATCTAATTGTGATGATTGTTATAGGATTATCGCTGGTCATTCTACAAAGTGATATCAAATCATAAGAATAAACTCTTGAGAAATGTCAAGGATTCATTCCTATTGGAAAAAGGAGACGTATTAAAATCAATCACATTTGATACCCTTAGAAATAATATGGAAATGCACACTGATAATTATACTGCAATCACAAAAAAAGTAGCTGAGATAAAAGAAAAATACAACAATGTCAGAGCAATTGTTGTCAATAACCTCTTTGTCATTAATAACCAGATGATTGAACTGCTCATTGATTTTTTACCCTCTAATCTGAAGACAAAACATCATGATTTTGATTTAACAGAGGGTATGATACTTACATCAGGAGCAGTACAGATAGTACAAAGTCAATTGAAGATTGACAATCATTTACCTCAAGTAAGAAATATAGACACATTGGAGGCTATTTCAAAGGGGAATATGATGTATATTGGTGAGTACGGTGATCATAAGAAGTAACAATTATTAATATGCTGTTATTTTGATAGATTTCAATTGGAATCACAGTTCAGTACTCTACATTGATTCAAAGAAGAAAGAGACATTAATTGAGAGTATTTCAGATGCAGTAAGAGATTGGTATTGTGCTGTTATATTCTGTCTATACTCAACCATGGCTAATCTATATTGGATGTAGTTATTCACTTGAAGACTGCTTCCAAGTCATTCACCATGAACACCAGTTCCATTTATCTGGTATTACTATCAATGACAAGTGAGTTAGGATGATTTATATATATTTATATCAGCAACTTATACTGTAAACATGAAATTAGATACAAAAAGATGCTGAAGTTGGACAAACAACAGTCAGCACAAAAGTCACCACACTCAAGAAAGAAGAAAAACTCCAATACTAACAAAGCAGTTAAGCCATTCAATGCAAACTCTGTATCAGAACTATCAATGAAGCTCCAATTACGTGATATTGTTAATGCACATGTAAAAAACAAATCACAACTCTATCGTTATACAATTCATATACCAAAAGATCAACAAAAAGAATTGCTTTTAATGTACATTAAATGTGTTCAAGTGCATATAACACAACACTTGCTATCAAGAGGTGTTCTTACCAGAAATGATTCATTCACCACTTATTTTTCAATAGACCAATCTATACTAAATACATTTCTTATTGACTATGAAAAGGTTAAAACAATCCTCAGTGAATCAAATACAGCACACATTTGGTCGCACTCCATGAAGTTGATTCAGCGAGAACAATTCTCTGCTGTTCGCTGTAAAGATACAATCAAACGTGATGAAAAAGTAAAGGACTACTTGGACTATCCACAGCATATAATGCAAGTACAACTTTATCCATCTTATATTGATTTAACATTAAATGCAGTACTGGCACTCAACAAGGACATCACATTGGTCAATAATGAAACTGTTCTTACATTGAAGAGAAAAAGAATCCCATTCAACATAGTGGATGTAATGAGTGAATTACTATGGGATTACATACAATCAAGAGAAGTATCTCCAATCAGCGTATGCCATAAACATACATACTTAGACTATGAAGATGATGTCTCTATGTATATTGATTTCATGAGCCATTTCAACTACTGGCTTACTCACGAGGTAATATTCTGCACCGTCTGCTGTTCCTTGTTACTGATTATTTATCTTATTCACAGTATACCATGATAAATAACCAGGGTAAATCAGAGTGGAATAAAGAGATATCAATGAAGATGAATACACATTGTGATTGTACTCTTTTGATAACACCGATGGATCTGTTTGACATATGCATTAATCCATCAATTCAACAGATGATGGCTATTGTTTATGGAGCAACCACTAACATGCATATATTTGGAGACACCAGAATACAGCATATTATTCTAATGGGATCAATCATGAAGATCAAATGCAACACAACACACACCAAATCATTACAGTTATTGAGAGAATGTGTTGAAAAACAAAATAAATACTACAATCACATCACACTACATTGGTCTGAAGAACAAGTGTCTGAGATGGTGAATCAAGGGATACAATCTATCAAAAGAAATCCTTCAGGTGGATTGCTAGAACAGATTATTGGTGGAAGATATATGTTAGATTTCGATAAAGCAGTCTACCTTGATTTTCAGAAATCCGATATACTTGAGACAGACCATTATTCCCTAATAATCGATTACAATACTGTCGTTACAGAAGATATGCGTGAAACTGGATTGCTTTCTTCTTATTATTATGAAGGAAAGAACATTGAATTATGTAAGACAAAAATCTAGGATATAAGTTACACTGTAAATTAATTCCAATGATTAGATCTACGTTATTCATCAAACAATGAAGAAAAGGGACTGACTATAAATTACTATGATATAATGAAGATCGATTCCTTTCCTATTACAGCTAAATGGAAAATAGGCTTGAAAGAAGTCATTTTTTGTTTTGGTGCTGGTGCAGAAGGAAATGCAGATATAAAGGGTGCAAAGAGTGACACATTTTATATGAGAGAAAATATGATACTTTCTCCTTATGTGTGAATAAGTTAATAAATACTTTATATCTTGAGATCTATCAAAATTATTCAATTGAAGGACTTTCATTAGAGTGTAGTCAGTGCTTTTAGGGACTGTCTGAGCCCCCCATGTTTCCTAATTGAGTTCTAATAAACAATCAATAAATGACTAACTCTTAGGGGCTGTCAGAATTTCCTGATATACTATATCACTAAAGCTAGTGCTGCTGGTCTGTAGCACACTTTTTCGGTGCTGTTTAGTATCCACTTCAATACATGTATATAGAAGATACAGAAACAGGGACCATTCACTGCTTATCACAACATACTTTGTTGGTGAATAAAATGGTCTGAGCTTTAATTCTACAGAAATACATCCATAAAATGAGTGAAGGACTTTAAATAAAAAAGGATTTATTCTCACTATACAAAAAACAAGACAAAAGATGGGGAAATTCAGATAGCCCCTAAATAGGAATAAAATACATTAATAGTCATTTATTGGTTGCTTATTATGAGATATGGGGTCTTGGACAGTTTCTAAGGATTTGTGCTCAGTGAACATCGTTCTTTCTGGGGAAGGAAGGCGTACTTCATACATTGTTTACAGATGAGGGTTGTTATGGTATAAACTGAGTCTATAAACATATGGTCTCCTCTTATTGGAATAAACAGAGTAAAGGTAAATGGATATCAGATAATTAGACAGTCAATGATCAATACAAGGCATGTTTATTATTGTATGCATGCAATAGGATGGGTGTTGAGTATTATATTCACACATGCTGTGATGAGTTTATCATCTGCTAGTTATGTTTGTGAGAATAATGATAGTTCTCATACTAGAATGTTAAGGGGGCTACTTGGATATCATTAATTAGACAGCACATCCTGTATCCACTGTGTGTATTAGACTGTATATGGTGTATTTGAGTTACTCAGTATGAAAATGAAGGATTCATGCATACAATCAGTCAGATTAAACTGTAGATGAGAGAAAACAGATTGCATCTCAGAATATGGATGTACAAGCACGGCAGGAATTGGCATGCTTGTCTTTCATAGATCCTATTCCACATATCATATGTAATCATCATACTGACTTCTTTCTAAGTAGTCTTCAGTCATTTGTGGTAAATGTGTGATTCCATCACTCTTCATGATCACTCTCACTAATGTCTATAGTCTGCATGGGGTACAAAAACATAAGAGGTAAGCCACTTCAAGTGCTGGGGATGCCAAGCTGTAAAGAGTAAACAGATACCATTTTGACCAGGATTTATGAGTATTGATTTTCCATCCAGATCTTCTCCCTTCCTTTGCAGCCCATAGGCTAATATTCTATAGTGAAAGACATAACCCTTGAATGATAGCACTTATATACACATTCTACTAGTTGTAGAAGACTATCTACATGTAATTGATTGGATTATCAAATTATAGCTTTATTATTGTGAATATTTTTTTGTGGTATAAATAGTTCTTTATTTAATACCGCAGTGCAAGTGTAGGATCAGAAGTGACTTGCCTGGCACGAACAAGGTCAGTTGTAGTCTATGCGAAGAAGAGGAAATTAGGAACACCGACAGTCGGGTGAATACTACCCACCGGACAAAAAATAGGTGTGGTATATACAGACTCTCCTAAGAAATAGCTCATTGCTGACCCTGAAGAGAATAATTTAGCCTCTTCAAAGCTACGTATTCACCCTTGATCATATTGAGCTAGCAAGATACATGCTTCTTTAAATGTGTCACATAACACTATTAGCCATCTTCAGGTTATCAAAGGAAGTAATAACGGGGATAGAAATCAATAACAAACAAAGGTAGTATCTCTCTCCAGCATATGGATTACAATAGGTCATTCTACCAATGGATGTTCCTGATCTACGAGATCTATCCCAGGCATGGTGTGATGGAGACTGTTAATGAAGATACTGGCTGCAACATTCAGTATTTGAACAGAGTCTAAGAAGATGTAAAATATGAGTACTACACACTATCAATACGTTCAACTTTAAGACGTGTTCATAGTATTTATAGCCCATGTACTTCTTTATTGGACTTTGTGTATTAAGTATTGGATGAAATACCTATAAGGCTTTAGAATAGCAGCTGTCCGACTTGTTATTTAGATGAAGTGTCACTTGAAGTAAGATTATCGATTAATAAACATTTATTCTGTTAGGACATAAGGTATCTCTAAGCTTATGACTAGAAATAAAAGCACATGTATGGAGAAGTTGGGTTATTAGGTCTCTTCATCTTGATATGTACTCTATGATTTCAATATGTGATAAGATTACAGTGATAGAGTGAGAATGAATATGATTGGTTCATGGCTTGGCGTTCCAAGAACACATGGTAAACCTTATTTCATATATAAACAAAAATTCCCCCTTCTTCCCCTCCCCTTTTCTTCTTCTTCTTTGGTTCTTTTTTAGCCAGAAACCCCAGCACAAAGAATGACCCTGTAGATGAATCCTTAATAACAGTACTAGAACCACGGCTAGTATGGTTTAGCGTAGTAAGGTGTGAAGTATGTTTATGGTATTGGCTTTTCGTAGACCATTCGGTGGTGGGCTCTAAGAGTAGCCATCCCTAAGAGTGTGTAGCAACTCGCCGGTGTAGAGGAAAGAGTATTGTAGCATATGGATAGCTTTATTACGTCTGGATTTGTCTGATCTCGAGTGTAGATGAGTATTGCCTGACAGTACTGTGATTCTGCTGACAGTGACCTAAACAGGGAACAAAGACCCATTGGGCACCTACTTTTGGGATCAGATGGGCTTCTCACCTTCTCGTTGGTTGATCCTGTTAATCGAGTACTTGATGTACTTGAGAACTGAGAAGAAGCCCCCTTTTTAAATATGATAAATGAAAAGAGTCTTTATAGTACGCGTCTTAATGTCTTCCTTCCTATATACACTCACTACATATGCTTAATATATTTTATAGTCTTTGTTGTGATGTATGTTAAGTGGGAGTATATTCTCTACTGGCTTACACATGTGTGTCATGGATGTACTCGTATAATCTAATTCTATGAATCATAGCTCTCAATGCACACAGTATGCGTTTTATCAAAGCACAGGATTCTTTTAACACAAACTACAGAGTGAGAATAAATCTGTTGTATCTTTACACAGATGGTGGAGTGTAGACTTGCTTCACTTTACTATAGAAGATATGGCGAAGCAAGTATTTACGTGTTTTATTTACATGAAGAGGTATGAGTTGAGCTTACTCTATTTGGAATCAAATATTTAACCAGTAATATTATGTTGCCATACCAGCTTAATGCTCTTCCATTTTACTTGGTAACAGTTAGGCATTGTTACCCACAGGAGAAGAAAAAAGAATGTGTGGGGACACAAACAAAAGACATGTGTGGTATATTCATTTTCAAATAAAGTACTTCATTCGTACAAAAAAAAAGGTATATTCATTTCCACTTCTGCAGGGTAATCTGAAGTAGCTGCAATGATATTGTCTTACATTCAAAGATGGCTTGTTCGAAGTCATAGGCAGACAATAGGACACTTCTTTTCTTTCAAAATCCATAGTTAGCCATGTATGGTGGCCCAAGAAGCAGATACACCTTTCACTAATTAAGAACTGGTTCCAATCTTATGTTTTACCTTGCCCAACATACTTCTCTTGAAAATGGCTTATACCCTAGGAGTATTTGCACTCTCTGGCCTTCATACCCAGATATAATCTGACTGCTTATATTAGTCCATGAAAAGGGAAACCATTGCATTGGTCAAAATTCCCTTTCTAAATCACCCACCATTAAAAATATGCATTTATCGAGAAGAAGTTCAGTTTGACTGTATTATGAATGAGTTTAGCCAACGATAGTTGTAAAGAGTTGAACCATGTGGATGAAATGAGCATTAGACGTACTGCAATGAAATAGTATAACAACCCCCAATATCTGCGACTTCAGTCAGTGAAAATGTACCTCGAGAAAGTCATTCAAGGTAGAAAAGCCTCAACTTCCAGCAAGGAAACTGCCAGACCATTTCGGGTTGACCCATCAAAACATTACAGGGCAAGAAGCATAAGAAAGTGGGCTGTCGATTTCTTGGAAACTGGTGTTCTCACAACAAACTTGATGATTAGACACCAGAAGAAAGTCTCTATCTTTGCTGAGCATGACGTACGTGAGGCAAGTGTTGCCTGGTTGAGAGCCGATAAATACGCTATGAGAAGTACCCCAAGGTTAAGAAATCAACTTCAAAAATTATTTTTGCCTACTCTCTTTGAGTCTCTGGAAGATGGTGAAGAAGTAGTCGAGGATGCTGATTATACATTACTCAACAACTCAATCTCAACATATTTGAAGGATTGGGGTTTCGAATTCAAAAACGGTAATAGCTCATTCTGAAATCCAAAGAAATTAACTTAATATGTTTACTAAGAAGAAGCTACCAGACCTACTTTGATGGGAATGAGAGAGAAAATGTTACGGACATAATTGGGCGAAGGGGATGATGGGATATCATTCCCTCGTGGAATCCTACCTTCGTAGCAATGAAGAGGTCGCAGTTCAGCCGGAACTCAAGGAGGGAGAGAAGAAGATGGTGTTGGTGACACATGATGAAAAGAAGTCGAGGTGAATTCAGTAAAGAGAATCAGAATGTGTGCCGAAAGGACCTGATGGGTCTATCATGGTGAGCGAGTTCATGTCCCATGTCATATTACCATTCGGGGTGTTGTCGATGGCGATGGTAAGATTCCCAGGAGGTACTTCTTTGCTGGCAATGGATCTGGAAAATAGGGATGATGAACGTGTAAGAATGTCAAGGCTCAGTTAGGGAAGGATATACTCCCCCTCTTTGAATTATTGCATCCTGATTGCACCGGTCTTTTTGAGTTTGACCAGAGTGCCAACCACAAGGCTCTGGGCGATGATGCTCTGGTGGCATCCGGCCACAGTGGCCAGGATTCATGATCCTGAATACTTTAAATTGAGAATACATCGGAAATGGCTTGCTGAAAAGCCAGGAAATGTTCGAGAGCTGAAGGTATGACGAGAGCAAGGTGAAGGCTGAATTTCAGAAGGACTGAGAGTGATGTATATTGTATGGATTATTTATTTACTGTTATGAAAAAGCAATACTATCTTAGTTGTTGACCAAAACTATCCGCTGTGGATACCAATAATCATGCCGGGAGTAAATAAATCACTTGTCTTCCATCATCTAAATCCCGTATACTTACTACTGAAACATGCTATCTCCGATCGGATGGAATACCCCATACTAAAGAAACATCCACCCAAACATCATGTATGGAATCCTTCTTAAATTCTATTGTAATAATCAAATGTTGACCGTCTTACCAATTATCTACGCAGATTTATTTTGTCAATTCCAATCGATGTCGTTTATTTTTATTGATAGAACAGGGTCTAAGTCACTATAACATGAAACACACTCACCCAGCAAATCTCTTTTTTTCCTTTGATGTTTCTTTCTTTATTAAACAAATGAGACAAACGATATGTGGTAGATATAGAATATTCTATTGGCTCTTGACTCTTCATTAACAATTATCCTGTTCAATAGAAGGATCAAGTGGAGCTCCTACCTCGATAGATCTAAATGAAGGCCATCCCAGTAGTTATTTATTCATATTTGTGAATCCATTGTCTGGTGATAAGAAAGGAGAAGATCTGGTCACACTGCCAATACAGCATTTTCGGCTTCGTCGATTACCTCGACTACAGGTTGAGATTTACAATATATTAGATGAGGAAGAGAGAGATAAAGGGGTTAAACATATACAGCTTGTACAATCCCTGTTCACTTCAGGTCAACTACTCCAAGAAGAGGGTCATGGAATATCATCTTCAGTGAAAAAGAGACAGATTCATGTGTGGAGTGCAGGTGGGGATGGAACTGTGATGAGTGTATTTGAATTACTGGTCGAAAATCAATTGAATTTAGACCTCATCTTCTTTTCATGTAAATAAGAATCAACAATATGACCATGTTCTCTGTATTGATTGTTGTGAATAGGTATTCCATTCGGTACAGGAAATGATTTCAGTCAAGTATTAGGTTGGGGTCGTACGTTAAACAAAAAGGATATATGTGGAGCCAAATTACAATATCTTGAAGAGATCATACTGGATCGACTGCAGAATTCAGAACCTGCTCGACTCGATGTCTGGGAAGTCGAGATGACATCTTATCCGGATGGTTATGTGACCCAGTCTGGACCTAAGGAAAGAAGAGATGGGCATGATGTAGCAGAAGTAAAGAAGGAGAATCAGGATAATCACAAGTTGATTAGAAAGATGAGTAATTATATGTCCATAGGAGTACAAGGTTATGTGGGGAATGGCTTTGAAGCCCATAGAGCAGGTAATCGATGGGCAAATATATTGATCTATGCCAAAGAAAGCTTCAAATGGGTGTTCTTCAGGAAGTTCCCTAATCTGAATCATTTTCTAAAGAGTATTTCACAAAGTGAAGAAGAAGTTGTGGTATTTCAGTCATCAGAGAAAGAATCGTTTCCTAAAGTCAAAAAAGACTTGATTGATCTGATAATACAAAATATTCCACATATATGGTAAGATCTACACTCTCTACAAACGAACGAACTTACTAATAGTTTATCTCTTATTAGGGGGAAAGAGGTAGATCTATGGGGTGAAGCTGAATCAGGCTTAGAATGCGTTGCGAATAGGTCAGGTCCAACAAATCCCAAACAATGGAAACCTCAATTAGCAAATGATGGGCAGTTAGAAATCATGCTGATAGAGAACATGAAGAGTTATCTCAAGAAAATAATGAACATGAGACGCCATGTATCTCGAATAGGTCAATTCAAGGCACCATTAGAGATCAACTTCTTAGAGAACAACATCAACCAGAAACAAAATATTATCTGCATTATGTGTGATGGGGAGTTTTATGAGATGAAGAACCCGAAATCCATATCATTTACAAGGTACAAACAGATATGGACATTAGGAAGAGATGATAAAGTAAATCAAGGAAGGCTTGTAGCAGACGAACTTCACTCTGAGCATGTCGATATTGTATAATACAGTGTGTTTGTAGTATAAATATGCCCTTCTATTTTAAAGGCTTCAATAAATATAATAGAATTGAGAATTAATGTGCAGTTAATTCGAATGTGTCAAAAAGTCGGGACTAAGCAAGTATATCAAAATTGACTATATTGTTTATTCCTTATAAAAAAGACCAAGATCCCTTGTTCTTTAGTGAGATCTTGACTATATACATTCATAAGCCACTAATATAAAGACACTTTTGCATACGGAGATTCAATCATATAAATTGTTGTAATGGCTGAATCGTATTAGTACTTCAAGAATCAAACCTTAATGCTGTTCAATATATGCAAGAAAGTTACTAGTGGGATATACTGTTGTTCCTTCAGATTGAAGTACTAATTGATTTTTTAGTGATATGTAATGCAGTGAACAGTAAGGTATAAAAATTTAGGACTAGTGACCAGAGTGATTGTATGCATTTTAAATACTAATAAAGTCGAAAAGAGTGGTAAAAGTAATATTGGAAGGAATATTACCGCTCACCAACTAAACGCACCAATTAACTTGAATACAATTGATGATCATCTTCAACATGAGCATAAAAAATTCCTGTGTAACATTGTTTGTCAAGACGGCAAAAATATTTCTGGAGCTGTATCAGCTTCAAGTTGAGATAGCCCAACGGGGGGGTCGAACCCCCAACCTTGAGATTAAGAGTCTCACGCTCTACCGATTGAGCTAGCTAGGCTTGATATATTTGTCAGTGTCCCAAGTACACAGCCATCGGATATGGAATTAGTGTCACAATACTATGAACGCCCCAAGAAATATAAAAGGAAGTTTACACCTACAAAACCAATCAATCAGAAGAGATCACGTCCCAAGCTGAATTGTATATTCCAACACGCCTGTCGATACCATAATCACCATTGCTAAAACTCCCATTGTCTAATGATCAATTCATAAGCCTTATCAACATGTTCATAGTCTTTTATACAATACATTGTTCCCATCAGTAGTCTCAGCAGTCATGATGCATCACATTGTCATTGCTCAGCATTATATAATTTGTATTATCTTATATTTAGTTAAATTCCCATAGCACAATCCTATTTTATCCAGTTGACTTAATATCTCAGAAAACATATAAATATACCACAATTATTATTCAATAAACATTATTCTTTATCAACTTAACAACTATTTCTCTCTTAGTTTTACTACTAAGTAAATTAGTACTCTCTTTGGGTGTATCCCCGGTTTACTATCTGTCTGGTGATCAGATACCTGATTTACATATTTTGTCGGTGTCTAAGACATATTCAACCTCAATTTAAAACCCTTGTGGCCACACGTGCCTGTGCGATTAAATAAGCGAAAATTCAAGCCTAGAATACCAGCAGCAAATAAACGTGCAAAACCTAGACCCAATCCTCCGACCAATTAGAATGCAGTATTACAACGATACCATATTTGACAGCTCTTCATATGAACAACAAGTAGATATCCTGACTATCCTTCTGGCTCCCTTTCATCTGATTCTTTTGTGTTAGATTCTTTTCTTATGATTATCCCATTGTTCTATCATATTACTTTCATATTATTTTCTATCGTATATTCTATTCACTATGTATTATTCATCATTCATACTTCCTTATACTATTTATATTCTCTATCATATTCTATCCCTTAATTCCTCTATGTAAACATCATCTTATCTTTACTATACACTTCACTTTACGTGTATTCTTTTAATTGCTATTAAAAGAAGTATCTTGGTTATACAATTATCTATATCTGGTCTTGGTCTACTAAGGATTTTACAATTTTGTCGATGCTTAAATAGATGGTCAGCCATATATGGAAAGCTTGTTCCCTCACGTGCCTCCCCGGACCAACAAGCGTAAGTTCAAGCCGATGATTTCAAATCGTAAGCGCTCAAGTAGAAAGGTCACACAAGATACCCGGTTTGTAAACAATCCTTCAGACTCCAGCGATTCTGATACTTTCCAGTAGTCTCTGTATTACACCCATTCCATTCCTTTCTCGATACTTCTTTATGCAAAGCTATATTCTAGTTTGTTCTGTTCTAGCTTCTTCTATACCACACATGTATACTCCTCGCTATTTCCATGGTACCAAATGTATTATATAAATATCCCCTCAACTTAATGGAAATAAACATCATCTTTTAACTCTTAATTGACTTTGATATTTGGTTTACTTTTGATATTTGTTCTTGGGTTATATTCGTATATATTTATTTCCTATTCTGGTCTCTGGTCTCTCTGGAATTTACAATTTTGACAGGCTGTAGGCTGAATTGGATGTAAACTCGTTTTGTGTTCAACGTAGTAAGAATAAGAAGTATAGCAGAGATAGTGTCTCTTAGTTGGTTTCAATCGTAGTGTTATAAGAAAGTAAGTATATGAAGCAGTAGTCAGTTTGGCATGGTTTGGTGCACGATATTCTAGGATTGAATGGAGGTGTAGCCGGTTTGCCTGGTGCAGTTCGCACACTGATTTTGACTGCCGAAATTGAACACACGACACTTATACCCAACTTTCCAGCACTTGATTAATATATACCATGGATCAAGCTTACTTTATTTTTATTATACCGTTCCCATATTCCCTTACCATTATCCCATTACCCCTTTTCCCTCTTCATCCTACTATCAATGTTTCATTTCTACCATTTACCATCCTTTACCCATTATAATTCTACCATTCGCGTTGCATCCTTGGATCGTGTACCTTGATCTATCTTAGTGATTGGTGCATGATCCAGGATTGCATTCTATAGTTTATCCATTTGTTGAATTCTGTAAAGATATAAAAGGGGATCATTTTCCTACGAAATAAAGAATAACTTTAATCTCGAACATAACCTTTTCTATAAGTTTGTTATTTCCGTTTCTCATATCTTCTGGTGCCAATTGATTCGAAGTAGTTTTTTCAGTTGGCCTTTGTTCTCTTATTGTTTTGAAGTGAAGAGTGATTAACTAAATATACTCTCTTACCCTGTCTAGTTGGTCTATTCTCCTTATTGTTCCCAACTGCTTCTTTTTACTTACTACCCTCAACTACTGTACATCTCAATTTTAGCTTTATCTTTGTTATATTTGATATAATATTTTTGCCTTTTGGCTTGTCTTATTCGTAGAACTATATAGATGTATGCTGTAGATATTACTGATTGTATCACTTTGTGTGGTAAAGCACTTGTATTGTGGATAGTATGTTGAGAATTGGTTGACAGATCTTTCAACTAGTGCTTATCATCTACTATGCTACTGGAGATATACTTACGGGATAGCCTATTTCTCACAGTTTATCAATATATAAATATGAAAAGAAATTAAGATAAAATAAGAATATATGCTATCAGCCAGTCAATACACTATGTCAGCAATCAAACAGCCTCCTTAATTATAGTTTGTTTATAGAAATAAAGTATTTATTGGGGAATCTATTATGTAATATATAGTAAACCACAGAACACAAACAAATATATAATGAAGCGATTTATCTTATTCACCTCGAAGGTCAAATGTGACGGCCACTATTTGAGAAGAAACCCTGTTTCATTTGTAAAGATGCACGTTTTTAGGGTATGTGACTGGAAACATACTCTAGCAAGAGAAAAGTTGAGAAGATGGCCTCTGGTTATTACTGTTCTCTTGAGATCAGTATCATAATGCCACCTACATACAAGCAAGTTATCTACTAGTTTTTCAGCAGTAAACAAAATATCACTTTGGGTAGATGGTACAGAGGAGATGAGAGTTTCCACAGTGGGTGGTAACTGAATACATATATGAACACTCTTGTTTCCTGGTCTCTCAATACGATCCACAATGGCTGATTCAAGAACCAATGTCTTTAGATGTATAAACTTAGATCCAATTACTTTCATTGTTGAGGCTCTGACAAGACAGTTTCTAACCGTAAGCTTGGTTATATTTTCATTAACCCCCTCATCGGAAGAGAAGGTGCTTAACGTGGACATGTCCACATTCAGTTCAGTTAATACGAGGCATGTGCTATTGATGTGTTTAACGAGTCCATATATATCATCGGGATTAAAGCCAAGTGTCAATCGATTGATTTGATGCCCAAGTGATTTCACAAACTGTGTTCCTAGTTGCCTGGTACTGGAATAACTCTGAAACATGAAGTATAAAGATCTGAGATTAGAACAGGGGTATCTCGTCAAATTGAGTATTGCAAATGGATCACGAGCAGTATTGAATTCAACACACTTTTTGGTCTCTTTCTCTTGTCCCTGTGTCAATAACATAGCATAATTCCAGAGATCAAATAGTGGCTCTTTCCATGCCATTTTATCAATAAACCGGAACTTGACGATCAAGCTGCGTAGGTGCCTTATGTCCATCATGACCTTCAACCACTCATGATCATCTTCCTTCAATGCACCTGACATTACAAGCCCTAAATCTTTCAATCGCGGAAACATGTACTGAATAGCTTCTCTGTCTTCTGGATGACACTGAAGCATGGCCAAATCCAGTTTTCTGAGTGACAAGTATTGTGTTTCTGGATATTTGTTTTGGATAATCTTGCCATGGTTGTAAAATGCATAATTCAAGGAATACAAACCAGGGCATAGATATAGGATATCCTCAAACAGATCTGAGGCCCAATCATATTGGCTCACAGTGATTGTTAAGTGTGTCAGCTGAGAGAAGGTGCTAAGCGTTGATATCGTTGTTTTAGCAGCTTGTGGCGACTTCAGAAGTAACATGCAGAGGGTAACATGTGTAACTGTTGATTTATATTTAACTTGACAATCCATCAACTTACTTTGATAATCGCTGTTGATGTTATTGTTATGTATTTCAGATAATAAGTACATTTCAGGCATATCTGGAGACAGAAGGTAATCAAGGCAGAGGAAATTACTTGGCATGATCAATGTTACGATGTAAGGGCAGTGGGCCATAATATCATAAAAGACCTTTGAACTGACATTGAGGGCAGACATATTCAGCTTTCTAACATGGTGACCCACATGATTTGAGTTGACTGCAAAGTGAAATTGATTTAACTGATGGATAGACCTTAGAACGATTTCGGTATAGAGAAGTCTGATAAACACAGATTGCCATGATTTGCATACCCTACTAGAGTTCTTCAGATCACGCTTTGTGAGGTGCACACAGATGATATCAAGTATTTCCAAAGGCAATGTGTCCATGTAAGTTTGTTAGAGAAGAAAAAGGGTGCTGAAGCATTGTTTAAGCATATAAAGAGGGCTTTATATCACATTGATGAAACACGGAAAATAAAGTTATGCAAATGACGATATCGTCAAGAACGTGATATCTCTTTATTAGAATCAATGATATCTTCATAAGCTATGATTTTCAGCATTCATACACTATCATATATTCCCACTGTAATCACTTACCTCGGCACACTATCATCTTTGTCATAGAATATCCACGAGAACAGCGGACCATTCCCTGTGGCACACCACAATCCTTTATAATATGGTCATAGTCAACCTTATATTTTATCCACTGAGCGATTTGCTATAAGTTCCTAAGGATTTCCTATCAAATAGCACTACTGATTTGTCAGCATTACAGATAGAATACCAATCATATGTTCTTTCTTATATAAGCAGCTCGAATGGTATGATAGTATCAGTGGTTCTGTCTGTAATACCCTTTCCCACTGCTTTGATAACAGATAACTCATCAATCATACTGTTGTTGGATAGGGAACTGAGTAAGAGCAACTAGACGATACATATATACTTTTTACTTGTTGCTTTTATCTAATCGAATATACTGTCTATGGACTCTCATAACCTTGTATAATCATAATATAAAGTATCGTGTAAGGTTGAGATGGGTGAAAGTAAATAGAGAAACTCAACCGAAAATGACCTTGTGTGATGATGAGGAATATAAAGTAAAAAAAAAAGAGGCTTATATATATTAATGGGGTGCTTATACTGATGTCTATCAGAACATCGATGTGCCCGCCGAGATTATGCCAAAAGAAACAGCTGTAGCTTAATTCCTCCTGTCTACTCGAATTGGATTTAGTAAAAATAGCATCTGCTGTATGTCATGTTATTTATTCATATCACTGCCTCAGTAGTATTCACTCAATGGCTTCTGAGCATAAGCAATACCGAATATGATATTCGTCTTATTCTCATTACATTCTTGCCCAATGGTCTTGATATACTCTTCATAATAATCAATGTCTTCATATAATGGATTATTCATTGCCAGCACAGGCCTCAAACTTCTCATGCATTCTGAAGAATCTTGCCTACGATTTTTCATTAGACAATCAAATGATGTATGCCACAGTATATGACTTACCACCAAAAGTCACCAGCTTTGTTAGTGTGATTAACAGGAATAGTCTTTTTTGTGTAATGAATATTCTCAAACCCTGATTCTTCCAACATCTCCTCAATATGGTCGCCCAGATTAGGAACAAGAGACCTCTTCTCAAGGAAGACAGCAACTATAGGTTTATCAATTGAGTACCTCACATCTAAGAGCCTATATACTATACTCACACTCTTCTTGTGATCTTTCCATATAAGGCCCAGCATTCTCACAATACCCCATATTAACCTGTCACAAGAAAACGGCAGATAAGTAGAAAGAAGATGATGACGTATATTCAGAATAAATTACTTCGCATAACTCGATGTATCCTCCCGGTTTCAACACTCTATATGCATTTAACAAGGCCTATACAGAGCATTACATATCGTATAATAGATTATAACCCAAACATTCTTACCAATTCCATTTCACCTTTACTCAATCCAGCAACCAATAACCTTTGATGATAGTAATCCACACTGTTATCATCAAACGGCATCTCTTTTGATATATTACATATCCGAAAATTGGCATTGGGTGGTCTGATGGTTTCTGGAAATACAAAAGAGATATCAATTCCTGTAAATTGAGAATTAGGATAATCTTCGGCCATCTCGAATGTCCAAGTAGCAGGTCCACATCCTGAATCAACCACAACAATACCCTTCTCCAGTAAATCATGTACGGGTGCATGAAAGTTACTAGGTTTTTTTTGGCTTATAGCTTTAGATATTTCAATTGATCTCTTATTATAAACCAATTACCATCCAAAGGCGTATTTTATTGCCCAGTGTTGTAAGTGTAACCTATCAACCTCTTTTGATAAATTAATATTATCTACATACATTATATCTAAACGTTCTTACCAGTTTCATCATTAGGGAGAATGTACCCTACATCCTCATCATTGTGGTATCTTCTCCCATCAATATGATGAAAGTTTTTACCATCAGAGCTATTAGATGCTGGTATACTGGAATCCATGGTGATATTTGAGTCATTTTTGATTGTCCTAGGTTTAGAGTGCGCCTTGATAGGGAATTGAAGGGTTGCTCGTTTACTCTTTTTCTTGAGGTAGGTAATAAGAGACGCAAAAAACATTGTTGTACAGTTATGTATCTGGTTAAAAATCAGAGGCAAAAACACTTGCAGTTTTTATAATGGTATATAATGGCCTATCATGACAGGTGATTATCTCACAGCTATAGTTACTCTGTGTGTGTATTTTGTAGGATGAAATAAGCCTTATTTTGTCACAACATGCTCATATGGTAAATAGAGTAGTGTCAGTAGATCCCAATCCATTCTGAATTCCAATTAGGGACACCTCAGATGGAATTGAATAGCTTTTGCGCAATATAAACTCTCCTCATTTTCATCATATAACCTATAGTGTAAATAAAGAAATTATTACCTAAATAGCTTGTACACTTATTTTTGTTTGGTACAGAACAAATTTGTATACAATAAGCATTACTAAACGACAAATACAGTGAATGTGACATCTAATTAACTCCTAAGCGAGTCACTTCAAATGTCATAGGCTGTATATAACTCTATTTTTTACTTGAATATGTGTTTATTGTACATGATTATTAGAAGTCTCGAAACAAAGGTCTCATCTCGGATGATAGGGGTTGATTCCCAACTTGAATAACTATGGGGTCGATTCACAGCCCGTTTTGATAGTGTAACAAGAGCCGGATCTTCTTTTACTGTAGTAACAAGTCATAGATCTTTCATCTAATAAACAGAAAGGCTCCGACTAATACGTATGCTTACTTCTATAATAAATGTGGGAGATAGAAGAATGAAGTTGGTAGTGGTACATTTTCTGTTGATTGATCCAACATCATTTATAATAGCAAATGGATCTTGGAGTCAATAATGGTTGTCATACCATTCACAAATTTCCTCTTAATACTATGTACTCATAAATATAAGCCTCTAATAGAATCATATTATTCTCCACATGTTCCTTCACTTTATAAATAGATAATATGCAATAATAAGAAGTAAAAATGGATAACCTTGGTTGCAGTTGAATTTAACCAAATTCGGAGTAGTCTATAAACACAACATTATCTGATTTGGTGGTATCATCTAGTTGACCCAGATCAGAATCAAGTCACGTCAAAGAAACACAGTCTAGCCATAAGCGTAAATAAAAGCACAGAAGTTGCAATCAATTTTGAAATAAGGCTAGATCAGCTACAGAAGTACAAAGATGGTCAAAGCGTCACACAACCGAGTTAGGTTGATTCAGCAGTCAAGAGGTTCAATAAGACATGATATATTATGTATGTATTTTTATTTACTGGAAACGAATGTGTGGGTATGTTCTCCAACGTCTTAAAAATATGATACACCAAACAATTTACTCTGTTAATTCAACTGGTTTTTGAGCATATGCAATAGCAAAACGAATGTTGGTCTTGTATTCAGCACATTCTTTTCCAATGCGATCAATGTACTCTTCATATACAGCAGGATCTTCGTATTCAGGTTGTTGTGCAACTACCATAGGTCTAAAACTTCTCATACATTCAGCAGAATCTTGCCTATAGTAGGATAGAAGGCATTACATTGTGTTTGTTTAAATGTGTAGCTTATTGATATTACCACCAAAGATCACCGGCTTTGTTGGTGTGGTTTACAGGGATGGTTCTCTTTTCATAATGGACATTGACAAACCCAGCTTCAGCCAATAAATCTCCAATATAATCATCCATATTGGGAGTTAATCCCCTGGCAGTTAACATAGCACCAACTAATATATGTATAAACTATTATATTTATCTGCTTGCTTTTAAACAGGCTTAAATAACTTACATGATGCTTGTGATTGTGCCATATCAGGACCAGCATTTTCAGAAGAGCCTAAATTAACCTACCAAAAGAATAAATAATGCATACACACTCAGATATGATGAAGAAATTACCTCACACAACTCAACATATCCTCCTGGCTTTAGTATTCTATAGGCATTTAGCAGAGCCTATTTATAGGATACATGAGTATTCTATCAATATCATTTATCAATTCTTACTTACTGCTATGAATTCCTCTCTACCCAAACCAGCAACCAATAATCTTTGATGATAGTAATCGATACTGTTCTCTTCAAAGGGCATGTCCTTACAAATATTTGCATTAATGAGTTCAACATTTGCAGGTCTTTCAGTATCGGAGAATACAAAGGAGATATCAACACCAGTAAGCTTGGAAGCAGGGAATTCTTTGGCCATTTCAAATGTCCAAGGAGCAGGACCACAGCCAGCGTCTACTACCTTACCACCTTCTTCGAGCAACTCTTTAACTGGAGCAAAGTAATTTCTATTTATAATTATATAAAGACTTCACAAACACTAATCAAAAGTGTACGTACCCTCCAAGCGCCAATTTTAAGGCTTTGTGTTGTAAGTGTAATCTATCAGCCTCTGATAAAAGCCGCATTAATAAACATACATGATGCGGTTACTCAATTTACCATCATCATCATTGGGAAGAATATAGTCCACATCCTCTTCATTGTTGAATCTTCTGCCAGAGAAGTATTGATTTCCATCCTCGTTTTTCTCTTCAAGAGATAAATCAGTGACTTCAGGAACGGGATCAATAATATCTGACATGCTTTGGTTAGGAGTAATCAAGATAAGGAGGGATAAAATAGCTCATCAGCTTTGTGAAGTATTTATACACAAAAAATACATTCAGAAGAGGGTGAAATTGCCAACTTACTTTTTACACCTGATTATCTCACAGACCATAAGGATGATATATCTGGTACAATTCCAATAAGTGTGTTGATCTCAGATATACTTTCTGAAGTTGGTGTTTCCCAATTCAGGTACAATGTTTTTACGGCAGTAGAATTAATCACACACTATGTGAACAATGTTTATTACCTAATCCAAGTAGATCATGTCCTTGTATGCATACTATTTTATTGAACATAGTCATGCTAATGGGATATGTGATCTGTATAATAACAAGACACCCACTTCCTTGAACTAATTATAACAGTGTAACAGACTTTCCGACCATTGGCAATAACTATCAAACGTCAATCTAAGAATAGCTCTGTACACATAAAATAAATTAACCCAATAAACTCTATGATTGGATTACCCATATAACAATTTATGCTGGAATTCAAGAAACTGCCCTCCGTATATATCACACTACACTTGTTTCTGAATATTTAGTAACATATATCTAATACCCAACTCTATAAACACCCTCAAATATAAAGTACATGGTTTTCCAAATGCATATTGGTTATCACATAAAGCAAACAGTTAATATACCACCCAATACAGATCTAGTTTAGTTTTATCAGTAGAGAAGGTACTCGAGCTGGTCACAAAGCTAATGACATTACCCAAATTAACAATCACGTTTGACAAAAAAACCAAAAGTGCTCCCTGGTCAAAGCGTCACACAATCCCGAGACATCAATCACAATACTTTATGACATGCATGATTGTATTTATAGGACATTTTCTTTTATTAGAGCCAAAATAATAGTAGGCATGATTTACTGGTATTTTTAAGGGTTTTGTAAATAAGAACATTCAGCTTTTTAGTCTTCCTCCAAGGGCTTTTGAGCATAAGCTATACCAAATGCGATCTGAGCTTTGTACTCAACACATTCATCAGAAAGTGTAGTCATGAATGCTTCAAACACCTCGGGGTTATTGAAAGAGGAGGTACTCATAGCCAACACAGGCTTGAAGCTTCTTATTCCTTCACTACAATCTCTCCTGAGAAATAAAAAAAAATCAACAAATGCTTAGTGTAAACCCTATTGATCTTACCACCAAAGTTCTCCTATTTTGCCAGAGTGATTGATAGGGATATATCTTTTATCGAGTACAATATTTACAAATCCAGCTTCTTCCAAGTATTCTGTTAGATGATCGACTAAATCAGGAACCATTCCTCTACTGGCAACCATAGCACCAACTAGTATCTATAAAATCAGTAAACTCATTTTATACTCTACATCCAAGAGTTATACATACGTCTTCCTTGCATACTTGTCATATAGGGTCCTGAATTCTCATATGCGCCTATATGAGGCTGCCAAAAAAAAGTTAGATTGGCTGAGCCTACAGAATAATCAATAGATTACCTCTCCTAATTCAATGTATCCTCCAGGCTTTGTGACTCTGAAAGCTTCTTTCAAGGCCTACCAACAAGAAAAAAAGTTAAGTTTATCCTTCTTATTCAATCTAATATTTCTGTCAATACATTTTGATAATTAGTCTTAGTTAAGCCAGCTACAAGCAATCTTTGATGGAAGTAATCCACTGAGTTATCTTCAAATGGAATATCGTTTGTGATATTACATGCTTTAAACTCTACACTATCGGGTTTAATAGTATCAGAGTCGACGAAGGAGATATCCAAACCAGTGAAGTTGGAGTTAGGGAAGTCTTTGGCCATATCAAATACCCTGGCAGCAGGCCCACACCCGGAATCAACTACAACTATGCCTTCTTCTAATTGTTCTTTAAGAGGAGCCTTGAAGTTACTAGAGGTCTTTGTCAGTGTATGAATATAGACTTCTGTCATGAATCTACTTACCCATTAAATGCCAATTGCAATGCTCTGTGTTATAAGTGCAATATATCAATTTCTGTGAAATAAAAAAATAAGTTGATATACTTAATACCCTAGTTCCTTTATATACCTTTACCTTCATCATCAAGAGGTAAGAAATAATCACTCTTCTTCATTGTGATATCTTCTACCATCAATTACTTTGTGGTCATTCTCGGTGGTATTCTCTTTAAGAGATAAATCAGCAGCTTCGGGGATAGGATCAGTGTGATCAGACATTTGTTTGGTTAAGGAGCAAGAGAAGACTGGCTGTGATGAGTTTATATATTCCTATCAATCAATGAGTTTATATATTCCTATCAATCAAACCTTTTTATTTTGGCATATGATTGTCCCACGTATTATTTTTTTTGGAGTAAATATCACTGCTTTAGGAGCTGACATATACAGATCCAAATCTAGTAATCACAAAATTGGAGCCAGATGGCTTACATGGTGCCTTATAGCAGGAATATAAGCTTCTGGCCTATGTTTGTCCTAAATCAGAGTTTATAAAGAGCATCCTCCTGAGAATACTGTGAATAGGATATCATATCCAATAGCAGTTTTACATAATAGGTAGTTTCTGTATATAATAAAGGTCGTGCAACAATTCTTAACATATCGAACATGTACAATTGCAGCGTAGAAAGAGTTAAATTGCGCTAAGACCAGACAGAGCAGAGATATGCCACACCTCGTACCTAATGTTATTGAATAAAAAAACCGATACATCTAAAAATGATCTCCTGTCTATATTCATACAATAATGAGTTTTTAGTTCCTTTTTTTTAACTGATTAAAAATATCGTATGTGAAGTCAAATGAGCTATTGAAGTTGTAATGTATATCATTATCAGCAGGAATGAACTAGATTATTTGTGGAATCAAAGTGAGATAATCATGTTATCAATGTTGGTATCTATGCCATATTAACAGCCAAGTAAGTACAGGTAATTTACTTCCATCTATTAAAGAATAAAAGCATACACACATATGCATACCCTGGAACAACGAGTGACTCCATATAGCATGGGTGTAACTTATTTACTAGTTACCTCTTGGCATATAACTGGTATATTTTGTATTAAACATGCATTTAAACATCTTAGAGAACTTGAATTTCTATTGTCAACTGTTACTTGATGCAAGAATATTGAAAGTACAACATTCGCATGACCCAGTTGTCGTATTTACTCTTATAAATGATCGTATGTGATAAACGTACTTTAGATTAGTATATAATATATTAGCAATGTCACACATAAGATGCCATTGACAAGCGCTAATTCATTATACTATAAATACAGGGTCTACTTGTTTTACTATGAGCTCCTCTCTCACTTGCAAGTTAATAAAGAGTATAGCAAGAGTCTCGTTAACTTTCCGTCTATCTTTACATTTTCATTCCATATTACCCTTAATATCTCACCAGTAGTGTTGAGTCAGTTCATAGCTGGATAAAGAGTATTTTTCCTTGTTTATCATCATGGGCAATGTTACACTTTGGCATTTATTCTCTTGGGCTTGGAATAAAATCATTTGAGATTATGCATGATCCAGGTGAATGTGCTTGGGTTAATTTAAATTGGCCGGATATGGGTTGATACTTCATGGTTGGTAATGGTGTATAACATATAACCACAGAAGTAATAAGCAATACGGCAAAGTCGCCATCTTAATATATGTGTCACTGATGAATCAATATATATATTCAGACAGAGATCTAGTTATAAAAGGGTGATTACCGTGTACTACAGTGAATATGCATACATGATCTGATATAATTATGAAGATCAAGCATTGTTTCCACATATGGAATAACAGAATTATAATAAATCAAGGCCCAGTATATTGGTATTAGAGCAGCCGATTATATTTCTTGATGTATTTCACATGAAAGGTCCCAAGCGCTATTGGCTTTATTCGTTTGACCAGCCAAGAAAATATATAATTACTGATACAGAGCGTCACTTCTACATCTAGGATAAGATATGTGTTATTACACAATTGGATCTACAAAACAGTATTTACTTTATAAGCGATTGATGCGGACAGAAGTATCTGTTATCTCTCAGAACAAGAAAATATGGTGAAATCAGACACAGTGTAATATCCTTTACTTCTCATTAAACTTCGACGTGTTTATTCTCAGCCAACTGATCTGAGAGCACAATGACTAACCTCACTAGCAATAGTCAATATCATATTTTCATATGTCAACTTCAACTTTAGTAGTTGAAGAAGCTAATCTTTCAATATGAAGTATCTTCTGAAGATTCCATTTCTTAATAAGAAAATATATATATATAGTCACTTTTGGTTAATGCTAGTACTCATACTCTATTGTTAAGATAAAGTACAATAATCTAAGCCAGGTGTTACTGGAACAGTCAGAACAATACTTAATAAATTATAAAATAATGGCCTTCTCAGATGTTCTTTCAATACTGAAATCTCCTTCTCGTTTCCTGGTTAATTCAGTGTGGAAGACCGAGTCTACCATTCATACATATTGATAGTTCTAGTTCTGCAGTATTAAGTATAAAGCATGATCCATATATAGAGATGGCTCTTAGATTACATCTTGGTTTTAGGCCTGATAAAATGAGTGCACATACAATCAAAAAGTGACACACCTCCATGTATGAATATTAAAGAACTCAGGTACTTTATGCACATTCGCTAAAACAGGTAATATCTGCGGTATTACAGGTATTTGTTACACTGATAATTGATATTCAGAAATACAATAGTGTTATTACATAATGTAGTAGAATAGAGTACTATTGCTTAACTACTAACAAAGTTTATGAGTGGTGTATATTTATTGGTGTTAGCATATAGGATGGTTAGATAGCTTGTCTCTATTGCAAACATTAAACTCTGATTTATGCAGAGGATAAAAGCACTGTGTTGCACCAGAATACCTAATATAGATTTGAGTCCTCGAGAATCTTGGGTTAGTAATAAGCGAGGTAAAAGCTCTTGCAGATATTCCTGGGACTACAAATCCGTACTTTTCGTAATGGTAATACTTTTATTTATGATTCTTATTATTAATGTTATATCAATGTACGAGAATTTAAGAGAACTCCTCAAATGGTTTCTGAGCATAAGCCAATCCAAAGACAACACTTGCTTTGTACTCAGTACATTCATCCGCAAGTTTACTTAAGAATCCCTCAAAGACATCAGGGTCTTCAAAAGCAGAATTATTCATATCCAGCACAGGCCGGAAACTTCTTATTCCTTCAACGTAATCTTGCCATTGAGATAACCATTAGCATAGAACATAGAGTAAAAGAGTAGGAACTTACCACCAAAACTCACCTATTTTCCCAGAGCGGTTAATGGGAATATATCTCTTGTCAAATACGATATTGACCAATCCAGCTTCTTCCAGGTATTCAGGTAAGTGATCAACTAAGTCTTGTACCATACCTCTGCTGGCAACCATAGCACCAACTGTTATTTACATCAATTAATATACATACAAGTTATATCATACGTACGCATAGACTGAATACTTGCCATAGTGGGACCTGAGTTCTCATAAGCACCCATATGAGGCTATAATCAGAGAGAAGTAAAAAGTCATTGAGTAAATCAATATTCTCGACTTGGATTCTTACCTCTCCTAATTCAATGTACCCTCCTGGCTTCAAGATCCTGTAGGCTTCCTTTAGTGACTATCATAAAGATGGGATCAGTTTCTATTTTGAATTTGATAGTTGATTCTTACTTTTATATAATCAGATCTATGCAGCCCAGCCACCAGCAATCTCTGATGGAATAAATCTATACTGTTATCATCAAAAGGAACTACTTTTGTTATATTACAAATAAAGAAATCTACATTAATAGGTCTGATGGTCTTTGGGAACACAAATGAGATATCAATGCCAATAAACTTAGAATTGAGGTAACTCTCTGTTTTGGTTTAAGATCAAGTAAGTATAAATAAAAGACTAAGTGGATACTATTAGAACTCTTATTTATTTGTATAATCGATTCAAGGTTATCTAATAACAAAATGGAGGGTATTTATATGTGAACTTGATCTATGATTATTTATCTTGAGTCATTGAATTAAACGAGTAATATTAGGATTAGATGATATGATTATAAGTCAGCATAGATGATCTCTATTGTCTCTATAGATGTAGGCTTTGATGTGATTGTTGAGAAGTAGGGTTATACGATCTGTAGATCTGTATCATCTTGACTGCCAAAAGTAGATGAAGGGTAAATTAGATCTCAGCTGATGTAGTTGTTGCGTGCTTGATTATGTAATATTAGGCATCACTACAACACTCTCGGCCATTTCAAATACCCAAGTAGCAGGACCACATCCATAATCAACAACAACAATGCCATTCTCCAGCTTTTCTTGTAATGGTACAATGAATTTGCTAGTTAAAAAAAAGAGTCCTAGATGGTCAGTTATGCAGATATAGTCCTTATCTTTATCTGTTACCCATCAAATGCCAATTTCAATGCCCAATGCTGTAGATGTAACCGATCAGCCTCTAAAAAAAAAGAAAAGTGATGGATAACTGTAATGATTCAGGTGTATTTCTTTATTTTACCGGCATCATCATTAGGTAGAATGTAATTGCCCTCATCATCGTTATGGTATCTCCTGCCATCCATCATCTGAAAGTTCTTTCCTTCCGAGCCACTTGAAAGAGGTAGGTTGGATCCTTCAATGATATCTGACTCGGTTTGTATTGACTGGGGTTGGTGCTTTGAATGTCTAGCATGACTTCGAAGAAAAGTAGGATAGCCGAAAAGAACATCTTGAGGGCTTTCTAATAACAAAAATTAGAAAAAGAATGAATTTATTGTACACTTGTGAAAGATAAGGTTTGGTACTTATAGTGATCACCTTCTTCACACCTGATTGTCGCACGTATAGAAGATACAAAATTACAATAATAATTGGATGTTACGATGGGCATAAATAAGAGATGTATAACTTTTATGAAGACGTGAAATTCATTGTGTACCAGCTATTGTAGTGGGCAATTAATCTATAAATATTTTTTTACTAAATAACACAAGTAATCAGAAGTTGTGTGTATTATCCTTATCTGCTGTTCTCTTTTTTCTGGCATTTAATAGATTGAGAGACCTTTATCAATGGCCATTATAAAGGCAGGATATTTTGCTTGTGAGTGCTATGGTCTTATCGTAATGGATAGTTTTGTAGGTATTCCAATACATCATCTGATATAATATTCTGACTGTATCACTTGTTAGATAACGCATAAATGTACCCATAATAAAGTTTTATTAGACATTGAATCATTTGATTTAATCAAAATGGTAATAGTAGATTATACGGGTGAATTTCAAAACTGATTATGACACACTAACAATGACCAAGATGTGACACAGTTGACATATAGCTGAGACTACCTCATAAATACACATCTATGTGTTCAGTTATCCGATACAATTAAATCACTCTATTTAATTTCTCCTATTTACTGAACGTAATCACATATTTAGTTATATAATCTACATCGCTAATGGCTTCTGTGCGTAAGCAATGCCAAAAGAGATGTATGCACTGTACTCAATACATTCTTCACCCATCTTCTTGATAAAGCCCTCAAATGTCTCTGTATCTTGTAGTGCAGGATTATCTCTGGCCATAATAGGCTTAAAACTTCTCATGCTCTCAACGGAATCTTGCCTAAGTTAATAAATAGTATCAGCAAAAATCTTATGCTGGTTAAAAATCATGATCTATTTACCACCATAGCTCACCCACTTTTCCAGAATGGTTGATGGGTATTAGCTTTTTCTCTTGATGTATATTGATAAACCCGACATCCTTCAAAAACCCTTCAAGATGATTCACCAGATCAGGTATCATACCTCTACTTCTTAACATAGCATTCACTATTGGTATTTGTGAGTTGGGTGACCATGTCTATGTTAATATACATACTTTTCTCTGAAATTTTTGCCATAGTAGGACCTGATTTCTCATAAGCTCCTATGTTGGGCTAAAATCAGAATCACAAGTTTAATTAAACAATATGACAATGTCAAAAATGAAACCAGTACTACCTCCCCGAGTTCTATATATCCTCCAGGTTTGAGTACTCGGAATGCTTCTTTCAATGACTTCAAAAAATAAATAAGTTAGACATTTAACCTACACCAACATGTTGTAGCCAAACTTACTGCTTCAAACTCACTTCGATTTAGACCTGCTACCAATAATCTTTGATGGACATAACCTATACTGTCACTCTTGAATGGAAGCTCTTTGGCAATATTGCATATCTGAAAATCAACATTCGGAGGCCTGATGGTTTCTGGAAATACAAATGATATATCAACTCCTGTGAATTGAGAATTAGGATAATCATTGGCCATTTCAAATGCCCAAGTAGCAGGTCCACACCCGGAATCGATGACATGAATACCTTGTTCTAGAGACTTTTTAATAGGTGCAAGATAGTTGCTAAAAGTAAAAGGGTCAATTAATCTCTTTAGTTTATGAGAAGAAGCTTACCATCGAAATGCTAATTTCAATGCCCAATGTTGCAGATGTAACCTATCAGCCTCTATATCACTTATTGTTAATTGAATTGCACTCTTTTTAGTGTATGTATATACCTGTATCATCATTAGGCAAAATATATCTCACATCATCATCATTATTGAATCTTCTTCCTTCAACAATATGAAAGTTTCTGCCTTCTGAACTCTGCGAATAAAGTGGGCTTGATGAACTATGTTGTTCGTGGATTGATCTAGTACCCTTTCTTTTGAAGAAAGCAAGAAGGGAAGAGAAGAACATAGTGGTCTCCCTGTAACAGATAAGAAAAAATGAATTTTTATACCTCAATGAAATTACAAAAAAAAAAGATGGGCGCTAATAGGGTAGTGCCGTGTAATTACTAAATAGTGATAAAATCATTCATTCCGTGAACATGTATGGATGTTTTTATTCGGGATGAATGTGATGTTACCCAATGCAAGTAATTTAACTTGGGTTTTTATTCAAATGACATTTCCGCAGTATTGCAAGAGCAAAACAGTTAGAATTGCATACCCATTGAAACTTAGTATACAGTGATTCATGTACTGAAGGGATTATGGTTAATTAAAGAGAAATAGATCTTGTATTTGGTATAATGTGTGCAGTGGATTATTATTGTGTAATATCACATCAATGTCCTATCACCTGACAAACACATTACTATAACAGATCACAAACTGAGAATATATAGTAATAAAGTGGATTGACTAGTCAGTCAGTATAGAAAAGGATATGATCAACCATATATATTCAAAACATTAGGAATCACTTCTACTATCAACAGTGCCCTAGTATAACATTATACACATAAAAGGCAAATATTTACATACATGGACAAAGCAGTTACACCAATCTATTATTACCATAAGCCTATCCCGATTAAATTTAACATTTGCACACAAACATTATAAGATATAATTTATTCATTCACATCTAATGGTTTTTGTGCATAAGCAACACCGAAAGCAATCAATGCTCCACACTCAATACACTCATCACCCATTGTTTTTATAAATTGATCAAACACCTCAGGATCATTGAAGGACTCATTAGCCATTGCCATTACCGGTCTGAAACTTCTCATGCTTTCAACGGAATCTTCCCTATAAAAAACACATGTTACATGAATAGGTTACACTTTAATCACAGCGTACTTACCACCACAATTCACCTACTTTACCAGAATGGTTGATTGGAATCAGTTTCTTTTCGAGATGAATATTGGTGAACCCAGCTTCAGTCAAGAACTCTTCTTGATGATTAATCAAGTCCGGGATCATTCCCCTTGTAACCAACATATCACTCACTATTTTCCATTTGTTAAGTTTAAATCCATCATTTGGATCGTATTCTTAGACACTCACTCTTCTTTGATATGCTTGCCATAGTAGGACCTGATTTTTCATAAGCACCTATGTTGGGCTATTTCTGTTGTTGAGTACACATAAACTCATAGTTAGATTACAACACCAACCTCTCCTAATTCTATATATCCTCCTGGCTTCAATATTCTGTATGCTTCTTTGAGTGCCTAAGATAGAATAAGCCATAAAATACCACCTTCCTTTACACTCATCATTCTTACAAACTTACTGCTTCTATTCCACATCTATTGAGACCAGCTACTAACAATCTCTGATGATAATAGTCAATGGAGTTATCCTCAAAAGGTAACTGTTTGGTGATATTGGCGTTGATAAGATCCACATTGTCTGGTCTTTCTGTATCAAGAAACACAAAGGAAATATCTATTCCTGTGAACTTGGAATTCGGGTACTCCATGGCCATATCGAATGTCCAGGCAGCAGGACCACAACCAGCATCAATTACCTGGATACCTTCCTCCAATAAATCCTTTATAGGTGCGCGATAGTTCCTAATAATGATTTAAGTATATGATTGTGTGTGTGTTCTATTTCTTCTTACCCTTCAAATACCAGTTTCAATGCTCTGTGTTGTAAATGCAATCTTTCAGCCTCTAAAAATAAGATTGTGAGTTAAGGGTTCATTTACCTGTATTTCCACTTACCGTCATTGTCATTGGGTAGAATATACTCAACATCTTCTTCATTATTGTACCGGCGACCATCAATATACTTGTTTTCGGAGAGGGACAAGTGATTGGCTTCAGGAATAGGATCTGACATGATGGAAAGAATAGAAAGAAGGAAAGAAAGGGATTGAGCATGAGAATAAATAGAGTTTATAGACTCATGTTACTCAATGCAAGGGGAAATATTAAGGTATAACACACTATAAAAGGTAAATTTACTCTTATACGATAACCCAGGTAAAACTGTTTGATTCCAAGAATCTTTCTTTATACGCCTGAATAATCGTTTATTTCTGAAATGGTAAAGATATAAGGGAATTGTCATTCAAACACAACGCTTTTTTTTTATAGTGGATTGTACAGGGAAAAATCATACTTCTAGTTTCTCGCCATGTCATCGTAATCACAGTCTTATTGACAGTCCTTATCAAAATAACCAACTATACACATGCAATCTACTCCACAAGCAGAAGTAGGATTGCCCCATACCGCCGGAATGTATCTCCAAGTATTCCATCTGCGATTCCAAAATGAGATTTCACTTCACAATCCAAAAGGGTTCTTAAATATCTCTTCTTTGGGTACACTCGCAGGTTTTGGTGTATTTATGAAATGACCAAATGTATGGATGAACACAGTCGACTACTTCACTGTGATCTGAAAAATGCCTATAAAATGACTGATTTGAATATCAGAACTAGGGGATTCGTATGATTTGGATCATGGTCAAAATATCACGTTGAGTGTCGAAGGAGATTGGATTTTTCAGTGTGTTTGAAGTGTGAATTGGTACCACAGTATATGTGTTTCCAGAATCCAAATAAGAAGTCTCTGAGTATGAGCAATGCTATTCAGTATCCTAAGTCAATGAACCCGGTCAGAGAAGCTTATATTTGATATATTTGGTCACACCAAAGTATATATATGGAATTTCAAATGTCATTATTCTGAGAAGCATGTGTTGTATCTCAGTGTGAGTAAGGTGAATATCATCTGCTGTGATGAGCGAGGAGAATGTGAGTTAGTGGAGAAGGGGACAGTTCTGGATGATAATGTCCAGCAAGTCAAACTATTTTGGGTAGTATTTAAGATGTGTCAAGTGTGGAAAAGAAGCGAGATGGCCTACAGATTTTGAAAGCCCAGACGAGGGTCTCGGTTTAGCCATGTTTATTGTCAGGTGTGTGAGTGAAGATCTGAATTTGAGGTTAGAGCGCATCAAAAGATCAAGACTGGTGATTGAGGTTGCTTCACTCTTTGATTGATAATGTCGTTGGTAAAACAGGAGTGGATAAAAGTCAATACAGTCCTCGTCACTTGGGATCGGCAACACAGAGATTTATGTGCACTTGATCAGGATGAGTTATAATTTTATAAAGTAAGCGTTATTAATCGAGATATAGTTGCTTGAATATACTCCCACTTTGATCCCTCTTCTATATCCTGTAGAAACCCAGGAAACCGCTCTTGTCTTCATTGAGAGTAAGTTCAACAAGCAGAATGTCCTATGTTTTGCATACTCTCCTGCACTGTTCCATGCCTTTTCTTTACCAAGTAAGCAGAGATGGCTCTGAATATTTCTTATGAACTCCATTGCAGTGGTGAAAAAAAAGTATTGAATCTAAACCACATCTCTATTCGAATAGCCTGTATTTAAATATGTTCCCAGCTAAGATAGTGAGCATACATATCACCCTCGATATCTGTTATCCAAGATAAGTTCCCTGGGAGATTATCCTAATCTGCTCGATGACCAAGTGTAAAACCCTTCACTCCTTCCATTTCAACCAAAAGAAGCAGTCCCAGTAAGAATCCTGACTTGGAAGTCAAAAAAAAATATTATTTTAGAAACCAGTCTTTTTTCCTTTTCTCCATGTGAAATATTCCATGTCTCTATGATAATCGACTTTCTCAATGTTAAAGATCAAGTGTCAATGGACCCATGTATGAAAGATGAAGTCGACGTTAATGAGTTACTGGACAAGATATGGACTAGTACAGAAGATATTTTTTATGCAGAAGACCATAAAACAATCGACACTGCTTGTCACTTGAACAGTCAAATGCAGCAGTTGATTATGAAGCAGTTGGAGGCTATTGATGGCCAATTGAAGAAACACACTGAACTTATAGTAAAAATAATTCTAGAGATATAAGGGAAAGTAAAAAAAAAAAAATTTAATGCATAAGGTTATTGTTAGGATGAGTCCAAGAGGATTGCCCAGACAGAGACACGCATGACTGGAAGGTTGTATATTCATAGGCTATATAAGGATCCAGTGCAGTATTTTGATAAGGATGATTTGGATGTGGAACCAGAAGCAGCTGTGGATAATGAAGAGGACGAAGACGAATTTGATCCCTTGTTTAATGAAGATGATGAAGAGGAGGAAGAGGAGGAAGTGGATGAAGAGGAGGAAGAGGATGAAGAGGAGAAGGAGAGAGGAGTAGATCATGATGGGTGTATAGCATCCAAAGCATGTATGTTGTGTATATCATTATTGGATTTACTGTTTATAGTAACCTTGTTATTAGGGCTGTTAACTGAAAGAAGACGGCTGCTTGAGGCTATCCATTCTGAGGCCAAAAGACTTCTAGCTTATGAATATCTGAAGAAGTAAATGTCCATGATTCACTACTACTGTTTCAATTACTTATTCTTTATTCTCTAGGAATGAAGTATGGAGAGTATGGGAGATAGATAAGTTGGCTAAACATGAATTAGAAATAACGTCTGTGGACAGATTAGACTGGGGCAGAATAAGCAGTATTTATGTAGGTAGACATCCACCTGAAATAAGGAAGGAGATATTCACCTTCTTCAACAGGTTCGTACCAGGACACCTAGAGAATGTCTGATTCAATGGACAACACAAGAACACCCAAGTATCAATAAGAAACCCTGGGGTAAGATTGAAACAGAGAGACTGAGTCAACTGGTATATGAATTGGGAGATCAATGGGAGACCATTGCCAATCGACTAGGCACCAATCGAACTATTTCACAATGCTTTAGTCATTATATGGCAGCAGAAAATTCAAGGATTGCCAAAACAAAGAAATGGACACAGAAAGAAGACAAGGATTTATCTGATGCAGTGAAACAACTGGGTAATTGTAATTGGCAGCAAGTGGCAGCCACTTTAACTGATCGCACAGGCCAACAATGTCTACAAAGGTGGAGTAAATCTATTAGTCCAGCAATTAAACGACGTCGATGGGATAGTGAAGAAGACAAGTTATTGAAACAGGCAGTCAATATCTATGGTGCTGGTAATTGGCGAAAAGTACAACGGCTGTTACCTGGTAGAACAGATATGCAGTGTAGAGAGAGATACATGAACATATTAACTGCAGTCAATAAGTCTAAAATGACAGAAGAAGAACTACATCAGCTGGATCAACTAGTGAGAGAACATGGATCAAAATGGTCTTTTATTGCCAGTCTATTGCCTGGAAGAACAGATAACTTTGTGATGAAAGAATATAGGAGATGGCAGAAGGAAAAGGCTTTGAGAGAGAAAGAACGAAAGATGTGCCCGTTATTTGCTCCAAGAAAGAGAAAGAAGCCGATGAAAGAAGAAAGAGTGAGGGCAAAAGTAAAACCAAAGAAACGCCCTAGAAAACGTGTGGCTTAAAATTTATGCTCCTTCAAATTATTAAAAAAATAATAAAAAAAAGCCTATTTTTTTCCCTTTAAACCCTTACCGTATTATTCAGTCATGGTAAGTTCAACTGCCAATGTTCTTATTGACTCTCTAACCATGCAACTGAATTAGTCTACTAAAAAGCCAAAGAATAACTTAACCTGGAAGATCAACCTGCTTGCAGCACAAGTAAAGTAATTGCATATGAAGTCACTCGATATGAATAGACTGACTTACTTTGAATTATAGCTGGGTGAAAAGACTCATATGAAGCATGCACAGTTGGCAGCCAATAAACATAGAAAGTCAGGTGTTGAAGATGAGTTGATGGCTGAACTGACGAATGCAAGAAAAGAGAAACTCAATACCAAATTAGTAAGGACCGGATATTGGGTCATTTAAATGGGTACTTACCCCTTCAACTCTGTTAGTTTCAAGCAGTAAAGGAATTACGTACTATTCTCAAGAAAGCAAAGTCAACTGAATTACTAAAGCAGATAAAGAAGTTGAAGGAAGCACGCCAATCACTAGAAGAGTAAGTAGGACTGCTCTAAATGATATGATTATGCACTCATTCTGTTCTAGTGAATCAAGTAAAAAGAAAGCCACAGCAGAGGATGTGGTGAAATATGAAAAAGAGTTAGAGATGTTAAAAGTAAGTGTGTATTAGGTGATCCTTCGCACTTCTTTCTCATCCAATCTGCCCTTGATTAGACACTCGACCTTGATAAATTAGCTAATAAAACAATCAAGAATAAGCTCACCAAACAACTAAAGAAGGAACCATTGATAATAGAATTAGCTGGCTCAATCGATACTGAATCCACTAATGATGGACTCCAATTAGACTTAGAAGCCAGATTATTATCACATAAGATAGTGATTGAAGAAACTGGCAAAATGATTAATGAATTCAAACACATCCTCACAGTCAATCAAGAGAAACTGGAGAAGAGGGCAGAAGAACAAGCAAAGAGGTTGTTAGAACAGGAAAAGAAGAAGAGAAAAGCAGAAGAGAAAGAGAAGAAGGAAGCAAAGAAGTTGAAGATGAGTTCTGAATTTGTTCAGTTGGGTGAAGATGAAGATTTCAAGAAGATTTATGAAGGAGAAAAGAAGCCGAACAGAGTTGGACAGAGAACACGAAGAAAGTAAGTCTAGTAAGAGGATATATGTGCTGGATAACTGAGTTCTGTTGCTGCTGTTATAGGCAATGGGAAGACTTGTATGGAAAAGAGGCAAAACATGTTGCTGAAAAATTCAATCAAAGAGAAGAAAAGAGGGCTGCAGCAGGTATTCCAAAGAAACAACCAAAGAAAGAAGTAAAGAAGGCATCAACCGTGGACACATCAGAACCTGTACATCCTTCTTGGGAAGCAAAACGTATTCAAGAAGAAATCATGTCTAAAGCATTAAGTGGAAAGTTATCTATGAATAACAAGATTGTATTTGAATAAACCTCACTGTATATAGATGTAAATTGCTTGAATCCTATGCCATGCGCATTCACTATAGTTACTATCACGTGACTTATTATATCCATAGACACAATATAGAATCTTCCTTTTTCGTATACATAATCAAGAGCTTCTGTAAACATTGTATATCCTGATGTTATTTGTATTGCAAACGGTATTATACCTATTTCTGTAACCCGTACTCAAAACATATATAATAGAAAGTGAATATTTAATGACATGGCAGGGTAAAGTGGAGGAGCTTGTAGGTGGTGAGCATTATTTTATTTATCCACTTTCTTGAAAGGCATAGGCCGACTCATTGATTCCTTCCTCAATAATATGAGATTTATATATTTATAAGGATTGTAGACTAAAAAGGGAAATATGTGAACTAATGACAAATGACCTTGAGGAGGCAAATGCAGTGTATTCTATTTACAGATGAGGTACAGTCAACAGAGAATATATTCACTCTTGAATAACACTAATAATAGTACCGAAGTATAGTATATAGAGTGAATGACCATAGTTTTTATATTCCCTTTATTCATCGAGATAAGAGACGTGTTTCTGTACGGATTTTTTCAGGGACTGTAATATTCGGGAGACACTAACTTCATTCCTTATTAGTATAGTGGAAGAATTAGAATAAGCTAGGTCGAATGAGACGGACGACACGGCCCAGTGAGTTCTGAGATGATAACGATCTGTATATTTTCCTTTAATCGTCCTGAGATTTATCCTTCCATGGTCTTATCACAGAGAGCTCTTTCGAGTATTTAATCAATACACAATGTTTTCATAACCCTAATATCGCTAACTTCAACACTAGACATGCAACATACGCTAATCTCGCCTTCAAACACTATCGTTATATAAACCACCCGTTTCTTTATCCTTTGATGTTAATCTTTTGTCCAGAATTGTTCATTGAAGTATTTCATTTCAACATACGTCTGACAAGTGACATTTTGAATCCCTGTATATCATATATATCAGTAGCAACTCGTCTCTGGTTTTATAGTTGATATATCTAACACGCTTCAAGCTTTCTTAATAACTGCTTGCCTTGGTGAAAGTTACAAACTTGGCCTTCACAATTCACTCAATCGGACATTCCGAAATGTCGACAGTCAACTCTATAGGCATATGTGGTTCTCTGGATTGAATGTTTTAATTTCATTAAGGCACTCGTATAACTATGACCCAACAATATAGCATCACCCTTAGTTGGAGCGCTATTGCTGCCAAAGGTTATATGACTAGGGTTCCCGAACCTATACGTATCTTGTATATTAAAAACTTGGCATATAGTATTATTCATTATATCTTATAAACAAATAAATACCCATCAATAAACATTATAACTATGTCACCTTTCTGGATAGGTGTTTATGTTTCTATATTTAGGTTACTTATTACTTAAGAGATAGGCAAAAATGATCCTGTTTATTGAATAAAAGATGATGGATATTTATATGTTTTTACAAAGGCTAAGATATGATTAATAATAAGAAGTATGACAGCTTTTTAGTCAGATAATGTATAGAGTGTATATGTTAGTTGCTTTATAATCTATTGTATGTTCTGTTGATTTATAATATTGCATGTGTTCTTTTGATTGCTAATGATCCACCTGGTTTGATTGATAATTATTGCTATGTCATTTCTTAATAAGCAGTATTTGTAAAAACTGATAAAATATAGGCGACAACAATAAAAATAGGCAGCAAAAAAGAAGAAAATATAATTCCGGCCTACCAGATTCGAACTAGTGACCTAAAGATGACAGTGTTCACTACAGTCTTCCGCTCTACCAACTGAGCTAAGGCCGGTAATATACTTTTGTCGATGCCGAAATGGTACCTCAGCCATATAAAGAACCCTTGTTTCCCCATGTCCCACATAGACCAATCAAACGACGTTTCAGGCCCAAGATCCCAACCAAGAGACGCTCAAAGCGTAAGGTCACACTAACTACCGAATATGTCAACAATCCTTCTGACTCTACCGATTCTGGCACTTTCCAGTAGTATCCACACAACACCAAGATCATTTCCAGATACTTCCTTACCATGAATGATACTTGCTCTAGTCCCTTCCATTCTAGCTTCCTCCATGCTACAGATCTATTCTTCTCGTTAATTCTATGGTACTTAATTTAATATAAATATCCCCTCAACCTAATAAGAAATAAACATCATCTTTTAAACACTTTATTACTTTGATAGTTGGTTCTCTTTTGAGATTTACTCTTGTTAAGCATTTGGCATTTTGTATCTGTTATATTATACGCATTTTGTCTCTGGTCATCCCGAAATTTACATTGGTAGCATTTGCTTGTTAATTTTGAAATCTACTTTACATCGTTTACTGCAATAATTACTAAATATGTCAACTGAAACTAAGAAAACTGCTAAACCCATTGACCCCTTGGCACTTATGGAACGCATGGTCGAAGCCATGGAAAAGAATTCTGGAAACAGAACAATTGTAAATGAACCCTCTACTTTCGATGGTACCCGCGACGCCCATGTGATCGACAGCTGGATCCGCTCTGTTGAGCGATATGCTAGAATTAGAGAATGGAACGATGAGAAAACCGGCCAATATGTTGTTAACTTGTTCAAAGGCCGAGCAGATGCCTGGTATAGATCGATTGAACCTGAAGATTCTGAACCTCTTAGTTGGTTAGCTATAAAAAGAGATCTGATTGCCTTTTTTCGCCCTGAAGATTCTACATTGATCGCCCGTGACAAGATGGCCACACTAAGACAGGTTGGTGATATCGCTACTTTCATCAATAAATTCATGGATTTGAAGCTCGCCATCTCCGATATGAATGATACCGAAGCAAAAGACCGTTTTGTTCGTGCCTTAAGTGACCCTGCCATGAGGTCACACATTAGAAGGATTTCCCCGGCAAGCCTACAAGAAGCCATCCATACTGCCCTTGCTTTTGATGCTGGTGATGAACGCAAGATGTATATGCCTAGACGTAACCAGCAACCATATATGGATGACCCCATGGAGATTGATCTCATTGATGATGTGTACGCTATGAATGATCGACGCCGATACAACAACTACAATAGAAGCAACAACTTCCGCTACAACAACAACATGAGATACAACAATAATGGAAAATTCAACAATATGAACAACAATATCACCTGCTACTATTGCAACAAGCGTGGACATGTGAAAGCTCAGTGTCCAGTACGACGTATGGATATCAAGGCCTTGGACGACAATAGACAAAGACAGAATAAGAAGGATTTTCAATAAACGTGGTTGAAGATCAGGAAGCACAACCACGTAGTACTCAAAGTCTTCCCCATAACAATTCACATTCCCTTACCCCTTTATATAATAGTGATTGTCATAATGAGAACAATAAACTAATTGATATTGATCCCTACTCTTCTAGTTCTGTCCTTAATAAGAAACAATACCCTGTGCTCAAACCCCAAAGTGTGTTTTCCGAGCGTATGGTTTTATTAAGAAAAGAAGACGTCAAGACTCTCTTACCTGTAGAACTCCGACCCATTGTGTACCCGGAAATCAACGATGAAGACCTCAAACATCTTCAAGAAATCAATTCCATTGACACCAAGCTACCTGTGTACAAAGCCACATTCAATAACGAACCTGTTAGCGTGCTCATTGATAGTGGTGCCTCCGAAAACTATGTGTCTCCGAAAATAGCTCGTCTGGCTGATCATCTGATTCCTGTCAAGAATAGACAAGTGGAAACTGCTGGTGGTGAAGTTACCTCAATCGATTACAAGATACGTATGGAGATTGACTTGAATGGTTACAAGGACCTGATTACTGCTTATGTGTTTCCGAACAAGTTTGGCCTAATTCTCGGTAGATCTTGGTTACAATCAAGCAATGCTCAACCCGATTGGATTAGCGATATCTGGACCCTTCGCCAAGATGAAATGGAAGTACATCTATCTCCTAACAATAAAGATATACAACCTGCCTGCTATACCTTACCTCAGTTAAACTATCTAATCTCACACAAACAAGCCGATCGCCTTATCAAGACCCAGCAGGCCATAAGTTATTTAGTTTGTATCAAAAACATCGAAAACCCTGGGAAACCTGATTCTGAATTGTTCAGCATCTCCTCTGGGAAACATGACACAGACTGGACCAAACTGGTAAAAGAATATGCAGACGTGTTCAAGGACGAATTGCCTGGATTACCCCCAGATCGTAATGTACAGCATGTGATCAACACTGGTGATGCCAAGCCTATCAGTAGATCTCCCTTTAAGATGAGCCCTGCTGAGTTGGACGAACTACAACGACAATTAAAGGAATTGCTTTCTCTAGGTTTAATCAGACCGAGTACCTCTCCTTGGGGTGCTCCGGTTCTGTTTGTTAAAAAGAAGAATGGTGAGATGCGAATGTGTATTGACTACCGCGCTCTGAACAAGGTTACCATCAAGAACAAGTACCCTTTACCCAGAATAGACGAATGTTTAGATCGTTTATACGGTGCGTCACATTTCACAAGCCTTGACTTAAAAAGTGGTTACCATCAAGTATTAATCCACCCTAATGACGTTGAGAAGACTGCCTTCAATACCCGATACGGACAATATGAGTTCCTGGTGCTTCCTTTTGGCTTAACGAACGCTCCCCCTACTTTCCAAAGTTTGATGAACAATGTGCTCGGTGATTGCCTGGACAAGTTTGCCTTGGTTTATCTAGACGACATTCTGATCTACAGCAAGACGGAAGAAGAACATCAGAAACATGTGAAGCATGTTCTAGACCTATTACGCAAAGCTAAGTTGGTTGGAAATCTGAAAAAGTGCGAGTTTGGAAAGAGAGAATTAGTCTTCGTTGGTTACAAGATCACTGCCGATGGTATTTTACCTGATCCTTCCAAAGTCAACACCATCAAGTCCTGGCCTCCACTGACAAATGTGCAAGAAGTCCGTTCTTTCATTGGTTTAGCACAATATTACCGAAGGTTTATGCCGAACTTTGCCGCTATTGCTGCTCCGTTAACAGACCTGACCCGTGGAACTGGGCACAAGAAACGCCCCATCAAGTGGACGTCCGATTGTCAAACTGCTTTTGACAAGATCAAAGACCTCTTAACTTCTGCTCCGGTGTTACAACTGCCTGATATGTCAAAGCCGTTCCGTATAGAAACAGATGCTTCCGATTTTGGTGTTGGTGCTGTGTTGCTACAACCTGGTGAAGATCCCACTCAACAGTGGCATCCTATTGCGTTTGAATCCAAAAAGTTGTCTAATGCTGAGAAGAATTACCCTGCGCAAGAGAGGGAACTTCTAGGTATTATTCATGCTCTTCGAACCTGGCGCTGCTTTATAGATGGTTGCTCTGCTGGCTATACTGTTTATTCAGACCACATGCCCCTTAAGTACTTCCGCTCACAAGAGAAGCCAACACCTCGTTTGGTTAGGTGGATCACGGAACTGGAATCGTTTGCCCCTGACATTCAGTACAACCCAGGAAAGAATAACAGTGTGCCAGATGTATTATCCCGATTACATCCAGATACGACAGAAGACAACGCTGAAAAATCAATAGAACCATCTTATCTGTATGCCACTGGATTAAAGAAGAAGGATAAAAAGTGGTCATCTGACGAGATGAAAGCTGACTGGCCCCTCTTATACCTTGGAAACGAACAAGATTTCTCGAAGATCAAAAATGCCGCATTGAAGGAACATCTGGCAAAAGAAAAATCCAAATTTGTTGTGAATGGTAATAAGATCTTTCGTGTAGTACAGATCGACGGTGATAAAACCAAGTTGGTGCCCTTCTTGCCCCTTGCTTCTCGTGGTGATACCGTTTCTAAAATCCATGAAGCTTTCGGACATTTTAACCTGAAGAACATGATGAAGATTCTATCGACTCGTGTGTGGTGGCCCAATATGAGAACTGATGTTAAGAACTGGTTGTTGTCTTGTCCTAGATGCCAAGTAAATCGTAGACGTGGAAATTTTCATCATGACGAAATGCATCCGTTGAAAGTTCCTTCAGCTTTTGACAGATGGCACTTAGACTTTATCGGTGAATTACCCGCAACCATTAAAGGTAATCGTTGGATCTTAGTTGCTGTGGATTATGCTACGAATTGGCCTATTGCTCGTGCGGTACCTGTTGCATCGACTGAAGCTGTAGCAGATTTCATCTATGAAGAAATAATGATGCGTTTTGGTTGCCCTTCAGAAATATTGACTGATCGAGGAGCTAATTTCACAAGTGGTTTACTGAAAGCATACATGAAGAAAGTCAAGACTAACCATAAACTGACTTCTGCGTATCACCCTAGAACCAATGCGAAGGTAGAAAGATTCAACGGTGTTTTGAAGGACATGTTGCGTAAATACACGAATGGTGCTATACATCGTTGGGATGACTTTATCAATGCTGCTCTCTGGGCTTGTAGAATCCGTGTACACTCCACGACCGGTTACTCTCCATTCTACTTAACCTATGGTCGTGAACCCCGAATCCCCGGTGACATCTCTATCCCGTACATTGATGCAGAAACTTTCAAGGACCCAAGAACTGTTGCTGATATCACGTCGCGTGAATTGGTGGAATTAGGTCAACATAGGGCTGCTGCTGAATTCAAGATGAAAGCTATGGCCGAACAAGACAAAGAACGTTGGGATGCTGTCATTAAGAAGAAGACATATGAAGTTGGTGACCTTGTAATGTTAACACATGAAGGACGTCTAGGTTTAGAGCCACGCTTTAAAGGACCCTTTATAGTTATAAAAACGTACCCCGAATATGGAACAGTGAAACTTCAAACTGTCTCCGGTGAGCCTCTGAAGTCATTGGTACATGTGGATCGCTTACTTCCCGCTAATGGTGATGTCCCTTCCACACCTTGGTATGACCCCACAAGTACTCGTCGACAAGCACGAGAAACAATGAGAAAAGTTGGACAAGTTCTGCCCCAGCCAACGGGTACAAACAACACTGTGACTATTCCTGAATATGACGTAGACCCAATTGATCCGATTGACCCTGCAGAATATGAACAACCCACTGAAGCCACAGAGTGTGTCGATCCTGCCCAAATTGAGAAGTTCAGTCATAATGTTGACCAAACCATATATTCTGAAGATGTTGTACTTAATGAGGTTCCTCCAGTAATTTCTCCGGTTACCATAACCTCACCCGTATCTGCACAACGGAACAACTCTTCTATCCTTGACTCCTCTTCTGATGTGCAAATGTCTCCTGCTATTGGATCTACACTAAGTCCGTCTCCTTTGGTCATTCCTTCACCAAACGTCCCAGTTTCTACTACTGCCACACCCTCACCCATTTCTCCTGTGCCCTCCAACCCGACCTTGTCAAATACTGCTCCTGGCTCTCCTATGCGTATATCTCAAAGTGTTCAGGGTCGAACACAATGCTTGGAGGGGGGTAATGTCGATGCCGAAATGGTACCTCAGCCATATAAAGAACCCTTGTTTCCCCATGTCCCACATAGACCAATCAAACGACGTTTCAGGCCCAAGATCCCAACCAAGAGACGCTCAAAGCGTAAGGTCACACTAACTACCGAATATGTCAACAATCCTTCTGACTCTACCGATTCTGGCACTTTCCAGTAGTATCCACACAACACCAAGATCATTTCCAGATACTTCCTTACCATGAATGATACTTGCTCTAGTCCCTTCCATTCTAGCTTCCTCCATGCTACAGATCTATTCTTCTCGTTAATTCTATGGTACTTAATTTAATATAAATATCCCCTCAACCTAATAAGAAATAAACATCATCTTTTAAACACTTTATTACTTTGATAGTTGGTTCTCTTTTGAGATTTACTCTTGTTAAGCATTTGGCATTTTGTATCTGTTATATTATACGCATTTTGTCTCTGGTCATCCCGAAATTTACACTTTTGTCGGTGTCCAAGACACAGTCAATCTCAATTTGGAACCCTTGTGGCCACACGTGCCTGTGCGATTAAACAAGCGAAAATTCAAGCCAAAGATATCAGCAAATAAACGTGCAAAACCTAGACCCAATCCTCCGACCAATTAGAATGCAGTATTACAACGATACCATATTTGACAGCTCTTCATATGAACAACAAGTAGATATCCTGACTATCCTTCTGGCTCCCTTTCATCTGATTCCTTGGTGTTAGATTCTTTTCTTATGATTATCTCATTATTCTATATTACTTTCATATTATTTTCTATCGTATATTCTATTCACTATGTATTATTCATCATTCATACTTCCTTATACTATTTATATTCTCTATCATATTCTATCCCTTAATTCCTCTATGTAAACATCATCTTATATTCATATCTCAAAAACATATAAATATGCAATGAAATTGCATAGGAAATAAACTTCATCTTATCTTTACTATAAAACTTCACTTTACGTGTATTCTTTTAATTGCTATTAAAAGAAGTATCTTGGTTATACAATTATCTATATTTGGTCTTGGTCTACTAAGGATTTTACACTTTTGTCGAGTCCAGAAGTACAGTTGTTCCTAATCAAGATAGTCATCAACCAATAGAAGTCCAGTACAACCTTCCGACCCAACATAACCCTAAAAAGAGAAGGTTCAAGCCTAACACCAGAGTGGCGCGAGCAAGACGAGACAAGCGAACTAAACTCAATCTTATTGGTCTCATAATCAAGATGCTCAAATAATATGATTGGTGGATTATCCATTATAGAAACATTCAATTATCAGATCAAAGATACCTCTTTATCGAAGAAGAAGACTATCCATATCACCAATCATTATTGTTCACATAGTTATTATTAGAGAATAATTGGATTCTACCTTATATATTATAACCACAATTCAATAGCTAGAAAACATATAAATACCCTGTTATTTTGTATTAAATAAACATGATCTTTTAACTTGGCTTTACTCTACTTCATAACTGTTCTTATTATCTTCTTTACTGTCTAAAGAAGTTGTTTGCTATTACCTGTCGTACATAGCCTGGTTATCCGTTTTTATAATCAACCTAAGATCACTCACTCCGATACGTGATCTGACAAACTGTCGGTGTGGATTACACAGCAAGTCCCTACATAGAAACCCTGTTCCCTCACGTGCCGCCAAGAGTGAATAAGCGTAGATTCAAGCCAAAAGCTCCAGCCAATAAGCGTTCGAGGCGTAAGATTGAACACTGATCCCATTTTTGACAATCATCCGTATGAACTGCCTTCCATATATTTATCCTTCTGACACCTTATATCTCATGCTTTCCATTAGTTTCTTCTTCACTTGATTCTTTTCTATGTACATTATTCTTCTTCTTATTATCATGATTTTTATATTATTCTTACACACTTCTCTATGATCATGATATTCTCGTATACTCTATCCACTCTATATTTTATATTCATCATCTTCTTAACTCTTAAATAACTGTTACATTTGGTTTATAGTATCTTTTAATCCGTGTATTAAAAGATAGATTTTGGATTCTGATTACACTACAATTACGCTTTGGGTTACCTGCGAATTGACAAAACTGTTAGATCACGTATTACAGTTAGAGTGATCTTAGATTGATTACGGTTACGGGAATATATCAGACTTATTACAACGGGTAATAAGTATCAAGTTCTTTAAAACGGTTAAAGAAGTAACAGTTAGAGCAATAAAGCGAAGTAATGAGAAGTTAAAAAAAGATGATGTTTATTGATACAAAATAACAGGGTATTTATATGTTTTCTAGCTATTGGATTGTGGTTATAATATATAAGGTAGAATCCAATTATTATTTAATGATAGCTATGTGGATAATGATGATTGGTGATATGGATAGTCTTCTTCTTCGATAAAGAGGTGTCTTTGATCTGATAATTGAATGTTTCTATAATGGGTGATCCACCAATCATATTATTTAAGTAACTTGATTATGAGACCAATGAGATTCAGTTTAACTCGCTTATCTCGTCTTGCTCGCGCCACTCTGGTGTTAGGTTTGAACCTTCTCTTTTTGGGATTGTATTGAGTCGGAAGATTGTATTGTACTTCTATTGGCTGCTTGTGTTCTACGGATGTTGGACGACTATCATTGGGACTGACATTATCCCCCTCTGAGACTGATGAACGTCCTCGAGCATCAAACCCATCAACAACTGGAACAGAACTAACAGGATTCACAACAACATCTTCAATCATCGAATCTTCAGTAGCAATTACGGTATCTTCTTCAACTAAGGGGTCTTCAACACGAGCATCAACAACCGGAACAGGATCAGGGTTCATGTCAGGCAAGTTAAAGTTATCCATCTCACGTTCAGACAAATCAGATAGTTCGGACGCATCATCGGCAAATTCGGTATCAAACCAGTCAAACTCACCAGAGGCATGATTATCATTAACTAACATCGGAGATGGCAACGGGGAAACAGGTGGATCTTCGTGTAGAGGAGCAGGAATAGCAGGAACAGGGCGGTCAAGATGAGGTTCAACATCAACAACAGGTTCATCTTCTTCAGGGATAGAGTAGTTACCAATGGCATCTTCAGGAACATCAACTAACGGATCGACATAATCAACACCAACCGAATCACTAATATACGGATCATTTGGACTAATCACAGGGAGAGCAACAGAAACACCAGCATTCTTCATCACCGTACGCCATTCCCTACGTTCAGCTGTCGGGTTATACCAAGGAACAAGTGGAGTATCACCATGCGCCTTCTTCAATCGATCTACATGCACCAGGGACTGTAGGGGTTCACCAGCAAGTGTTTCAAGCTTATATGTGCCATAATCGGGGAATGACTGTACGACAATGTAAGGGCCTTTGAACTGAGGTTCTAGTCCATATCTGCCTTCATGGCTTAGCATCACGTTATCACCAATTTCAAATGACGTCGGTTTGACTACAGAATCCCATTTAGCTTTATCTTTTTCTGCCATAGCTTTCATTCTGAATGTTGCAGCAGCACGATGTTGACCTAGGTCAGATAATGCACGAGAAGTAATGTCATCAACAGTTCGAGGGTCAGAGAAAGTAGTCTTGTCAATATACGGAGCAAAAGTATCACCTGGTAGTCTTGGTTCTCTACCATAAGTCAGGAAAAAAGGAGAATAACCAGTGGTTGAGTGTACACGGATTCTTGAAGCCCAGAGGGCAGCATTCACGAAGTCATCCCATCTATGCAGGGCACCATTTATGTATTTCCGAAGCATTCCTTTAATAACAGCGTTGAAGCGTTCCACCTTCGAGTTAGTGCGAGGATGATAGGCAGATGTAAGCTTATGGTGAGTACCAGCTCGTTTCAGATATGCATTTACTAATCCACTGTTAAAGTTAGCACCACGATCTGTCAAAATCTCGGAGGGACAACCAAACTTCATCATGATTTCTTCATATATAAAATCAGCAACAGCTTCTTTTGACGCCACCGGAACAGCACGAGCAACAGGCCAATTTGTAGCATAATCTACAGCAACTAACAACCACCGATTACCTTTCAGTGTCACAGGTAATTCACCAACAAAGTCCAAGTGCCAGCGATCAAAAGCAGCGGGAACCTTAAGTGGATGCATGACGTCTTGATGTATTCTTGTGCGTCTACTATTTACTTGACAGGAAGGACAAGTCTTCAACCATTCTTTAAGATCTTTCTGCATAGTGTGCCACCAGAAACGAGGAAAAAACATCTTAAGCATAGTCTTGAAACCAGCATGACCAAAGGTTTCATGATACTTAGCAACAGTATCAGCACGAGCAGCAAAGGGTAAGAAGGGGACTTCCTTGACAGTCTTCTTATCATCGATTTCCACCTTTCTGTAAACTGTATTGCCACGTACAACAAACTTATCTGCATTCTTCTCGACCATCAACTTCAGCTCAGGGGACTTGATCTTATCCATATTCAGGTAGAAGAGAGGCCAGTCTTGTTGTACAATGAGGGAAGCATTTTTCAGGGACCAAGTAGCATACAAATAATCAGGTTCAATAGATGTAGCACAAGTAGTGGAATCAGGGCCGTCCAAACGGGAGAGCACATCTGGGACATCATTTTCCTTGCCTGGCTTGTACTGGATATCAGGAGCAAATAGTTCGAGTTCAGCAATCCATCGTACCAATCTGGGAGTTGGTTTATCTTGTGATCGTAGATATTTGAGAGGGAGATGATCAGATAGCACCGTATATCCACCTTTACATCCATCAACAAAACAACGCCAGGTTCTTAATGCATGTATGATACCAAGTAACTCACGTTCTTGAGCGGGGTAGTTACGTTCAGCAGAGGAAAACTTCTTCGATTCATACGCCACAGGATGCCACATCGTATCAGTATTATCACCAGGTTGTAAAAGCACAGCACCACACCCAAAATCAGAGGCATCTGTTTCAATGCGGTATGGCTTATCCATATCAGGAACTTGCAACACAGGAGCGGAAGTAAGAAGTTCTTTAATGCGGTTAAAAGCAGTTTGACATTCACCAGTCCATGTAATGGGTCTTTTCTTCGGTCCAGTACCACGAGTGAGATCAGTTAGGGGAGAAGCAATGGAAGCAAAACCAGGGATGAAACGACGATAATGTTGCGCAAGACCCATAAACTGTCTTACCTCTTGAACATTATTAAGAACAGGCCAATTCTTGACAGCATCTACTTTGGAAGGGCTAGGCAGAATACCATTTGGAGTAATTTTGAAACCCACAAAGATCAGTTCACGTTTTCCAAATTCACACTTCTTGAAATTGGCTATCAACTTCGCTTCTTTGAGTAGGTTCAGTACATGTCTCACATGCATCTTATGATCTTCTTCGGTTTCACTGAAGATCAGAATATCATCCAGATACACTAAGGTAAACTTATCTAGACAATCACCAAGGACACGATTCATAAGGGACTGAAACGTGGGGGGAGCGTTGGTTAACCCGAAAGGTAAGACCAAGAATTCAAATTGTCCATATCTTGTGTTAAAAGCCGTTTTAGGAACATCTTCAGGGTCAATGCGGACTTGATGGTAACCAGACTTCAGATCAAGACTAGAGAAATACGAGGCGCCTTTAAGACGATCAAGGCATTCATCAATACGAGGAAGGGGATGATTATTTCGAACCGTTAACTTGTTCAGAGCACGATAATCAACACACATACGCATCTCACCAGTCTTCTTACGCACAAACAATACCGGAGCACCCCAGGGAGAAGCGCTCGGACGGATCAGACCCAAAGAGAGTAATTCCTTGATTTGGCGTTGTAACTCATCAAGTTCGGCAGGAGACATCTTGAACGGAGGACGACTAACAGGTTTAGCATCACCAGTGTTAATCACATGAGTTACTTCACGATGCGGAGGAAGACCAGGTAATTCATCTCGGAACACAGTTGTAAATTCTTTGACTAATTTATTCCAGTATTCGTCTTGAACTAGCAAAGGGTTTCTGTCATTCAATTCAGTGTTATTTAGATACATAATATACCCTTCAGCGCCTTGTTTCAAACTACGGTCTACTTGTTTGTGAGAGATTAAATAACCAAGGTTTGGGCGGCCAGGACTAGTATCACGATCGTTGTTACAGGGCACCAACTTAATCTTGTCATCACCATTTCTAATGTACCAGCAATCGGTATTCCAATCGGGCTGTGGGTCTACTTCTTTCAACCAAGCACGGCCAAGGATCAGGTCGAATTTGGTAGGGAATACATAAGCGGATAAGGTATTATTAAATCCATGAATGGCAAGATCAATAATAACCTTTTTGTTAATTTCAGTGGTTTCACCACCAGCAGTTTCAACTTGACGATCATATACCGGACACCAGGAATCGGACAAGGCAGCAATCTCAGGAGACACATAGTTTTCACTAGCACCACTATCGATGAGGATCTTGATCTTGTTACCTTTGAAGGAACCAAGATACAGCGGAAGTTTCGTGGCAATAGTATTTAGTTCGGATAAATACTGGAATTCAGAGACCAAATTATCAGCAGGATGGATCACCGGGAGCAATTCTTGAGTAACCTTCTTGACAGGTTCAGCAGGCACAGGGACAGAGACAGGGGCAGAGACAACAGGAGGACAAACAATCTTAGCAGGAACAATAGGATAAGGATCAGAACTGGCTATTTTATTATTATTAAACGTGGAAACAGAAGACTTATTAATAATATCAGTGTAAGGTTTTGTAGGTTCTATGTTATTTGGAAGGTTTTCAGGAGGTTCATGTAGTTGTACTTCCGGTTCATCAACTACATTTAATGAAAATCCTTCTTGCGATCATTGTTACCAGTGGAGCGGAATTTCTGATATCTTTCTTGTTCTAGCTTGTTAATATCATTCTTCCTTATTCTACAGTCTGCACGACGATGACCCTTGTTTCCACAATAGAAGCAAGTCAGATTTCTACCGGTACGAGGACGAGACTCGGCAACATCTAGATCCATGGGATCATCATGATAACTATTCTGGGCAGGACGGATGGGACGATCTTGATATCTTCTTGAATAGGAACCAACTTCTTGTTGAGCAGCATCATAAGACATGGCTATGTGGATTGCTTCTTGTAAGGTGACAGCATTCTTATGTCTTATCTCAGCACGGATATTCTTGTTCGATAGCCCACGCATGAATCTATCACAGGATTCATCTTCAGAGATCTTTGGCAGGGCAGCGACAATATCCATATATCCATTTATATAATCAATAAGAGAACCAGATTGACTAAAATTAGCGAGTTTATCACGGGCCAGACGAGCGGCGTTCTCCGGTCTGAAATAGGCAATCAATTCTCTCTTCATAGTCAACCAATCTTCGGGTTCTTCTTTCGCGATCTCCAAAGTACGGTACCAAACGTCGGCACGTCCACGAAGGAGAGTTACGGCATAGTTCTTCATTCGAATTTCATCCCAACCATGGAAATCAGCATACCGTTCCAAGGTACGAATCCAGGAATCAATCACCATCGCATCTCTTGTACCATCATATGTTGAGGGTTCAGTAGTTCTATGACCGGTAGGGTTGGACTTGAGAGCACGAGTGAACTCACCGATCAGGGCAGCGATCATTTCATTAGTAGGGGTTACAGTAGGTACAACAGGTACAGACATATCAGTTTGGTTATTAATAATGGGTTCCAATACGAGGATTCGGTTATAGAAACGGTCTATAGTTACGCAGGTAAGTCAAGCAGAAGTAATCAATCAAATGCTACCAATTGTTAGATCACGTATTACAGTTAGAGTGATCTTAGATTGATTACGGTTACGGGAATATATCAGACTTATTACAACGGGTAATAAGTATCAAGTTCTTTAAAACGGTTAAAGAAGTAACAGTTAGAGCAATAAAGCGAAGTAATGAGAAGTTAAAAAAAGATGATGTTTATTGATACAAAATAACAGGGTATTTATATGTTTTCTAGCTATTGGATTGTGGTTATAATATATAAGGTAGAATCCAATTATTATTTAATGATAGCTATGTGGATAATGATGATTGGTGATATGGATAGTCTTCTTCTTCGATAAAGAGGTGTCTTTGATCTGATAATTGAATGTTTCTATAATGGGTGATCCACCAATCATATTATTTAAGTAACTTGATTATGAGACCAATGAGATTCAGTTTAACTCGCTTATCTCGTCTTGCTCGCGCCACTCTGGTGTTAGGTTTGAACCTTCTCTTTTTGGGATTGTATTGAGTCGGAAGATTGTATTGTACTTCTATTGGCTGCTTGTGTTCTACGGATGTTGGACGACTATCATTGGGACTGACAAAACACAGGACGTCACTTTGTCCGAGTGGTTAAGGAGTGAGACTAGAAATCTCATGGGCTCTGCCCGCACAGGTTCAAATCCTGTAGGTGACGTTACTTATACGAATTCAACGTAGTGTAATTTTTGTTGTCGTGTCGCCTGTTTTAAACAAGTTGTACAAGCCAAGCTTATAAAGCAACTAACATACCCACTCTATACTTTATCTGACTAAGCAGCTGTCATTCTTATTATTAATTTTTTGGTTTGTGTGGGAGAAAGTCTCTTGGTTTATTTAGATAAGACTTAATATCAAGCATTTCTTAGCCCTTTATAAAAACATATAAATACCCATTATCTTTTATTTATCAGTATAAATGTATAACTTGAGTAAGTCAATTCAGAATAAAGATTACTTTATTAAATTATTATATATGATTCTAGTAACTAAGACATACAAGGGTGTTATGTGGATTATAGATAGAGATAAGGGTTCACCAAGTGACACAGGTGTCATTGTGAGAGTGATCCAGTGATGATCTGGTTGTCTTGATTGATATCTCTGATAATGGACATATCAATAAGGATATTAAGTGTGACAGCATGTCTACTGATCACAAACAATAAGTGACAATCCATCATTCTTATACATCTCCATTCTGACTTTATATTTACCTCAACCAAGTGAGATGATAACGCCTATACTTCCATATCAAAAGGGATTCACTCTTAATTATAGTAAATCATTAACCATGACCAATGATCTATATTCTCCCACACATCCTGTACTGGCCTATCCTAATCATTCTTACCTTCCATCATCTATAGGTTCATTAGATACTTATCCATAAGCCATCCTAAAGAACATGTGGAATCATCTGTCATGTCTTTGTCGCTTATTTAAACAAGACAAGGAAACATATGAATACAACAATCATCTCAAGAGATCAAACGGGGTCTTTTCCTGACATAACATGCCTTTATTATTATCTTTACTCTCACAATAAGTACTAGTCAAAAAGTATTCTCTATTGTCTCCATTATCTATTTCCTACATTTATACTCTTTATTGAACCCCATTCTATCTCACTGATGCTGATTCGATTGGAAGCTCGGTGACCATGATATTCATCAGATGCCATGCACAGAGAAGGTGTTTGCTTTCAGGGAAAAACATTTTGGATTGCATTACGCAATGCACGTTCGCGAATCTGTCACAAAAACAAATGGCAAGTCGAATACTGTGCCACTTGGCAAGCCAGATGATATTAACTCCTCCAAGATCTAAGTGTAAGATTCTTCTGTTTCAGACTTCACAAAAGCAGCAGCAACACCCAATGTATGCAAACAACCAGCTCTGTGCTGTGATGTCACATGGCTTGTACCAACAATGTTGACCAAAGACATTTTGTGAGCGTTGGTCCTATAAGTGGCATCAACAATTAATGTCTCTGGCGAGTATCTTGCTTCTCGAATGGCTTTCTTGCTTATGAAAAAAAACCTTTTACTTCTTGATCAGTGGTTACCTGGATTTGATATCATAATCCATGGTTTCAAGATGGCTGATCAAGGAATACATCTCCTTTCCATCACTATTCTTCAAGAACATTGATTGGATATTCTGGATATCCTTCTTCAGAATGTTCTTGACATTCAAAGCAGCAAGTGTCTGTATATAGTATTGTTAATTTTGGCTAATATATGATTACATTTCACTATAAATCTAACATCCACGACACTGGTTACAGGATCTTTATGTCCACCAGCCAACAAAGTGTAGATCCTGTCCATGATGTGGGGAGACTGCTTGCAATGAATAGCAGAGGTGGTAAGAACCTCAGATAAGGGATGTTCATGGTTATTATGAGCCTTTGTAATTCTCAGGTTATAAAACTGAATTACAACAGGACAATCCATCTTCTGGGTGACCTTTCATCAATCTCGGTGATATTCTTCTCACGCTTGAGACCTCCATGCTTAAAAATATAAACAAAGCGACCTTTACAAGGTGCTGAACTGCTAATAGAGAAAACAACGTTGTACTTCTTACAAAAGTTCTCAGTTGTCTGCCTAATATGTTCAATCGAATTAAACTTTTTCGACTGCAAATTTAATATTGTATTCAGCATCTTATATATTAAAAAGTTAATTCTCTTTAAGGAGTGTTTATTTAAAAACGAACATAGGTTGTTTGTTACACAGTGCAAAAAAAAGAAGGCAAACAGCAACTTAAGGACATTTGAGCAATAGCTTGGACTGCTAAAATGTGAGTGAATAAAAAAAAAGGTCAACGTCAGACTTTGAGTGCGACTGCTAAATTGTCTGTTTAACAATATTTGTAACCAAGAGGATATCTAGCAGTAGTGACCACCATAAGCATAATCTCAGGAGATTAGGTCATCTTTCTCTTTTTTTTTTAATTAAATTTTATACATGGCAACTACACCTGTCAGACCTCCTATGAACATGTACTCACAAGGTACACCTAGGCCTATGCAAACACAAGGAGCACCTGGGCCTATGCACCCTCAAGGAACACCTCGACCTATGCAGCCACCAGGCATGCAACCCCCTCATGCACTTATGCATTCACAAGGAACACCCAGACCCATGGGTACACCCAGACCTATGCAACCACCAGGTACATATAGGCCCATGATGTCTCCAGGTACACCTATTGCACAAGGTATGAAAATAAATAAATAAGATGTGCTTTTGTAATGGGACTCATGTGTTCTAGTCCACCATCTTCCTCAAGAATCACTTATTGCACCCATGTCACAGATGAGCATGAGACCTACTGTAACTATTTTTATTTCACATAGTACCCTTTCTATATGTATTCAATAATGTATGGTTTAGATAGCAAGTAAACCCAGACGAGTGTATGCACCTACCACATCAGAAGCACCTCCACTACCGCCTAAAACAAACTATACCACACCTGCTGCCAATATACCCGCTGCAAATACACCACTAGGCCTTCCTCCTCGCTCTATAACCAAATCAAGAATAGATCCAGACCAGATACCTTCTCCTGTCCGTATTCAGATGACAAATGAAGAACAATTCGAACAGACTTATTATGGCACCTGTTCAAAAGACCCTTTACCACTTGCCAGTACTCAGTTCAAAACCATCGACCAAGGGAACTGTAATCCTCGATTCATCAGATCCACTCTTCAGCGTATCCCTCAGACCAAGGAACTCATCAGAAACACTGGTCTTGACCTAGGTTTAGTGATCCAACCACTGGCTTATCTCCACCCTGAAGACCAGCGTGTGCCTGTGATGCCAGTGACTTCTGATGGACCTGTGCGGTGTATGCGATGCAAAGGATACTTGAATGTATGGTGCCGATACACAGAAGGAGGAAAGAAGTTTGTATGTAATCTATGTGAGTTTGAAAATAAAGTGCCCGAGGATCAGTTTTGCCCGGTAGATATGAATGGAAGGAGAATGGATATCGACCAACATCCTGAATTGGCTTTGGGATCAGTGGAGTATGAAGTACCAGAGGAGTATTGGGCTGATAAAGTGCCGGAACCAATGCACCAGTTGTATTGTATGGATGTATCTAGGAATGCCATCGACTCGGGCATGCTGAAGACAATGTGTGAGGTACTCAAATCAACTCAATTTCAACCAGGAACAAAGATAGGCATTGTCACATATGATACCAGTGTTCATTTCTATAATCTAAAGGTAGATAGTGCATTAGATTTGTTATAGGATTCTATTGACCTTGTTTTATTATGAAGCCATCTTTAGAACACTTTAATATGATGGTAGTATCTGATGTCAATGATATATTTGTTCCCTTAAGTGAAGGGATGTTTGTGGACCCTATCGAATCCAAGTAAGTAATTTGTTTTTATTGTAGTATGTAAAAGTACACTTTACTTACCTGTTTATTTAGACACGTTATAGACGAGTTATTGGATCAGCTACCTCTCATGTATCAATCAACGGCAATTCGTCAGGCTGCATTTGGATGTGCAATACAGGCATCTTTATTAGCACTGGTAAAGAAAGCGAATTCAATTAATCATTACACTTATTGACTTCACTATTTATAATTAGAAATCAGTAGGTGGTAAACTCTCTATCTCTCTATGCGATCTACCCTCATTTGGACCAGGTACATTGAAGAACAGAGATGACCCCAACTTACATGGACTCGAAAGAGAGAAAGAGCTGTATTTACCTCTGGATGATTTCTACACCAAACAAGGACTAGAGTATGTTCAACATGGTATATCTGTGGATGTATGGATGTTTCCTCCACCCAATGTTTACATAGATGTTGCTACTGTGGGTGTCCTGGCTACAGTCACAGGTGGCAGTACCTATTATTACCCCAATTTCAACCCTAATATTCATTCAACCAAGGTCATGGCAGACATGAAACATAATGTAGAGAGAGAGCAAGGATATAGGGCCGCTTTGCGTGTACGATGCTCCAACGGTAAGGATATCATTGCATTGTGTAGAGTGTAGAATTGATGTATCGTTCAATAGGTGTCAGCACAGATCAACATTATGGTAATTTACATATGGCCAATGCTACTGATGTGGAATTGGGTGGCATAAATGCAGACACTACAGTTGGTGTATCACTGAAGTTGGATAGTAAACTGCCCGATAACTCAATTGTTTATTTCCAATGTGCTGTCTTATACACCACATCTACTGGCCATCGACGTGTGAGAGTGCATAACTTGTCTTTGGATGTGACTAATGCCGCTAGCCATCTATTCAAATATGCGGACCCAGATACATACACGAATCTCCTGATCAAGACAATGATTAGCCTATCAAATAAGAAATCTCTGAATGATTTAGCCAATTGTTTAGATGATAAGTGTGTGGAAATACTTACTGGGTATAGGAGGACATGTACCTCTGATGCTTCTCCTGCTCAACTGATATTACCAGAAACATTCAAATTATTGCCATTGTTTATGTCATCATTGAAGAAGTCGAGTGTGTTGAGAAAAGGTAAATTGAAAGAATATATTGGAGTTATTTATTCTTATCCTATTTCATTTTTAGATCTATCTCTACCTATCGATGTACGCGTATCTCAGTTGAGGAAGGTGAAAGGGTTGAGTATAGAAGAAAGTATACGATGGCTGTATCCACGTATGGTCAAGTTACATGTATGGTTGGCACAAGATGACAAACGATTGTTACCACTGGAAAGATTATCTTATGATCGATTAGATCCTGCTGGTATTTACATGCTGGGTAAGTTAATACAAGAATATTGTAGTCGTCATACTCACTTGCTATGACTGCAGGAGGTTATGATTCAATCTTTTTATGGATCGGGCGTAATTCTCCACCTGAATATATAGAGGCCATATTTGGTGTTTATGATAGAAATCAGATTGATGTCCATGCACCTGTTCTACCTGTCATAAATGACTCGCCCATCAACTGCCAAGTACGGGCATTGTATGATAGATTAACTAGCCACGCAGCTTACTCACCTGATCTGCATGTCATCCGCCATGGCATGGATTTAGAAATAGAGTTCTCGAAGGTGTTGGTAGAAGATGAAGTCTATAGTCAACTGAGTTATGTTGATTATCTGTGTTTGATTCATAAGCAGATTCAGAGTGAATTAGAACGTAACAGCCTGGACACTCACATAGCCTCTGCTTCTTACTGGGCTTATCGTTACTAATCAATGTAGTAGTATATACATATTTGAATAGAATATCAACAAATGGGAATATTGACATTCAATGAACATGGAGGCTGTGTGTTTATAAGATTATAATAAAAGGTTATTTTTTATCAATACAAGAATAAACAAGAGGGAATAGTATGTCATCTTTATTCAGGCTTATCATCAGGATAACCATCATCAACTAGTAAACACCATCATGTTAATACACCTTTTGCCCAATAACCATCCTTTAATCACTTACTCTTTCTTCTATACAACGTGATTTCCTGTTGTTTGAAGTATCGGCGATTCTCTTCGTCAATTAATACCAAATTCAGATAGTATTTGATAGAGAACTTCTTATTGACCTCTGTAATATTCATAAGTCAGTGATGAGTCATCTATTTATCATGGGTCATCTTACCTCTGAAGGTAGGTGTTAATTCGAATCCACCCAGGAATAGTCGAATGGGAATAGTCTCGCCTAATACACAATAAAGATTCAATGACATGCAGTGTAGACCAGTATACATTAACTTACCTCTGACAGGAGCGCCATCCATTATCTCGAATTTTGTGATTGTTTCATTTTCGTTATAAGCATTGGGTACTAAACTTTATATCAGTCTAGAGTTCATTGTTATTCATCACCATTGCCTCTTACATGCTCCTGTTATTTCTCTTTTGATGATAGACAGTTCCATTGTTTTGATCTTAATACGTACTAACAAAAAGTAGATCTTGCCTACAATCACATCCTTCAAATGGTATCTAATCAAGAGTGTCATTCACCCACTCTTTCCCATACACACAATAACCAACTTACTTTGATTTATTATACTCAAATTCTATATGGAGACAGTCTTCAATACCCACTTCCATCTTGATAGAGTTGTTTATCTCAATGGGCATCCTGTATGAGTTCACCCAGATGTCTTTTTCACGGACAATGTCAGGTAGACGACGAGACATAGTCACACGAATGAAGTAACTGTTCAATGTTAGACTACATGTATAATAAAGATGTTTACTGTATTACCGAAGTTTGACATTGATACCATTATAGCATTCATACTGTTTCTCCACATTCTTGAATTCAAAGTCATAGGCTGTATTCTGGCGCAATTCTCCAGGAGCAGCCAGTTCTTGAGACAGCGTCAAGAATTCATGTGATTTTGCTTTATCATAAAAGAGTTCTATCCATAGGTGATATCAATGTATTATTCCCATATACACATATACACTGGTATGTTTACCTATACTGCCTACGAATTCAACTCGAATACCATTATGCTCTAGTTTCTTGCCATCTCTCAAATTAATAGTGACCTATTGTTTCCCACATCAATACACTTCTCTCTAGTCCCATCACTTCCTTACTTTTCCCTTGACTGATTCTCCATCAAGAAAGATAGGAAGTTTCTCTTTTCTGTCTTTATCTATCTTCAAATCTGCAGTCTTACGTTCCTCTTTGTCAATGAACGCAATATCTATATCAACTGGAGTGGATAACCCGAAAAGACTCTGTTAAAGAGGAAAGTGAGGAAGGAACAAGTAATGAGTGTGTTTGTTCATCATCACAGGAGTAAGTATACTTTACTGCCATAGACATTGTGTGGAATGAACTTTGGGATAGAAATAACAAATGATTGGAAAAGGATGGAGTTTATTTCGTGCTGGAATATATAATACGCCTCGCTACATAACACCCTTATAAACACACCCAAAATGACGTGGTTTTATACTTGCTCCATTGGATGTAGAATTTTATCAATAACCACAAATGCATAGTTGGATAGAAGTAGTAGGGAAGCATCTAAGGCCGAATCTATCATTGTATGTACTTGGTGTGTAGGATGATTATAACAGAAATAATCAGAAAGCAGCATGAATCAAAAGGCGAATGGATTCTCCGATAGTCCACATATATAAAAAACGGGGTGCGTAATTATTCATTCTAAAGAGGAGCATACAGGTATTTTGAAGAAGATACTCAGGCAAAGATAAACATAGAGTGAATAGTCAGGTATTTGACAGACTATGTAACCATACTGATGAATAAGTAGGCTATTTATTAATACATTATGGTATGACGAATGCTTTTCTCACATATCAGTAGAAACTCGTTTACCTAATTATGAATACATATACCAATTGAATGTGTTGTGTGTGAGTATTATGGTATACATGACGGCAGTGGCCTTTTAGTAGACTACATTGAGAAAGAGGCTACCCAGATGGATATATACTCTTGAGGTCTATTCAAGGATCAATCGACTAAGCTGTACTCGACCAATAGAATACTATCCAGGCATACACTCATGGCATGGATCGACTCACGAGTATTAAGGGTAATGATGAACCACAATTGTACAGTCCAAATTATTAAAGCTAGAGGTTTTAAATAATAATCTATGGTACCCACAATCAAATACCTACAATAAAACCATCTCAGCAACTCATATATCCGAAGTTGAATATCGACAGTCATCATATATTCTATTCACTAATCCACAGTTACATATCTTCAAGGTACTGCTCTACTATGTTTGAAGATTGGCTGAAGTGATAGCCACTACCAAAATGTTATTTGGATGCATGAATAGATGAACCTGCACTGACTAGATATGAGGTTACTTCTTATACCCCGCAAACAATTCTTTTAATGAAGATCAGTATAATGAAGGTTGAATACAGACAATTGACTTGCAAAATATAGACTTATGTGTATTCTACAAGTCGACTTCACTCATATAATTATGCTTGTATCAGGAATAGTTATATCCATTCATGTCATGATCCCATAACATTTTCATATAGCTTATGGAGCTGTATTTCAAATATAGGACATTACTGCTCATTGAGAGGATATTATATATCAGAGCAATGATGACTGTCTTCCTTACTCGTTCTTATGCCAGAGTACCTGCATGGGTTTTCTATGGGTAGCTTCTATCAGCCATCTATAAGGAATCCAATGGAGTGATAACTGATACTACTTAGTATTGATATGATTGTTAGCTTTCCTTTTCATATCTCTTAAAATAGATATAGAATATGGACCCTGATATTTAGATCTGTGGCCTAACTGGAGCATATATTGTTAATCAGTTGATATTTAGATGGAACTGAACTTATCTTGAAGAGTATCAGTATTGACTTGAGAGTAGAAAAAAAGGGAGTATATTATTCTTGTCATGAAACAGAAATGTATTTTGAATTGGCTGATTTCTTCCCAGCTTGTTTCTTTTTCTCTCTTCACATCTTATCAATAAGAACAAAAACAAGAACGTTTCTAAGGAATATAAACCTGAAGAAGAATTGATGTCCTGGACTCTAAGGAGGAGGAAGATGCGAGGCTGCCATCTGACTATACCAAGTTGACCCAGAAAAAGGCGGTAGAGCTTTTGCCCATATTAGAGCTTGTAAGAGGGTGTTTGGCAAGAAAAATGGAAAGGGTGAATACACATCAAGCTACAATGGTCAAGCTCAATGCTTCAACTGGTCTGCCAAAGTTTAACCCTTACCCCACACATGCCACAAGTCCCCAGTGTCAGTATATACTCTCTCTCTCTATATATATACAGAGGATGTATTTTTGCTTAATTAACCCCCAGCTTTCGTTGGTAGATATAACAACAATGCACCTATTACTTCATTCACTCTTTTCTTTATCTTCTATATATTTACGAGAATGGTCGACTTAAATAAACGCTGTAAAGTGATTGGGATATAGAGAGATTTTGTCCACCTTACACACTGAAATAACTGTAGTAACCATTATTAAGCATATGTAGGAAAGAAAGACATTAAGACGCGTATTATAAAGACTCTTTTCATTTACTTTATTATAAAAGGGGGCTTCTTCTCAGTTCTCAAGTAGATCAAGTACTCGATTAACAGGATCAACCAACGAGAAGGTGAGAAGCCCATCTGATCCCAAAAGTAGGTGCCCAATGGGTCTTTGTTCCCTGTTTAGGTCACTGTCAGCAGAATCACAGTACTGTCAGGCAATACTCATCTACACTCGAGATCAGACAAATCCAGACGTAATAAAGCTATCCATATGCTACAATACTCTTTCCTCTACACCGGCGAGTTGCTACACACTCTTAGGGATGGCTACTCTTAGAGCCCACCACCGAATGGTCTACGAGAAGCCAATACCATAAACATACTTCACACCTTACTACGCTAAACCATACTAGCCGTGGTTCTAGTACTGTTATTAAGGATTCATCTACAGGGTCATTCTTTGTGCTGGGATTTCTGGCTAAAAAAGAACCAAAGAAGAAGAAGAAAAGGGGAGGGGAAGAAGGGGGAATTTTTGTTTATATATGAAATAAGGTTTACCATGTGTTCTTGGAACGCCAAGCCATGAACCAATCATATTCATTCTCACTCTATCACTGTAATCTTATCACATATTGAAATCATAGAGTACATATCAAGATGAAGAGACCTAATAACCCAACTTCTCCATACATGTGCTTTTATTTCTAGTCATAAGCTTAGAGATACCTTGTCCTAACAGAATAAATGTTTATTAATCGATAATCTTACTTCAAGTGACACTTCATCTAAATAACAAGTCGGACAGCTGCTATTCTAAAGCCTTATAGGTATTTCATCCAATACTTAATACACAAAGTCCAATAAAGAAGTACATGGGCTATAAATACTATGAACACGTCTTAAAGTTGAACGTATTGATAGTGTGTAGTATTCATATTTTACATCTTTTTAGACTCTGTTCTAATACTGAATGTTGCAGCCAGTATCTTCATTAACAGTCTCCATCACACCATGCCTGGGATAGATCTCGTAGATCAGGAACATCCATTGGTAGAATGACCTATTGTAATCCATATGCTGGAGAGAGATACTGCTTTTGTTTGTTATTGATTTCTATCCCCGTTATTACTTCCTTTGATAACCTGAAGATGGTTAATAGTGTTATGTGTCACATTTAAAGAAGCATGTGTCTTGCTAGCTTAAAATGATCAAGGGTGAATACGTAGCTTTGAAGAGCCTAAATTATTCTCTTCAGGGTCAGCAATGAGCTATTTCTTAGGAGAGTCTGTATATACCACACCTATTTTTTGTCCGGTGGGTAGTATTCACCCGGCTGTCGGTGTTCCTAATTTCGTCTTCTTCGCATAGACTACAACTGACCTTGTTCGTGCCAGGCAAGTCACTTCTGATCCTACACTTGAACTGCGGTATTAAATAAAGATCTCTTTATACCACAAAAAATATTCACAATAATAATAAAGCTATAATTTGATAATCCAATCAATTACATGTAGATAGTCTTCTACAACTAGTAGAATGTGTATATAAGTGCTATCATTCAAGGGTTATGTCTTTCACTATAGAATATTAGCCTATGGGCTGCAAAGGAAGGGAGAAGATCTGGATGGAAAATCAGTACTCATAAATCCTGGTCAAAATGGTATCTGTTTACTCTTTACAGCTTGGCATTCCCAGCACTTGAAGTGGCTTATCTCTTATGTTTTTGTACCCCATGCAGACTATAGACATTAGTGAGAGTGATCATGAAGAGTGATGGAATCATGCATCCACCACAAATGACTGAAGACTACTTAGAAAGAAGTCAGTTTGATGATTACATATAATATGTGGAATAGGATCTATGAAAGATAAGCATGCCAATTCCTGCCGTGCTTGTACATCCATATTCTGAGATGCAATCTGTTTTCTCTCATCTGCAGTTTAATCTGACTGATTGTATGCATGAATCCTTCATTTTCATACTGAGTAACTCAAATACACCTTATACAGTCTAATACACACAGTGGATACAGGATGTGCTGTCTAATTAATGATATCCAAGTAGCCCCCTTAACATTCTAGTATGAGAACTATCATTATTCTCACAAACATAACTAGCAGATGATAAACTCATCACAGCATGTGTGAATATAATACTCAACACCCATCCTATTGCATGCATACAATAATAAACATGCCTTGTATTGATCATTTACTGTCTAATTATCTGATATCCATTTACCTTTACTCTGTTTATTCCAATAAGAGGAGACTCTATGTTTATAGACTCAGTTTATACCATAACAACCCTCATCTGTAAACAATGTATGAAGTACGCCTTCCTTCCCCAGAAAGAACGATGTTTACTGAGCACAAATCCTTATAAACTGTCCAAGACCCCATATCTCATAATAAGCAACCAATAAATGACTATTAATGTATTTTATTCCTATTTAGGGGCTATCTGAATTTCCCCATCTTTTGTCTTATTTTTTGTATAGTGAGAATAAATCCTTTTTTATTTAAAGTCCTTCACTCATCTTATGGATGTATTTCTGTAGAATTAAAGCTCAGAACATTTTATACACCAACAAAGTATGTTGTGATAAGCAGTGAATGGTCCCTGTTTCTGTATTTTCTATATACATATATTGAAGTGGATACTAAACAGCACCGAAAAAGTGTGCTACAGACCAGCAGCACTAGCTGTAGTGATATAGTATATCAGGAAATTCTGACAGCCCCTAAGAGTTAGTCATTTATTGATTGTTTATTAGAACTCAATTAGGAAACATGGGGGGCTCAGACAGTCCCTAAAAGCACTGACTACACTCTAATGAAAGTCTTTCAATTGAATCATTAGGATAAACCTCAAGATCTTTAAAGTATTTATTAACTTATTCACACATAAGGAGAAAGTATCATATTTTCTCTCATATAAAATGTGTCGCTGTTTGCACCTTTTATATCTGCATTTCCTTCTGCACCAGCACCAAAACAAAAAATGACTTCTTTCAAGCCTATTTTCCATTTAGCTGTAATAGGAAAGGAATCGATCTTCTTTATCTCATAGTTATTTATATGAAATCCATTTTCTTCATTGTTTGATGAATAACGTAAATCTAATCATTGGAATTAATTTACAGTGTAACTTATATCCTAGTTTCTTGTCTTACATAATCTAATGTTTTTTCCTTCATAATAATAAAAAGAAAGCAATCCAGTTTCACGCATATCTTCTGTAACGACAGTATTGTAATCGATTATTATGGAACAATGGTCTGTGTCAAGTATATCGGATTTCTGAAAATCAAGGTAGACTGCTTTATCGAAATCTAACATATATCTTCCACCAATAATCTGTTCTAGCAATCCACCTGAAGGATTTCTTTTGATAGATTTTATCCCTTGATTCACCATCTCAGACACTTGTTCTTTAGTCCAATGTAGTGTGATGTGATTGTAGTATTTATTTTCATTTTCAACACATTCTCTCAATAACTGTAATGATTTGGTGTGTGTTGTGTTGCATTTGATCTTCATGATTGATCCCATTAGAATAATATGCTGTATTCTGGTGTCTCCAAATATATGCATGTTAGTGGTTGCTCCATAAACAATAGCCATCATCTGTTGAATTGATGGATTAATGCATATGTCAAACAGATCCATCGGTGTTATCAAAAGAGTACAATCACAATGTGTATTCATCTTCATTGATATCTCTTTATTCCACTCTGATTTACCCTGGTTATTTATCATGGTATACTGTGAATAAGATAAATAATCAGTAACAAGGAACAGCAGACGGTGTAGAATATTACCTCGTGAGTAAACCAGTAGTTGAAATGGCTCATGAAATCAATATACATAGAGACATCATCTTCATAGTCTAAGTATGTATGTTTATGGCATATGATGATTGGAGATACTTCTCTTGATTGTATGTAATCCCATAGTAATTCACTCATTACATCCACTATGTTGAATGGGATTCTTTTTCTCTTCAATGTAAGAACAGTTTCATTATTGACCAATGTGATGTCCTTGTTGAGTGCCAGTACTCCATTTAATGTTAAATCAATATAAGATGGATAAAGTTGTACTTGCATTATATGCTGTGGATAGTCCAAGTAGTCCTTTACTTTTTCATCACGTTTGATTGTATCTTTACAACGAACAGCAGAGAATTGTTCTCGCTGAATCAACTTCATGGAGTGCGACCAATTGTGTGCTGTATTTGATTCACCGAGGATTGTTTTAACCTTTTCATAGTCAATAAGAAATGTATTTAGTATAGATTGGTCTATTGAAAAATAAGTGGTGAATGAATCATTTTTGGTAAGAACACCTCTTGACAGCAAGTGTTGTGTTATATGCACTTGAACACATTTAATGTACATTATAAGCAATTCTTTTTGTTGATCTTTTGGTATATGAATTGTATAACGATAGAGTTGTGATTTGTTTTTTACATGTGCATTAACAATATCACGTAATTGGAGCTTCATTGATAGTTCTGATACAGAGTTTGCATTGAATGGCTTAACTGCTTTGCTAGTATTGGGGTTTTTCTTCTCTCTTGAGTGTGGTGACTTTTGTGCTGACTGTTGTTTGTCCAACTTTAACATCTTTTTGTATCTAATTTCATGTTTACAGTATAAGTTGCTGATATAAATATATATAAATCATCCTTACTCACTTGTCATTGATAGTAATACTAGATAAATGGAACTGGTGTTCATGGTGAATGACTTGGAAGCAGTCTTCAAGTGAATAACTACATCCAATATAGATTAGCCATGGTTGAGTATAGACAGAATATAACAGCACAGTACCAATCTCTTACTGCATCTGAAATACTCTCAATTAATATCTCCTTCTTCTTTGAATCAATGTAGAGTACTGAACTGTGATTCCAATTGAAATCTATCAAAATAACAGCATATAAATAATTGCTACTTCTTATGATCACTGTACTCACCAATATACATTATATTCCCCTTTGAAATAGCCTCCAATGTGTCTATATTTCTTACTTGAGGTAAATGATTGTCGATCTTCAATTGACTTTGTACTATCTGTGCTGCTCCTGTTGTGAATATCATACCCTTTGATAAATTAAAATCATGATGTTTTGTCTTCAGATTAGAGGGTAAAAGATCAATGAGCCGTTCAATCATATGGTTATTAATGATGTAGGGGTCATTGACAACAATTGCTCTGACATTGTTGTATTTTTCTTTTATCTCAGCTACTTTTTTTGTGATTGCAGTATAATTATCAGTGTGCATTTCCATATTATTTCCAAGGGTATGAAATGTGATTGATTTTAATACGTCTCTTTTTTCCAATAGGAATGAATCCTTGACATTTCTCAAGAGTTTATTCTTATGATCTGATATCACTTTGTAGAATGACCAAACATCATCCTATAACAACCATCACAATTAGATTATTTCTACTTGTTCTACTGTTGCTCAATGTACTTACTTCCCAATACTTGTCCTTACAAAGCTCAATTAATGATTCCAAAGTGATGTTGTATTTTCCCAGTTCACTTTTATCTCCATTAAATATCGTATTCAATAGATATTTATCCAATTGATAGTTCACTGGTATAGACTCTAACTCTGTTCGTGTATGACCAGCAACATTCTTGAGACCCTTGATTGGAGGGCCAATCACGTAACCATAGAGATCCACTTTATTGTCTTTACTGAAATGAATAACAATGCAATAATCACCATTTACAAACGAATGATTATAATGTGCTATTTGAAGATGTCGAATCAAAGCATCTGATTTACGGACGAGAATAAGAGTGCCGATGCTTCTGACATTAGTGCTCATAAGGTGTGATTTAAGGGTGTCAAAGTACTTTTCATTCCAATCATCAGGAACAGTGAATACCCAGTGAATGATACTTCCTATATCTCGGACTTTGTTTCCATTCTCATCTAGCTCAGCCCTATTTATTGCTGTATTTAGTGCATACTCAATATAAGCAATAAATACATCAATAATAAATAAATCTTTTTTATCTCTATCATTGACTTCCTTATGCAATGCCTGGTAGTACTCGACTATTATGTTGTTGATACAAAATATGGAGACATTATCAACATCTTTGAATGATTGGCTGTCCATAATAGTATGTGAATACCCCGTGTCAAGTATCTTCAGGTCTTTATTCACTATACAGGCTGTATTCCTAATGTATTTGTTGAGTGTGTATAGTGGTGTTGTAGAATACTCATGTGCCTACATATTTAATGTATCATAGTTATCTCCGCTTGATTCGTCTTTCTCATGAATCCAATGGTATAATAATCTGTCAGTACTTATATCTATATTAATGGAGTAAGATAGTCAGTAAATGTTGTCATAATCATCAAATAACCATACACAAAGCAATGATCAAATGATTGCCTGAACACGTAGTCATGATAATCTTGTTAATAAAGGAAGAAGAGAGTCAATAAAGGTAGAATAGATTCTTCTAATAAGAGTATGACATTACACAGGCAATTAACTTTGTGATAGGAACTGTTACATGCAGTTCCCTGGCAAGAGAATACTCCAGTCATTGATGTATAAGTGTGCGTATCTTATATAACTACAGTGCTATTTCAATACAAGCCCATTTCTAATTATAGAGTTTATATGTCTAATAATAGAGCAGTAACACTATTAAGTCATTTGATTCTATCTTCTCTTTTGTCCTCAACAATCTTATGTGTCCCACAACTGCTTCTTCTTCTTCTTGATAGTACATGAATCTTATTTCAAGTCGGATATAAGCCATGGATCACATACATCATCTTTTTTATCACTGTCATACCCATCCCTTTCTCTTCTGGTAGTCATCCATCAGACTCCACTGCAGCAGTTTGTTTTAGTAAGGGAAGACTGTTCCATTTATTGTTTAGTGTCCAAATAATGTTATCCTAAGGGAAGAGAAAGACGTATACAAAAGAAAAAGATGTGATAATCTGCGTTGACTTCATGAGAGTTGTTAACAGTTTTAAAATTTGGGCCACAATGTTATCATTGAAAAAGGTTGAATTGAACACAAGCTGCCAATGTGCTTGCCATATTTCGAGCAGTGTACATGCAAAGGTTTGATACAATAATAGTAATAATAGTGGTAAAGACTGAGTACACTTTATGTTAGAGTTAGAGTGTGTTGTAGTACCAGTAGAAAGTAGTATCATTGTATACAGAAGTCGAGGAAATGTACAAGCTGAAAATAGAACACCACACCCTTATCTTCATGGGACACAATAATAGAAAGTGATTGTATGAGTCTATTCCAGGTGCAGATAAGAGGCAGAGAATGCAGTGGGGAGTAGGATAGAGAAGCTGTTTGCAGGTAGTTTTCAATAGATAGATCTGTACCATACTGTTCGAGCATACAATGGTATCTGCAGTTCCCAGAAGAGTCTCCAATTAGGTGGGGTGAGAGCAGAGGAGGGGATTGAATTAGATAATGGCACAAGACATTTCAAGTATTTGATATAGTGCAAAGGAAGAGGACGTTGGGTACCAGCAATGTTGATAGGAAAAGAAGCTATTATCAAGGATGTTTGCTGATTTGTGATGTGTAGAGACGAATCAGTCAGGGCATTATTAGTAGGCGGATTGTCACAGTGGTATTGGAGAAAGGGACGGAGGTGAAGTTGACTGTTTCTAAAAGAGAGATAACAAGTCGACATATTTTTATAGCGGCTGAAAACAGTGTTGGATTCCCGTAGAATAATAGTTTGGGTGCCTAAATTGAAATGTGAAGATATCTATGGCAAGCAAGTGATGAGCACCAGGGTGAGAATCAAAAAGTACCTCAGGAACACTGAAAGAAGAGGCCACCGAATCTGAAGGTGTCTACGTTCATTGACTAACCGAGTCTCTTCATTAACTACATTAGGTGACTTTTTTACATTTATACTATGAACGCCTAATGAGGGCGCCTTATCCAACACACTTTACAAAATATCTACACTCATTTGGCATGCATAGTAGAAGAGATACTTTGATACAAAATATCAAGATTTTATTAATGACATTAGTCAGTTGGATCAATTTCTTCTGATTCTATTCAACTACAGTGACAAACTACCTTGTTTTTTTTACAGTTGTTGTTTATGCGAAGGAGACGAATTAGGAACACTGAAGGTCCGGTGAGCTACTCACCGGACAAAAAGTAGGTGTGGTGGTGTGGTATATAAATTTTTATTTTTTTAATACGCGTTCTTTATGTCTTCCTATACCTATTGCTTAATCATGTTTACTACAGTTATTTCAGTATGTAAGGTGGGCAATATCTCTCAACATTCTAGTCTATTCAAGTTGAACTTCTCAACTATAGATAGATTGAATCGACTTGATCTTATCTTTTCCCAGTGAATAAGAGAATAAGGCCTTGGCCATCAATGTGACCACTTGAAGGCCATGCTACCACCAGAGGTTTGATGCGCATGGCCCATGTCTGGTCTGAACAATTGAAAGATACCTCCAGTCAACACTACTGAAGTGTGTTTCTACTTATCCAGCCTCCCAACCCATACTCATTGTAACTCTTCTCCGTGCGAATACTTATTCGTTTCAAGTTACTCAAATAAAAGTGGCAATAGACCTCTTATCTAATATCAGGAGAGCCTATTGGAGTAGAATAATATCTACACTACTGTCTATAAAGACAATCCAGGGTGATTTCCAGATTGGATTCAATGCTCATAGTTACCTACCCGGGGTCTTCATCCTAAATAATGAAATAGTAATAAATAAACAATTGGTATATGCATGGAATTGGTTTGGAATCACCATAATAATTTGTTGCATTGTAATTGACACATTGATTTACATGGGAAATGGGAACTGGAAAGATAGTAGACTTATCAGTGGTTGATTGTTCATACAAAGACTCAAATAACAAAGAATGTGTATGACTGGATGCCATCTTCTGCTAGATACATCAAAGGAAAACATCGAAATAAGCATAGACCATGGCTCGTTATGTGTTTTTTACTTTCTCTTTGTAGCATATTCTATATAAGCAGGGTATTCTATTCTTCTTTTTTCTTGATCTATCTTAACACACAATTTTCAAAGAGTGACAATGGTCATATTCAACTTGAATAATTATAACAATGAACTTCAGGGATGGGCCTTGATACAATCTGATCCAGGTATGCTTCTATACTACTTACAATCCATTCCATAGACTAAAAATCCAACATATAGCCATATTCAATAATATGCTCAAGGAGTATCAAGTGGAAGACGTCACTGTGCAGGAACTGTACACTCTCGACTTGGAAGGGCTGGGAGATGGGTATATATGAATATACAGGTATATGAATACATCTGACACAACCGTTCTCTAGCCCTGTTCATGGGTTGATCTTTGTATCCAAGTACAAGAAAGAAGTAGATGAAGAAAGAGATGATCCTGATGCCAATGACATTTTCTTTATCAGACAGGTAAATACTTTTTTTTTCTTACTTGTCCCGTATCACTGACACTTTGTAGAATGTCACCAATGCCTGTGGAACCATCGCCTTGATGTCTGTCATCCTCAACTGTGACTTTAAAATGGGTGAAGTTCTATCTGAATTTGTACGATTGACTTCTGCAATGTCACCAGAAGTAAGTAAAGATGCCCTTCCAACTGTTACTCTGTACCCACTTTCTTTCAATGTAGGACCGTGGCACTACTTTAGGTAAGTGTGAAAGAATCAGAGAAGTCCATAATTCATACGACGTGTAAAGTATAACAAACTATTTCATGAGATTACCTCCAATCACTCATTTAGTTTTATAGACCAAACATCTTCGCTGAAGAAGCTATAAAAAAGCTTGTGGAAGAAGTGGATGCAAAAGACATGGAGTATGTTAATACGGACAATTTCCACTACATTTGCTATATCCCGAAAAACGGTTTTCTCTGGGAAATGGATGGCTTGAAGAAAAAGCCAAAGAAAGTATGTAGTATCCAGGGAAGTAATTGGCTGGAGCTTGCCAAACATTCTATCCAAGAAAGAATGACTGCGTAAATATACTTTCCTTATCAAAAATGATCTAGTTTGACTAAGAACCATTTTTAGTAGCCAAGGTGGTGAACTGACCTTCAGCTTGATGGCAATCAAGAGTGACAGAAATAAGAAGAACTTGGATGAATATCAGAAGATCAAGAACTTCTTCAGCACATGTCAAAACGCAATCAATAAGCCCAATGCATGGGATACCTTGGCTGCCAATGCTCATCAGTTAAAGAGGTCTATTCCTGAAGGTACCAGACAATATGAGCTTGTCCTTCCAACACTCCAGTCAATCGAGAACAATGAGGTTGATACATGCCAAGAACTCTTGACTGAGTTGGGATCTACCGTAGAATGCAGTATAAGGGAAGAGAAAGAAAGAACACTGCTAGAAAATGGTATACAAATGGAGATCGAAAAACAAAAGATCCACTTCAAGAAGTTCATTCAGAAATTGAAAAAGGCCATGCTAAAGATTGAAGAAAAGCAGCAGAAGTTAAGGGCCACCAAGGGCAAGCCAATCAAGAAGAGGGTAATCAAGGCACCAGTAACTAAGAGTTCCAATATCGCTCTCCTTGCTAATACTGATCCAGTCAATACCACGGATGCTCCCGTTCCCTCTGAAACCCTGACAGAGGTGGTAAAAACCATTGCAGCTGTTCCTGCCCTTCATGAGCTTGATGATACTGAATTTATTGAAACTTGTCCTGTTCCTCTTCCTTCGAGTGATTATACTACCAGAGTGGCCACAGTGAGTCCGGACCCCGCTGAAACCTTCACTGATACTGCCACCGACTGTATCCCCATTCCTTTTGTTCTACCAGACCTACTTATAAATCCCGATACGCAAATGCATCCAATGGTTTCTTCTGCTCATAGTGACATTGTTGCTTCTACCACTTCTTCCTTTTCTTTGGCTGCTCCTAGTCATGATCATCTGGACACCACTCCTCCTTTGCCTAGAGAGTCTTCCAACCCCGTTGACACGGTCTCTTCTATTGATACCATTTCTGTCACTCCCAAATCCCAAGCTCAACCAACGGATGCTGCCCAGACTTCAGGTACCGTGTCAGGTAGGAATGTCACCCAGCCATCCACTTTAACAGAGATCACTCCTTCTATTTCACGAGGAAAAAAGAGATCTAGAAAACCCGATATGAAAGATACACCTGTCAGAAAAGTGTATAACACTCGTAGCCAAAAAAAGTCAAGAGAACTAGAACCCTAATCATCCTTCTTTGTGTACAAAACTAACTCTTGTAAAGACCCATATTATCCTCTATTCTAAATACTATATAAACAGTGTGAAATACCTCTTTTTTTTTTGGAATTTTCATCATGGGTGTTTTTGGCCAAATAGTCATTTATCAGTGTAAAGAAAGAAAGAGAGGATAAGTGTCACCATGGAAGTGCCAATTGTCCTCTTGAAATAGGGATATAGCTTACTTGGAAAGACACTGGATGAGAGCATACACCTTTCATTCATGCACTAGGGAAAAGAGGGGATTTCCTACTGAGATTTAAAAATAAATAGGATGGAGGAGGAGAAAGATTATAAAAAATCCCAAGCTCTTCCACCCTATCATGAGAAAAGACCCGTTTTCAGTGGACGAATTACTCGATATTGTGTTATTTCCCAAGACAGAAGACGAAGAAAAGAAAGTAGGCCAGTTACTGTCGACCCTAAGTCATGAAGAACTCGTGCGTTCTGCTTCAGATGGAGTGGATCCTTTGATTGTATTGAACCCAGCACACCATTCCGTGGGTTACTTGTATTTCATGTAAGTGACAAAAAAACAAGGGAGAGACCCAGTGCTCATACCTCGAGGTTTCTAGTGTAGCCCGATGTCGAGAAGTGAACCAAGAGAATGGGCTGGCGTTGTATCAACAGTTATGTCATTTTATCAAAGTGATGAATATTGAGCAGATAAGAACAGTACCCAAGAAGAGTAAGCATTAGAGAAGTAGTGTGAGGCTTTCATTAATCATTCATTCATTATCCTAGTCAAGGACATAGCCAGTGTATTGGCACATATGTCAAGTGTACTCGGAAAGGTGTGTAAAACAAAGAAAATGAGATAGAAACCGCAGTTAATATTTATCTGAAATAGCCTTCATTGCCCATTTTACCTCTATCTTATGCGATCAAAAGACTCACACCCTCACTCCAGTCCTTCACTTCACTCCATGCACCCTTTGCCAAGGTAAGAAAAAGAAAAGAAGTACGGACTCTGTATTGACAATGAATGAAGGCTTGTATTCTCGATAAACAATACGCTTTTCCCTTGGAAATCATCAACCATGCCATTGAAGACATCAATCCCAAGGTAAGACCACAGACAAGGGAATCTGAGCCACAAGACTCACACTTATTCTATAGCTGGACGATATCCATATTCAATCCTTTCTTGAATACTATTACTACAGTGCCCATATCTACATAGCCAATAAACAACTGGAACGTGCATTGGATATCCTCTCTATTCTGATCTCATCACCGACATACAAAGCCATCAGTGCTATACAGATATCTGCTTATAAAAAGTATCTCCTGATTTCATTGATACAGACAGGTGGGTTGGTTCCATTACCCAAATACACAGGAGTGGGTGTGGAGAAGTTATGCAGGGCACGGTCTACTGTGTATCATACACTCGTCAAGGCATTCAAGGACTCGGATCTGAAGTTATTCAATGATACAGTGACAAGATCATCCCTCGTATTTGGATCAGTAAGGTTAAAATTGATCTTATTTTAGGATCGGGGTCATTGATATTCTTTTATAGGATCAACATATGGGATTGGTCAAGCAGTGTTTCCAGGCATTACGTCGGAAGAAGGTGAAGGAGATGACCAAGGTGTATATTACAGTGGGATTAGTGGAGATGGCACAGAAGATAGGGAACATTTCAGTGACTGATTTGGAATCCATGTTGGTGGATATGGTAAACTGGTGACACTTATTTCGATATCTTTTTTACTGATCTAAGAGAATAGATCAATCAACAGGATATCTCGGCTACTCTGGGTGTGACTGAAGATGGAATCAAGACTGTCCACTTTGATGATCATGACCAGCCTCAGCCTATTCGGTTGGAGGATAAGTTGGTGACATTGACTGATATCAATGAGAAAATAGCTAGAATGGATAAATTGGAAGGATTGAATAAGGAGTTCCAGATCAAGGTAAAGAACAAAAAAGTAATAGGTTTATTGGGTGCTTTATATTGATATCGTATTTGGGGATTAGTATATGACATTAACTGCGAATGGAGGTCAAATGGTATCAGGTCCATATGATGAGGACATCGATCTTCCATTAGATGAAGAGAAGAAGTATATATGAGTGAATCATGATGATATGCAGAAAATAAGAGTACTTTACCAGGGAGGATGGGAATGGCTCAATTCATCCACTGCTAATTGTTTCGTTTCTACACCTATTCGTTTGAATGCAGAAAATGAATAAAAGCTGTCATAAGATATATATCTTATGCTTACTTTGACTAAGTGGAATGGCATGAACAGGAGGTTTCACTACTGATATTCTCTTCTTCTTCTCTGGTCTGATCACCGTGACTGGTACAGGAGAATTGTGGACGAGATAGGTAGAAATAGACCCCATAAGTAATCTATTGGAAGTGTTGCTTAATAGAGTCCATATCATATGTGTTATCCCCTTCTTTACCCTTTTACTGTACTCCTTCCTCGACTGCCACATACTATCATTGTAATGGGCAATTCCCATATCTATCATTATCGAATAGTGTCAGTCATCATCCCCTTCACCCCTTCACTGCTTACTAATTTAGTCAATGCCTCCTTGACCCTTCCGCATATTGTATAAGTAATCAAATCAATGTCAAACAACAGCATCTGATTCATCAGCCGTTTACTCTCCTCAGTCACATTATCCGATGCCTTTTGTAACTACAGAAAATACAAAAAAAGGTCATTAGGCAAGGGGGAGAAAGTTCTGACTAGTCTGATGTTTACTTCTCTCATCATGGACTTCTTTGATGAATCCACAGCTTCATCTTTATTGATCACAGTCACCACATACAACCCATCTCCATCCCGCATCATGGTCCCCATAGTCCACTCGATGGCATGAATACTCTCTTCACTAAAATCACATGCCACCAAATAGGATCTCTTCTGGGTCTTCTTCATCAAGGCAGGATCAAGATCACCACTCAACCCAGCCCCATATTTATTATGCACAATCACTCTATCTGACTTTGTCAACACAGAAGGGGTTTCTGCAAAAACCAATAAGTCTCTTCTGAGTGTCGTTTGACTGGTGACAGATGATCGAGGTTCACTCTTGATACATCGGTTGGCTTCTGTTATCCTTACCAGTTCATCATCTGTTTCCGAGTCTTCTTTTTCTTCAGGTAAAGGCGTGTTATCAATCGATCCAAGTGCGGTGGTGGTGGTGGTGCCTGTGGTTGGATTGGTTGCAGTCACCGGCAGTAACATTTCATCTTCCATTTGTTATTAGCCAAAAAAGAAGAAGAAAAAAAAAGCGAGATGGCGTAGGTAAGCATAAATGAAGTCACAAGATAGAAACACCCCGCCCCTCAAAAAAAGAAAAATGACTTTCGCCCTTTCCACTCTTTTCCACATGATACGAAGACTCTTTCATACGTTGCGGAAAGCGAATGATCTCCATACAGCCAATTATTACTTTGAGAAAGGTAATGGATAGACAGCAATAAGTGTTGTATTGAACAGTGATTAGGGTTTAGGAAAGTCTTGCCTTATGATTACCAGTTTCACATGTATGCCAAGAAACGAATGAGAGGACACACGATACTCGACGTCTTCATGAAAGAATACAGAGGAAGATCAGAACAGTATTATGTAAAAAGGGAACACAAAGAAACTTAGTATGCCATTTTAACCTCACTACATACTAGAGACGAGCTCTGGAAGAAGGGTGGATTACTGTGAATCAACAAAAGGTGACAGCTTCTACACTGCTTCAACACCATGACTTCATTAGTCACCGAGTCCATCGACATGAACCACCTGTATTGGATATTCCGATTGATATTGTCTATGAAGATGGATCCTTGCTTGTCATCAATAAGCCTCCTACTGTACCTGTTCATCCAGGGGGTCGATACAGGCATAATACTGTAGTGCATATCCTGAGGAAGGAATTAGGATATGAGAGATTATATCGTAAAGTGGTTGTCATCATCGTTTCATATGGCGTGTGCTAATGCTTATTATCAATTACAATTAGCTGCTCATAGGTTGGATACATTGACATCGGGTATCATGTTGATAGCCAAGACATCGGATAGATCCGACCGAATAGAACGAATGATACGCTCAGGTGATATAAAGAAGGAATATGTGTGTAAAGTGATAGGTGAATTCCCAATGTAAATATACACACACACACACACATTCACACACATTCACACCTACTCAACTCACTCTTCAGTCATAGTGTTTGTGATCAACCTATTCAGTCTTATGGACACACTGTTTCCTTCAACTATGTTTGCCCAGAAGGTAAACCCAGTCTGACTGTATTCGATAGACTCAGTTATGATGGTATCTACAGTGTAGTACGATGCAGACCTGTGACAGGACGTACACATCAGATCCGAGTTCATTTGCGTCACCTCGGTTTCCCTATTGCGAATGATCCGATCTATGGACACAACACGCCATGGACCCATCTCCTCCATGATATACCTTCCCTCATTCAATCTCAAATAGACCATGCACCTTATGACTATATGGATGATGATCCAGATACTTCAGTACCCAGATGTCATGTTTGTCAGGTACCCATTCCACCTCATGACCCATCATTGCAACCACTCTATTTACATGCACATCAATATGCTTCCTCACAATGGACATACCAGACACCCTTACCCTTATGGGCCCAGTAGAGATACAAACTAATAAAAGTACCAAAGAGAAATAAACAAACACCTCTCCTTTCTTCCCTCTCTTTATTCCTTTGTCGGATCATTCAACTTCAACTGATTCTCCACAGCTGATGTAAGTGAATCTATCTCATTATTCGTAGGAGTGGTATAACTAAATAGAAGAATTGAGTGACCCTATCCATCTATCGATACTCTCTCTTACCTTTCACTTTTAATAGGGGCTATTCCAAGCATTGTTTCAGGTGTCACGGGCATTCTATTGGCAGGAAATCCACATGGAAAGAGTTCACGAGTCGTTGGTTTTAATTTACGTGATGTCTGATTCTTTAATCTCTTCTGAGCAGGTGAATCTGCAAATCTCACTTGTAATGAAGCAGAAGATCCAGTCATGGAGTATCCATTGAACTTCTCAATAATGGCTGAAGCGGATGCACGATCTGCCAGACTATATTGTATGCAGAAAGGTGAATAAAAAAATAAAATAAGCAACATCTCCTCCTTTACCGTGCAAATCCTACTCCTCTACTCAACCCAGATTGAGGATCACGTAATATACGATTCGATATAGTCTGATATGGCTTGAACAGTCTTTCCAGTCCCTAACACAGTATCAGTACAAGTCTTTAGTATCTCTGCTATGCCTTACTTCTTCGTCCATATGGATGGGTAGATTGGATATATAGATATTGGTGGATGTTTCATCTTGTAGGCTTCTTAGTCTTGAACTGAATGATTCCTATTAATAATATATTAATAAAATAGTCTCTCTAATTATTATTATTATTATTTACTTGTCCGACTTTAGCTAAAGAAGCCTGATAACCAGCTGCATTCAATCCATTTATAGCTAATTGACAGTCATTTTGATCTTCGAACATGGCAAATCCATATCCTTTACATTCACCTGTTTTCTGATCAAGAATGGCCTTGGAAGACTGAATAGGACCATAACTAAGAAAAATAGATCATCCTCAATATATATAGATTCATACACACACACACACACTTACACACTGCATAATTCATAAAAGGATTCATCTGTTTCAGTCACTGATAATCCACGTACGTATATATTCTGTGGGTGATACTGAGATAAATGAAGATACTCTTGTTCCAACTGTCTCTTCTTCAGTTCCATATGAGTAGCAGTCAAGAGAGGGGACGGAATAGGCAGTGGGAAAGGTGGTTGAGAGAGCAAATAAGGATTATTGTAAGTCGGACTGAAAGGTGGACTGGATGGAGCTGGATGGAGGATGGGTGAACCAGGGTAACTGGGATATCTGGTATTAGTGTCATTGTAGTATTGGACAGAGAAGGGTGGACTGACAGGGTAAATGTATGCATAAGTGGCAGTGGGTCCAGTACTACTGTTGGGGTCATCATAGATCATAGGAATAGGATCCATGTATGCATAAGGTGGGTAAGGGGGAGAACTGGGTGTGATAAAGGCAGGTTTTCTATGGTGATGTTCTTTGCCTTCTGTCATTTTGGTTGATGAAGAGATGAATAAGAAGAAGATGAAATAGAAAGGGGGAGAGGGGGGAGGCAAGGGTGGGGGGAGGTTTAAATAAAATAATAAATAAATAAAATAAAAAGGGGGCAGGGAACTTAAATGAGGAATAACAAGATAAGGGACGTCATCAGAATAAACTCCCAAACACGAGAATGAAGACTGTATGAAGGCTTATTTTCTCCAAGTGAAATGATCTATTTTCAAAGAGTTTGGCCATCTCCATGTTGTGTCGCTCATTCAATGAGATTTATTGTCTCCCTTTATTTTTAATAGTCAGAGTGCTTTATCCAATGGTTCGGTTACTATGGAAATGACAAGTCTCGGTCCTCTTGATCTCCATAGAAACAACAATTGACCTCGAGGTAAAATGTTGAGGATCTCTTAATCTTCTTGTGATTGCAAGAAATGCTTACATTTTTATTAAATAGGACCTACTTCTCTTTTCTCATGTGCAATGACTTGATTTGATTGGATGAAAAGGAAGTTCTCAATGTCTATCCGGGAAATAAAATAAAAATAATTATATATTCCCCCCTTATTTTTCATTCTTTTTTTTTTCTACTCCCCTTTCTTCCCTTTCTTTGTTATTATTATGAATAGTCCGTTGATGACATCCATAACCGACGATAATTTCCAGTCCTGTGAATCACTTTCAGGTTCTTCTACTTCAGAACCACCTGACGATCATCATCATTTACAGTCATCTCTCTATAATCCATCTCTCTTTTCCCCATTAGATCCATTGTCACCTGATAATCTCTTATTTTATGTGCCTTCTTATCCATCACCCAGTTTTGTTGACCCACTTCAACCTTCTTCGGAAACACCTACGTTCTGGTCTGGATTCAACACAGTAAATAACTCAAATGGTATTCTATTTTTGTTGATTTCTCACTCTCTCAAATAGGCTATTCCTAATCTAGCCAAGAACTTCACTGATTATATCTCTAATTATCCCAATCAATTCACGAATTCAATGTATGCCAAAAAGAAGAAGAGGGTTTCATGAACTGATCATTCTCTCTCTTTAGATCCACTCGTAGTCCAGATATGAAATACAAACAAGAACGACCTGGGTAACCCGTCTTTTCTTGAAGTACTTTGGACACGATGCTCATCCTTTTTTTTTCTTCTTGTTTCTTGATAGTATGCAAATACGTGTATTGGGTGTGCCTCAATCAGGCGCAAAATCAAGAGTAGAGACACAAATCAAGTTATGTATTCAATTAGTGACAGATGAGGGAGACAAAGCACAATGGTGGTCTCATCTCAAATTACCTGAACACATGGTAGCCAAAGATAAACTGAAGAGACAGTTGACACAGAACGGGAAGATTGCTATTGACCCTATCAAGAATGAAAAGATGCTTTATTTATCAGCACGTGTCATCTGTGCAAGTGATCCCACCAGGAAAGTGGTGACATGTCTAGGATGCATACAAAGAGAAGTAATGGTTAAAAATGTGAAGAGAAAAAAAAAAGCTCCACACTAAATTCATCGTTCTCCATAGCGTAAACGGTCTCAGCGTAGAAAAGAGAATAAGATGAAGTTAGAGGGTGAAGAAGAAGAAGAAAAGTCGGTTAGTCTGGAAGAGCAAAAGGTGTTGTTATTCAATTGTTCAGAAATAGTTGATTTCAGTTCAGGTGATACTATCTTACCTACGAGAATTACATGTTACTGTAGACACCACAATGAACGACTTGGATTCTGGTTGGTATCTTTATGATGTGAACAGACTTTCTTTGCTTATCTCTCTTCTTTAGCATCTATTTTGAAATGCAGGATCATACAGGTAAACAAGTGGCTACAGGCATGTCCCCGCCCATCATGATCACAGACGACCACAAGTCAAATAAGATCAAAACAACCCGAAAACGATTACGCACAGAAGACAAATCATCGTTTGACATGAGAAAGGCAGGGTCACCCAGTAACAGAATCAACTATCACCCACATCCATACCAAATACAGCCACAACCAGATAACATTCGATCACCTCTTGACTCCCCTGTCTTCACTGAGAAACCAGTGGACCGGCCTCTCCTTCAACGACTGATTCCAAATGAAGGCCCCACGTATGGAGGCATTGAAGTGACATTACTAGGGAGTGGATTCCGATCTGGATTGACTTGCATGTTTGGAGATGTAGCTGCATCCAGTACACATTACTGGTCACCCAACACACTTGTATGTATACTTCCACCTGCCACAGAAGCAGGGACTGTGGTTGTGTCGTTCAAGGAGCACCCATTGATGGTAGATAATCAAGAAGTGACACTGTTTACTTATTACAACGAGAATGATCGGGCGTTGATGGAACTGGCATTACAGGTGGTTGGATTGAAGATGACAGGTAAAGTAGAAGATGCGAGGGACATTGCTATGCGTATTGTTCAAGGTGGAAATGGACAAGAGAGTAAACAACTAAGTAACAACAACAACAACGGTAATACCAATCAGCTGTCGTTGGAGCAGCACATAATCCAAGTACTGAATATCATGAGCACATTCCATGATGTTGAATCAACGGATGTCTCCATCAAGAACCCACAAGGTCACACCATGCTCCACCTCGCTGCCATGTTGGGATTTGATGAACTCATGGAACGACTGATCCGCCTTGGATGTCAAGTGAACCGGACCGACCGAAATGGATACACAGCACTCCATTATGCAGTGTCTTATCGACACGAGAAAGTGATCCAAGTGCTCCTGAACGGTCATGCCGATCTTGATATTGTCAATCGCTGGAACCAGAAACCATTCGATACGGATCTTTGGGAAACATCCACTGAATCCTCTATTGAAGATGCCATTCAGTACTTGAATGAAGAAGAAAACACGTCCCATTCAGCAGACGAGATACTCGATGCCGAATTAGTAGAAGAAAAAACTTGGATGCAGCGTACACTGTCCCATTTCCAACCTCCTCCCACAGACCTCAAACAGCTCTCAGACCAGTTTCCCTTCTTCTCGTCGAATAAAGTGAAAGAGCCCACATTAGCATGGTATATGGCACTCGCTTATGCAATGGGTGCTGGATTAGATAAGGAAAACCCACCACCTGTAGAAGTAAAGAGGAAAGACCGAAGACTCTATTCTTTCTGGGTCCCCATGTTATGCTGTAAGTGTGTGTGTGTGTCTGTCTCCATCTCTCTTTAACCCTCTCTTTTTTTCTAGTGATGGTCATATGGCTTATTTATCAATACGTGTCTTCTGATCCTTCTCTTTCAGACACTATTCTCAGTCTCACTGGATTCAGAAGACAATATCTCACTATTCATTAACACACTCACATTCATTTTCTTATCCCAAAATACCCCCCAAATACCTTCATTTTTTCCTATTCCCTTTTGATAAGGGGAAGCTAAGCCACTTAATAAACAGAGAGAAGAAAAAAATAAAAGAAAAAAAAAATAAAAAAAAGTTTTTTTTTCTCTCTTTTTCTTTTTCTTTATTCATTCATTCCATCATGACAGCTTTAGATTCACTTATTTATCAATATCTATTAAAGACTGGAAAAAGCGAAGCTGCTAAAGCTTTAAAGAAGAAGAATCCAGAAGTGAGTGTTTTTGGTTGAGAGAAAAAAGGGTCTGGTTTGTTGATTCGTATTTTATTAGGTGGCTAAAGAAGTGCCTACTGTGGAATTGACTACAATTTATAGTACTTAGTAAGGACCTATTTATGTATTTATTTGTTGTCGAAATAACTTATCATCTTTATTGTAGTCAAGAGAAAGATCAGGAAATGAAGGAAGCTGTCAAGGAGGAGGAAAGCAGTAGCAGTAGCTCTGATAGTAGCTCTGATAGTAGTTCTGATAGTAGTTCTGATAGTAGTTCTGATGAAGATGAGGAAATGGAGGAAGCTGTGAAAGAAGATAGCAGCTCGGATAGCAGTAGTAGCTCTGATAGTGACTCTGATAGTGAAGACGAGAAAGTCGTTGAAAAGAAGGTGGAAATCAAGGTTGTGAAGAAGAAAGAATCTTCTGATAGTAGTTCTTCTTCTTCTTCTTCTTCTTCTTCTGACAGTGACTCTGATGACGAGAAAGTTATTGAGAAGAAGGTCGAGACAAAGGTGGTCTCAGAGAAGAAGGAATCCTCTGATAGCAGTTCAGATAGTTCATCATCCAGCAGTTCAGATAGCAGTTCAGACAGTGACTCAGACAGTGATGACGAGAATACTGTTGTTGTAGAAAAGAAGGTTGAAACTAAGATTGAAGAGAAGAAGGAATCCTCTTCTTCTTCCTCTTCATCATCTGACAGTGACTCTGATAGTGACTCTGACAGTGATGACGAACAGACTGCTGTTGTAAAGAAGGTTGAGGAGAAGAAGGAATCATCATCATCTTCTTCTTCATCTTCTTCATCTGAAAGTGACAGTGACTCTGACAGTGACGACGAAAAGACTGTTGTTGAAGAGAAGAAGGAATCCTCTTCATCTTCTTCATCCTCTTCCTCTGACAGTGACTCTGACAGCGACTCTGACAGCGAAGACAAGAAGGTTGAGGAGAAGAAGGAATCATCATCTTCTTCCAGTGACTCATCAAGCAGTTCTGATAGTGATTCCGAGAGTGAAGATGAGAAGATGGAAGAAAAGAAAGACTCTTCATCCGATAGCAGTTCATCCAGTGATACCGAGAGTGAAGATGAGAAGATGGAAGAGAAGGAATCTTCTTCTTCTTCTGATAGCGATTCCTCCAGCAGCTCTGACAGTGATTCCTCCAGCAGTTCTGATAGTGATTCTGACAGTGAAGACGAGAAGATGGAGGACAAGAAGGACTCTTCATCCAGTGACTCTGATAGTGATGATGAAGAACCAAAGAAGGATTCCTCTGCCGAGTCATCTAGCTCTTCTAGTTCTTCTTCTGAAAGTGACTCGGATAGTCAAAAGACAAAGGTCGATAAAGCACAAGAAAAGTCCGATAGCAGTGACAGCAGTGACAGCAGTGACAGCAGTGATAGCAGTTCATCTGACTCTGACTCTGATGATGAAGAAGTAAAGGCATCTAATAAACGTAAAGCAGAAGAGACTATCGAACAACCAGTGACCAAAAAGGTATCAACTAGGTAAATGATCCCCCCCTTTTTTTTCTTTCTTCTTACACACACACACACACACACACACATTTATCATCCATCATTTGTATTATCCTAATCCAAAGTATATTAATAAAAACATTATATTAAACAAATAATCCCATTTTCCATTTCTATGAATATCTTTGTTCATAGTGAACCTAAAAAGAAGGGAGTAAGTACTATGGATGATTGATATGATGATTTGTTTCTTACTCTTTCTTCTAGGAAAAGAAACAAGGAACTCCATTCCAAAGAGTGAAGCCTGAAGAAGTGGAGTTTGTAGATGACAGATTAAAAGATATGAGTTACGAGTCAAAGGGTGGATCTGATGTTCAGTCTTATGGATGGAAGGCATCTCAAGACCTGATCAAAGTACGTGGAGACAAGTTCCGTGCAGAGAAGAACAAGAAGAAGAGAGGATCTTACCGAGGAGGACAGATCTCTTTTGAGAGTCACAGCATCAAGTTCGATTAAAAAAGAAAAAAATTAAAATATAAAAATAAAAATAGAAGTCACTTTGTTTACTACTTTTTCCTCTCCTCTCTCTTTCTCTTATAATGACCCAAGTATCCACAGTAGATATACCTGAACTTATCTTATGTGAGCGATGGGATGAAGTTAGATATGGAAACAGAAATACAACCTATCCCCACTTAACTCCTATTTGCTTTATAGGAAGGCAAAGCTTATTTTTGTGTAAAGTGGTTAGGCTGTGATGTAGAACAAACGACATGGGAATCAGAGAAACACCTGAGAAGGTAAAATGATAGAGAGCAGTGTGGTGTTTATTTACATAACAGATGAAAGAGTAGAGAATGGCCTGATTTATTAGATAAATATCAAAGTGAGAAAAGGACCGCTGAACCTGCTTCCTATGCTGATACAGCACATGTATTAGATAAGAAGAAAGAGTTGAGTAGTTGGGAGGATGAAATAGAGAAGATAGTGTATGTAGAAAGATCAAGGTTACCAGGACTACTGGTGTATATCCAATGGTAATATAGATCTATTGAGTGTGTATGACCAGTACTTACAGTTATAAACAGGAAAGATGGTGCTCAGACTGTGCATCATTCTTCTGAAGTATATGAAAAATGTCCACAAAAGGTAGGTGTCTCATGTATGGATAGTGTCACTGTTTATGTTAACACATTATATCACACACACACACAAAGATGTTAGACTATTTTGAGCAATATGCTCATTATCGCCTCATATAAGCTGTATATATAATTTTATTTTTTTTAGTATTTTTCAGGGACGAATAGAGTGTATATAAATAAGTTGATTATTACTATGTATTATTTTTGTGTATTTGTATTCTTTTTAGGTGGATGTCGGTAAACTGAGGAGAGCAGGGAAATACTCTTTTTTGTTATCTATTGATTCTAATGGTTCCAGGTGATCATCCATAAAGAACTGCACTTCATCATCCTGTTGAGACATCATCCTCGATAGAGTGTTTTCAGATGGCACATACATAGTATCACTTCGAGTGACATGATTGGATTTGGGAATATTGATGGCAGAGGTTGATTCCTCTTGTAAGAAAGGTGTTCTCCACTCCCTTGTTGAGAAAGTAGACCAGTTAGGAAGGGACTCCGATAGAGGGTTGGTGTAATAATAACTCTCTTGTTCTCTCATCCTCCTTGCCTGTAGTTCATTGGGGGTAAACAGGTCATTCAGTGAAGATGGCAGCATGGCGTCATTGAGATCATACCCTTCTTCATAATAAGAACTCGATTTCACAAAAGAGGTGCCTAGTAATGGATCCTCCGGTGACCTCAAGCCAATCAGATCATTCGGTCTACGCCATACTTCATCCTCCAATTGGCGAAATAAAGAGACTGAAGGTGCAGATAGAGTATAAGGGTCATTCAGGAAGGACCGTTCTTGTTCCTTCCTTTTGTTATTTACTTTCTGATAGGGAGACATTGTATGTAATAGAGCACACTTGGTACCAAACTTACAATTTCCCTTGACAAAATATTTACATACAGCAGACTCCGATGATAAATCTGAACTATGTGAGAAAGTACAGTTGGCACCAGCAGTACAAGTACCCAATTTATAGAACTTACAAGGAACATGAGATAGATTAGAGGCTGTAAAAAGAGAGGTTTAGTCTGTTATTCCATTTCTTTTATATGAAACAAACTGATTACATTTATTATCTCTTTTCATTGATTCTATTGGTCGCGATCTTTTGAACTGAAATGGCTGTAACTGAGAAGGTGAACTTTTGGAGAGTAAAGATGGGTCAGGCATCAATAGACTTGGGTCTGTCATCGTTTATAGATTGAATAATAAGAAAAAGAGAAAGAAAGAAAAGGGGGAAAGGGGGAAAATAATAAAAAATAATAATAAAAAAAGATAATTATGATTGGCGGGATAAAAAAAAGTCATGCGTTTCTTTGTTCCTTTAAAAAATACTCATTAAAAGAGATGATCTTTTTTATTTTTGTAATTCCACCCTATTTACCGTTTGGAGAAGATGACCTCATCAAAGAGATCTCACATATATAAATGAATGATCAGTCACTGGTTGTCATGGTAATTTCTATTTATAGTCTTTCTATTTCTGTACTTGAGTGATGAGGAATGACAGTTGTTCAGCTACTTCATATAATCTGGATTCTTGTTCTGAACTGCCTCCTCCGAAATGGCCTCTGTCAAGATCCATCTTGAGGAGAGTGGTATTGGTGAATCGAGGAGGTGTGTAATGACGTAACCTAGCGACTAATTTAAGTGGTTGCCAGTAAGCAACCCTTTGATCTTTCATACCTCCTGTCACATACAGGGATGGAAGACGAGAACGGCGTTTGAACAGGTCTATTCCAATGTTCTCATAAGGTGAATAGAGTGTCATCAAGTCATATGCTTTACTGTCGGAGGAGGGATTACCCCATTCAGGGTATTCTACTTGAGTCAAGGGTAATTCAGGATTCAACATGGATGAGAGTGGATCCACAAATGGTACTTTGAGTAAGAGTGCCTTGAAGAGATCAGGTCTCATATGTAACATGGCACCTAAATTTATTATTATTATCATTTAGAGAGAGATAGAAAGTGTGTGTGTGTGTCATCATTTACCTACTAATAATCCACCTGCACTTGTACCTGTTGCAGTTAAATGATCAGGTGAAGTCATTTTGGATTCCACAAGGTGTTCAGCTACTGCTATGAAGTCTTTGATGCTGTTCATCTTCTTATCCAATTTACCATGCTCATACCAATCTCTGCCTAATTCACCACCTCCACTGTATAACAAAGGGCATGAATAAAGATGAACTCTGTTTCATTTATTATTCACTTACCGCACATGGGCTAATGCAATCACCCATCCTCTTTCCAATAAAGGAAATTGCTCGATACGAAAATCAATGTCGGTTGAAATACCATAAGCACCATAGGATCTCATCAATACTGGATTCCTATCAAGACAGGTTGATATAACCCATTCATATTACTTCAAATAAGCCTTACTTTCCATTCAATTCTATGCCCTTCTTATGTATCAATGTCACTGGAACAAGTGTCTTGTCATGCGATGGAACATGTATTTGAGTGCATGTATAGTGAGATCGATTGAACTCTATTTTGAGTTGATAAGTATCAGTTAACCAGTCAGAGGAGAACACTCACACCTTACTTCTCACAGGCTGTACACGAACAGGGGTTAATTGACGGGTGGACATATCATATTCATAGGTTGATTCATGCATGAATGGAGAAGTAATCGAGAACCGCACATAGTCTGTATTGAATTCCTAATAGAATGTGTGAACAGTGTCCATTGGTATTTACTTGTAATCACCTACTAAATTAGTGCCTGGTTGGAGTACACAGAATGTTTCTGGCAATTTTACTTCATGAGTATGATTGGTTGTTAGATCATGGCATAATATCATCGGTAATCCATCTCTTCTTCCGTACACTACAACATAGTTCTTATGAAGAGGGATTCAGTATACATGTGCACACAGAGAGGGTACTTTCTACCTTGAATAAATCTACATCTTCTATCTTCTCTGTAGGATTCATAGTGATGACATCCTCCCATTCACTGCTTCTATCTGCTGCCCTCACCAGTTTGAAGTTTCTGGCATGATCTGCATTGGTTAAGATATAGAATGTATCCTATTATTTACTTATGAGTATAATCACAAGATACTTCTCTTTATATACTCTACATCATGATGGTCAACATAATATTCAACACCAGGAACTCGTGGTTTAATGAGCTGAATGGGTGCAGGCGTACTGAAATCATGATGAGTGGGTATCACTCGTACTTCAGATGAAGAGAGTGAATTGGCATTGATGGTCACGTATCTCTAATGAATGTAACAAGTGAATAAGGTGATCATCATTCAATGGATTTGCTATTGTTTACACCATCCTTTGTACTTGTGATATCAACAAATACAGTGTCATCTAATTCTTCATAAACAAGAACATCTTCTGTTTGTTCTGTTCCAATACGATGAGCATACACCTATAAGAAGACAGTCAGCATATCTATCGACTGACTCTATATCACTTTACTTGATAGGGTCTGAGTTGTGCATTGGGAACAGTATAGTAAACAACATGATCATTTGCCCATACAAAGTTAAACACATTATCCAATACTTCATTCTACAGAACAAGAAGATGAATCAACAAGCATAAAAAGAAACTTCAAAGCTATACCTCCCATGCCTCTCTATTCTCTAAATCCTTAAAATGAAGCTCACCATACTCCATGCCTTCTCTTTCTGTATTATAGGCAAAGATAGAATGATCAGGTGACAATAACACTTTACGAACAGACATGTTCATTGATCTCAAGAACCCTGAATTCAACAACACTTGCTATGATTAAAAAAAAAGAGAAGTTTTTGTTTGTTTTTCAGTTAACACTCATTAGAAACGTACAACATCTTTACTTCTTCTGCCTCTCTTCCTTCTCCCAACTTCTTTCTTAAATAGACCATGCCAAATGAAGACACGTTGGAATAATACTCATATCCTTTAGCCACTGTCTTCAATGGAGGTAACACATGGGGGCTATACAGTCTCTTTTTCATTTCTTGTAACACGATCTTGGTCAGAAACTTATGTTGTTGCATGAATCGCTTTGAATATCTAAAGAATATATAGAAAAAGAGGAATGAGGTCCATAGGGTCTCTTGAAGAGTTTTCTGTATTACTCATTCTCTGCCTGAATATAGGATCCCAAGTGCTGTGTAAAGAGTGAGTGAGTGTTCGTTATGGGAATAAACTATTTACTTTATCAGACAAGTTCTCCATCCATGAAAACAAGTCTTCTCGGTGTCGACCATGGTGTATTTGTATATCAGACACAGTTCTCGGTACAGGAGGTGTAATGGCTTTTCTAGAGTTGTATGGGCTTAAAAGGGAAGCCAGCTCTCGCTCTCTCTCTCTCTCTCTGTCTTACCTCCATAAAGCGTCCTTGATTGAAGTGAAAAGAAGTCTTTTCTGAAAGGTGTGTTGAGTACTAATAGAAAACAAGAGTTGAAGATCGTGTTGTTTATAACGTCTCTCTTTATTTTTTTATGTTTACGGTATTCTTCTTATTGAAGTGATCATCCTTAAGAGAAAAGGTGAAGTTGAGAGGGGGGGAAAAAAATAATCATAAAAAGGGGTGATTTATTATATAAGCCACAAAATCGTTTTCTATTTCTTATATTGACTCAAGAACTTTTGTTTGAACGAACAGTTCTTTGGCATGATGATAAAGGAAGGTACACCATTCTTGATCACATATTGATCCAAAGAAAGGATCTTGCCGAGTGGTAACTTCTTGCCTATCTTGATCAGTTTTGGATTGAGTCCTCTTGTGTCTTCAAAATAGACTTCTAAATCAGCTACTTTGTACTGATGTTGGTGGTCCCAGGGGGATAGTGTTCAAACATGATTTCCAGATGATCCTGGAAAGTGTTGGTTTCATTGAACGCTTGGATGTAATCACTTTCTTTATGTTCAGGGTATAAAAAGAAGACTGGCCAGTTGATGGTGTTGGTTTCATGATCGAATTCAATATTGGCCTTCTCTCTTACTTCAGCATTCTCCACTTCTATTGTGATATGACGTTCCTATTTGAAGCCATATCAGCCACTTATCCCCTTTTTCTTCATTCTTTTATTTTTTTTACCTTGAATGCTTTCTCTAATGTCTCTTTCTTCATACGCTCTCTTTCTTCTCTTTCCTGTTGTTTTCTGATCTTCTCATCAATCAACTCTTTCCTCTCTGTTGCTTTTGTCAGAATGTCCTTGATAGGCTTATTCTCGGGATCAATCGATAACGCATGTTGGCAGCAATCGATGGTTTCCACCAACCTGTCCAACGAGAACAAGGCGCGTGATGAGCGGTAGAGTGCTTTGATATTCTTTGGATTGATCTTCAAGCACTGAGAACAGTCATTCAACACACGACCATAGTTACCCAGTTCGAGATGACATGCTGCTCGGTTCGCCAAACAGGCTTCAATGATACTCTGGTCGGGACACTCGGTTTCAATGGCCTTGGTGTAGAATGCAATAGCGTCTTTGTATTTGGATTTACCAGCACGGAAACAGTCGTTGCCTTGTTCTCGGAAGTTCTGGGCAACTTCTTCTGGTGTGCCGTCAAAGATAAGGGACTGAATAGCTGCCAATGTGTCATTTTCCTCTGATGGTAAGTCCGTCATGAAGAGAGGGATCTTGGACATTTCTGATTCGAGGTTCTCTGGGTCCATAGCAAAGGAACTCCTTTGGTAGGCAGGACCTAGGGGTGTGTCATTGGTTGACATGTGTTTGTTTATTTGTATTTTTTTGTTAGGGGAGAGAGAGAGAGAGGGAAAAAAAAGTGGTGTGTGTGTATGTGTTCCGAAATTTGAAAAATAAAAGAGTGTTCATTTTCAAATAGGAAATGTGCTATATTACACTTCCCGTCGTTTCTTCTTCTTCGGTGCAGGGGCTAATGGGACAACCGGGGGTATGATGTGTGGTGCTTGTGATGGTTGAGTGGGTACTATTGGATAAACAGGTGGTGGAGGACAATGTACATATCTTTGTAGTGCCAGAGACCGCATCGTCTCTACACATTAACCAAAGAAAAAAGATTGGTTGTGTAGCATGAGTTCCATGAATTGACGTTGATTATTTGCCAATGCATTGGCCATATTCATATTAGCTTCTGATCCCTCGGCAACCATTTGTCTACACTCCTCCATGATGACTGTCATATTGGCCATACATACTTCATTCATCTTCTCTATGTCTTTCAGTGCAGTGTGATGATCTGATACAGGATCTCTTCGTCTCTTTCTGTTCTGAATGGATGATTCTGATAAAATATTTTCATTGATGCCATTGCTGATGTCACTATTGATGTTATTGGCATTGTTCTCACTATCACTGTTATGAGTAGATGTGTTGTTTGATACTGTATTCACTGTACTATTGGCTGTATTTACTGTACTATTGGCTGTATTTACTGTATGATTGGCAGCATTCACTGTATGATTGGCAGCATTCACTGTATTACTCGCTGTATTCACTGTATCACTGGTCGTACTACTCCTAGTATTCACTCTGTTTCCACCATCATTTGTTCCCACTGTAATTGTATCTGCCTGTATTGACCTACTCCTATCTTCCCTGGGTACTACCTTATTTTCCCATATGAATAACAAGCATAAAACATCACTAGAAGTTTTCATATTACCGAACTAGTCAACTGAGCCAACCGTTTCTCAACCCATGCTTTTGCGTGTTGATTGCCCAGGTTCTCCAGACTACTAGACTTGGATGTTCTCTTAATGTAATCCTTAATAATCGCTGTACCCAATGGACTCAACTCAAGGGACACTTTATTGACATCTTCAATGATCTGTTTCTATGCTGGTCCTTTGTGCTTTTTTTGTAGTGGAGGGCAATGCTCTAGAAATGATTCCAGTGCTACCTTCTTTCTTTGCTGTGTCCATTTGCCTCGAGTGAATGTGTTAGAATGGATGCCTGAGTCAGTAAGGATAATGACCTTATTAAAGTCAGACATGGAGTGAGAAGATAGGAAAGGGAATGGGGAGACGGGGAGACGATGGGTGGAAAATGGCAGATAATTATCTAACTCTGAGTATGAAAATAGTGGACTTCCTTTGTTCATTGTATGTATATTTATATGTATAGATGTACCTTGTTTATTTGGCATACAACAGATAGCCTTACATTGCTACAGTTACAATGATTCTCTGTGTATTGTAGAATCAGAGGCACTTGGTGTGAATATCATTGAATGTAAGAAAACATTCCATTTAAAGTACCCGACAATCAGCCCTTCTTACTGTTCTTGTTCCTAATGCAGACATTCATGTATGAATTCAATAAAGATATATATATATATATGTGTTAAAGAGGAAGTACAAATATCTTTCTGTATTTATCAGATATCAGATAATGGGGTCAAGCCATACCTATATTCCTATAAAATAGTACAGTGATGATTCTACCACTACAATAGAAGCTTGTGTATGGGAGCATGTCTATCAATATTAAGAGGGGAGTGAAAGAGCTATTGTCCTTTATGGTATGCCAGTTATGTAGTACATAAATGGAAGTGTGGAGAAATGGTTATAGTGTTGAGAGGGTCCAAATCATATATCAACTTATTACCTGTTTCTAATCAACCTCTCTGGTTACTCCATGTCAATAAATGTTAATAGTGGCTGAATTGACTGTGGGGGATCAAGTGATATTGACTATCAAGGTGGTAACAAAGCTGATAATCTTCCATCTGATTGGTATGGTTTTGATGAAAATGTTCATAGTTATGTAATATTGAACCAAGCGTGTAGATTATTCTTATTCATTTATGCTGTGATTGCTTGCTTCCAGATCTTATTAAATCACCATATGAATGGTCTAGATAGAGAATAATGCATAATAAAGTATACGCTGTAAGTACTGATTCTTGGAAGAAGAACCAAATCATCAGTCACTGAGTATTGGCCACTGTGTACAGAATGATACAGTAGACAGTCAGTGTATATCGGGATTAGATCCATTCACGACTATATATAATAACCACTTCATCACAGAAGTTATTGTTCGTATGAACACTCATTTGATCCACCATGATATAACGAAACAAGGACTGATAAACCATAGTCACTGGAGAAGTACGTCGATCACATGATTCTGTGTTATAGTTAAAAGTCTGTATCACACTTGATATACAAAATGTTGTTTGGTAACCCCCAGCTGAAATAAGATAGCAAGTTGGTGCAGTTAAGAATCAATCACTGTAGAGAGAAGGCTCGTTCACTACAGCCAAAGAGAAGAGAACAGACGAATCATTCCGACTGAGGAACATCCATATTAGGAGAGAGGTATGGACCAAGTAGAGTCAGGACAAGGATGAAAAGCTTTCAACTGGTGTATTACCATTGACATGGAGAGAAATAGAGTCAGGGAGTTTGAATATGCAGCAGAGATTGAATGGTTGATCCAATGGTGATTGATCAACCAGTAAAGATGCTGAGACAGGACAAAAGGGGGTAATAGATCATGTAGAAGAGATACATTCACTCAGAGAGCAGGAATAAGCGAGATAAGAAGCGAGTTACAAAGTCATCATCTAATAAAAAAAGAGATCAGAAAGAACAGAAGAGAATTGTTTTCTATCACAAGATGAAAAAACACAGGGAAGCCTAGAAGATTTAGCTCTTGGATCCTGTTGAATAAAGAGGTCCGACATGGAGATGAACGATGGGTGCTTGTCAAGAGTAGGCTCTAGTGTGACAATGATCCATTCTCCGAGGATGGGTTGAAAGAGAGTAGTAAGCATCGGTACAAAAAGAAGCATAAGATGAACAGTGACATTCTCCATAAAGACAGGTTTCCCTTAATATATTTAATATCAATTACCTAAATGAAGAGATGATCCATTTCACAAGATAAATACAGTCATCTGTGACCCCGTGATCACTGGGAACCATGCGATGGAATACATGGGAAATGAACCCACTATTACTAAATGCATAAAAATGCTGCAAACTGTCAACCCACCATCACCTGTTTATAGTAATGAATCATTCCATTACTGCCTCTTGGAGTATGAAAAGTGTATTTATTTTGGAATATTAAAGCATAAAATGACATAAAAAAAAAAAAAAAAAGGGGGGGGGTGAGGGGAATCTACATAATTAATAGTAAAATAATAAAAAAAAAGAAGCATAATAATAAGAATAATAAAAAAAAAAGAACATAATGAATATTTACATATAAAGAAAGAAAGGAGTTTATGCCATGAATCTAAAAGTTAAAAAAAAAGGAGATGATTTCTAAGTTTGGTTTGTCTAAAAGGGTGAAGAAGATGTTAAGGATTTGTTTTTTGAGTTGTTTGCTTTATCTATATTTTTTTGTTGTTTTTTTTTCTTGGTTGTTTGATAAGTGAATAATATATATCTGTTATAGGTTTAGTTGATCTCAATTGGATATACTGTTCTGTCAGGTAAATAGTAATTGAATGGATCACATTTGGTGAGATAATAAGGTTTATGGTCGTGATTAGTGTAATGTTGAGTGTCGTGATTAGTGTAATGTTGAGTATAGGTAAATGGTTTGGTGTGGGTATAAGTAGGAGGATATGGATGAGGAGGTCGATAACTCATGGAGACTATCATTGGATGCATTAATCGATAATCTATTACTGAAGAAGATGGACTGGCAGGCGCATCTTCTGAATCATAACTGGTGGTGGGTGAACAGGGTGAATAAGGAGGTGTTACCTTGGAGAGACTATAAATGGAAATAAAATAAATTAATTGAGATGGATTATATCACCATGACAACATGAATTACTTACTTGAATGTCTTCCATTGAGGGTCATGGCACCTTTGATGCCTGGATAATGTGGTTTTACGAGTGAATGATTTACCACAGTCGATCACATCACAAACATAGGGACGTTTACCAGTATGAGTACGACGGTGTCTCGCTAATGAAGATGACTATAAATTTATTGAAATTAATTATCGAAAAAAATACAATTCCTTAATTGAGTATACACTTACATCACTAAATGATTTCCCACATGCTGGATATTCACAAACATGGGGTCTCTCTCCTGTATGTGTACGGTAATGCACTGTGAGAGCTGACCGTTGAATGAAATGTTTCCCACATCCAGGCCATTCACAATGATAAGGACGCTCACCCGTATGAATTCGCTTATGTCTTGATAGATCTGATCGTCTCGAGAACCGTTTGGTGCAGTTATCCCAATTACAAATATAAGGTTTATCTGAATGCTGATTTATGATAACGACATCATCATGAGTGTTGAGTAAATTACGGATATCCATTATTGATATCAAAATAGGGGTCGTAAATAATGTGTTGGAATAAATAATTAAGGGTTTTTATTAAATGAATGAAAAAAAGAGATAAATGAATAAAATAAGAAGAAAGGGATTGGGGTTATTTATACAATATATATCCATTCACAGCTATCACGGGGTGGTCTGTACTAAGTGGGACAGGGTGTTATACCTTTGAAAATGACATGATACAAAAAGAGGTAAGGATGAATAATAACAATTAAATAATGGCTCAACTGGAGTATTTACTCGGGGTAATTTACTATGTTCATTCGATCTTTGTGAGGGTACGGTACCCCCTTCTCTGCTTTCTTTCTTTATTTTATATCTCTTCTCTACTCTTCATGTACATATCCTTGGCTTCTTTCTTTTTTCATTCAGTGGGGGTTCTTTAGTTTTTGTGGAGAATCAAAATATCCAATGTTTATATTTTTGAAGCTAAACGTAATAAGAGTGGCCACGTTTTTTAATTCATTTTAATTTATCGGCCATGGTCACCTGTTAAATAATTGGATATTAATCTGAGTTTACCCCCCGTGTTCATATTAGAATCTACTTTCATCATGTAAAATAGAAGAAGGGAAGAAGTGTGGGGCACGAGCCATGTGAGTCTATTGACACTGCGGTCACCTGATCTTCCTCCTTCATTCTATTACTGCCATAGCATGTAAGGGTAGACACTTCACTATCGGGTATTGAATGGAGTGGTACGAATGTAGATTGATCTTTGTGTAAAGGACGTGAATAGAATACATGTCATGTATAAAATAAGTCGCCTATTTCGAATTGAAGCATATGAAAGCCATGAAAGGCACTTGATTAAATATGGTAAAAGGCACACTTCAACAAACACCCTTTTAAGAATATGAAGATAGACATGAGATAAAACGATTTGTATCACTCTTCAACTGAGTTCTATTAACACATGGCGATGGATGGTACATGTTCTTCAACTTCAAAAATAACTGTTGTTTAATTAGAGTTTCAATATCATCCCACTTATTTATTAAATCCCCCATAAACTGAATTAGGTGAAAAAGGGTTTTTCCAGTGTTCGCGTGGCCATCCCTTTTTTGTTTTTCCATTTAATTTGAGCCAGTACCATACTTGGCCTTCCATACTTCTTCCATCTTCTCATCAATATGAGTGAACAAATACTCTGCACCACCCAAGACATGTCCAGGAAGGATATCCATCTTGAACTCATCAGGGATCAGACGAGCAGGGGCATTCAATTGGCGATTGATACTATCGGCAGTAGCAGGCATAAATGGGCTGATGACAGCAGACAAAAGATAGACAAGATTGGCAGCAGTGGCTACAACTGCATCACAATCAGCACGAGTCTCCTCAAACAAGGCATTACTCAAATTAGCTTCTTGAAGGTACTGGTTACCACGAGCAGAGATAGTCATGGCAATACTCAATCCAGATCTGATCTTGACAGATTCCATCGACTCATTGTATTGTTTCAATAAATCATTGACATCTTTGATCAATGTTTTCTCGAGTGGGCGACATCCACTGGTCTTGGGGATCACACCATCGTATTTGGAAAATATAAATCGGATGCCACGATTCACGAAGTTACCGAGATTATTCAACAGTTCGCTGTTATTCTTTGTAATGAATTCATTCCAAGTGAACATCGAGTCACTCGTTTCAGGACGAACAGACATAAGGTAGTAACGCCAGACAGAAGGAGGGATACCAGTGGCTTCTGCATTGTTACCAAACACACCTACATTTCTTGATTTACTGAATTTACCACCCTCATAGTTCAAGTATTCTATTTGTATATATATATATATTAGTCAGACACACACACACACATATATATAAGCACACTCCCCCACACACTAACTACTTTACCACAAGTACTAATATGATGTACCAATGTCCATTGTTCTCCTGTTCCAATTTCAGAACCTGGGAAAATGACTGAATGGAAAGGCACATTGTCTTTACCCATAAATTGGTACAATTTCACCTGACTGGGGTTTTTCCACCATTTTTCCCACTGATCTGTGTAATTTGCAGTGATACTAGGATACCCTACAGGGGCATCAAACCACACATAGAATACTTTGTCCTCATATCCCTTCAATGGGACAGGTGTACCCCATTTCAAATCACGAGTAATACAACGAGGTCTTAAACCTTCTTTAAGCCATGATTCAGTGATATGGATACCGTTCAATGACCATTTACCATTGACTGAAGATGCCTTGAATGCCTTTTCAATCTCAGGCTGGAGTTTACTCAAGTCTAAGAAGAGGTGGTTGGATTCACGAGTGATAGGGGTGTTGCCGTCCATTTTACAACGGGGTTTGATGAGTTCAATAGCGTTCAAGAGTTTACCACATGCATCACATTGGTCACCACGAGCATCCTTAAAAGGTAAGTTGTTATTCATGTGTGTGTGTGTGTGTGTATGTGTAATATATGCTTACATCGTATTTACAATGAGGACAGATACCCTCAACATAACGATCAGCCAAGAATCTATTCATATAAACCAGTAAATAAACTTTTTAACTTGATCATCTTATATTGCCTTTTACCGAGAACATTGCTCACAATAGAGTTGAGTCATGGCTTCTTTGGTGATATATCCATTATCCAAGTTCTTCTTGAACATGTCCTGAGTGATCTTTGTCTGCCATTCAGTCGTTGTTCTTCCGAATAAATCAAAAGAGAGATCAAACCATTCATAGACACTGGTATGAATAGCATTGTATTTATCACATAATGCTTGACAAGAGATACCATCCTCCAAGGCCTTTGTTTCAGTAGCAGTACCATATTCATCTGTACCACAGAAGAAGACTGTATTGTAACCACGAGCACGGCAGTACCTGGCATATACATCTGCACTCAATGTGGATCCGACAATGTTACCCAAATGGGGTACATTGTTGACATAAGGAAGGGCAGAAGTAATCAAGATGTTACGTTCATTGTCCTTGGGAAGAATTCTATTGGGTGAAAAGTAAATATTGGTTCATGCTTTTCTTTAAATGATCTTACTTCTTGGATTTATCTACTGCAGGCACTAATACACTTGAATTGACCTTTTGCTTGGAGGCAGTAAAGACAGGTGCAGGAATAGGCTTACTGACTTTCTGATGATGCCCGCCTTGTTTCTTTACTTTGGTGCCTGAAGAATTCTAATCAAGAGAAGAAAAAATTAAATATTTCCCATTTTGAAAGTCCCGAATGACTCACACTTACTAATTCCTTTATGAATTGAACACCCAAAGATACTTGCTTGTTCTTGGATACAATGTCAATCCATTTAGATAAAGAAGGATATTTACTGGGTTCTTTTGCACTGCTGAATGCTTCAATGAAGGAACCATAGTAGATGATATCCAATGCACTTAATTTGTTACCATCCTAAATTCACCCTATGAGTTTACCATGGAAACCAATAGAATGATCTCTTACCTGTGTGAAATACTTGTTGTGCTGTTGAATGATCTGGTCTGCCTCTTTGAATGCTTCTTCGTTTCTCTTCTTTGCTAATAACAAACTAAGGGCGACTTCTTCTTTCTCGATAAGATAAGAGGGAATAAGGCTGAATTGGGTGTCATTCAGAAGATACCTAAAATCATGGTGTCAGTATACACTTATACACACACTTTGTTCACCTTACTTGACAGCAGCATTTGTGTCTAATACTGTGTCGGGTGATAGAATCAATGCTACTCTATCAGCTGATTCTATAGTCAGTTTCTTCTGACTGATATGGGCAGTGATGGATAATTTGATAGCATTGGCTGTGGGTTTAGTGTGTGGAGCTAATTTGGGTAAAGAAACAGTAAGTGACATTTTGTGGGAAAAAGAAGAAGAAAAAAAAAGGGGGGGGGAAGGAGGTCATTTTTATTTTCCATCCCGAAGAGAAGATGGATGACAACATAAGCCACTTTTATTATGCAATCTTAGATGGAGAGTTCTTATTTGTGTGAGTTATATTCATATGCATCCCTTCGAGCCATCTCTCCGGATAATTGTGCATTTACACTCTGTGTATCTCTCTCTTTATTCAGTGTATATCTCTCTCTATTCAGTGTGTATATATATCTACCCAGTATATACATATATCCACACAGTGTATAAGCTCTATTATTCACTCGGTACACACTCAATATGCATTCTCTATTATACTCAATATTCATTCTCTATAATACTCGGTATTCATCCAATCTTTTATTTTATCCACATTTGATTTAAACACTGTATTTATTAAGCAGAATGAACAAGTTGTTCTAATGTCTTCTCGATTTCAGTAGCTGATTTATTCTGAAGAATCACTTTACGCTCTAATCCTTTGTCTATTTGTGAAATAAGCACGTCAATAATACATCTTCAACTCTTTGTTTATCTCATTTACCGAAACGAGCAAAAGCACGAGCTTCAACACCACTGGCTTCACGAACTAAGATGGGAAGTTCAGGATTAGCCTGCTTCAACTGAACATAATTCTTAGCAACAAAATCACTAATAGAAAAGAAGTTAAGTCAAAAGTCAAACAGCCTATTTCAAGAAGATTACCGTAATCCACTGCTGGAAGGTGAGGTTTGACAGAAATGAAGGCGAAGTTCTTTCAATCCCTTTAACTGTGATCTCAATGCAGACATAATTTATTGCAAGTTGGAGGGTTGGGAGGGGGGAATAAACAGGGAAAAAAACAAATGGAGTGTAAAAATAAATAAACAGGGGCGTTTATGTTTCCCAAAATAAAAAAAATTCAAAAAAAAATTATTAGCCAATCAGAATTCATTGAGTGACGTAATTAAATGATGGCAGCAAAGAATCCCAACTTCTCGACTACTTCTCCTCTCTTTCTCTTCTCTAGTTCCTTTGCATCTTCATGCTTCAACTTCATCTCCAGTTGCTGTATTAATGGTTTGCCCAATAGGGTAGCAGTCTATGGAAGACAGAGTGAGTACATCTCTCTACACACACACTCTCTACTTTTACCTGTATCATCTCTGTCATCAAACTTGGATCTAAACTGCCCTGTCCTCCTTTCTGAATACCACAGACCATACCCTCTTTATTCACTCCAACAGTCAATGTGACCTGTGAACAAAGTTCTTCCAATATAGTGGGGTCAATGATATACCGATCTGCTATCTTATACAGTGTCACTGAGAGTGGCAGCTGGTCACATCCTTTAATGGGTTCTGCATCTTCAATATCATCCACAATTTCAAACTCAAAATCACCATCTCCCATATCCTGGATTTCTGTCTTGGGAATACGTGTATCATGAAGAGCTGCGCGTGTTGTCATGACAATACAATCCAGTAAATTACCTGCTGCATCCATCACCTGTCAACCAATAACAATAGATCAGTTCTCCATGACAACCATTCCATCCTCTATTTACCATGGCATCAATATAAATGATCCAACACTGGTGTCCTTGAATAATGCATAATGAATCTAAATCAATACCAGATTGGGGTCCATTCAATAATCTGTCGAGTGCCAATGTCAATGTATTATTCAATTCATCTGCTCCACGCCCCTCAAACTGTTGAGAAGCACTTGGCGAACTAGAAAAACAGAGACATCAACATAACAAGGATCGTTTCTCTTATCTTACTCTCTATTTTACCATTCTACATTGCATATAATTCTTCCCTTATTGGGTTGATTGGTGTCTATTTCTCCTATTTCCACTTTCACACCCACAAGTACATCACTGTCCCCTAATCGACACCGAGCACTTCCACTTGCTTGTGATAATAATCCAGTCTCTAATACAACATGACGGTAATCGAGTCTACCTCTTCCATCAGCACGACAATCATGTTGAATACCTTGTTCGATATAACTTCTTTCTGCAGGAGAGACGAGTGAAGCAGGCATGGGTTTCGTTTAAAGGGAAGGAGAAAGGATTTTCATTTTTTCAATATTTATTTATTTATTTATTCTAGTCATGTGGCTTATGATGTGTGTGTGTGGGGGGGGTGATGACATGGAAGGAGTTTGAATTGAATCGACTCTAAAATGGGTCTGTTTTTGCATTAAACTCCCAAATCCTTTCTTCTTCTCTTTCTCTTTCAAAATGATTGAAACAGACCCAGAAGATACACGTGGCTATCGAACCAAGAGTAGACAGCGACGAGTGACTGAGAAAGAAGAATTTTCATCTTCTATTTCATGGCCTATTATACTGGCTATTATACCCACATTGGGTGCATTTATAGCAGGAAGTGCCGAAGTATGGAGTGATTTCATTATGATCTTATTGATACTATACTATATTTATAAGTGGATTACTGGTAAACAGAAGAGAAGAAGTGCATACACCCATTAACACTTCTTATTCTAGTACCTTGGTCTTATTATGAAGGTGCAAGGGCTCGTCGTATGATCCATTCGAATACACTACACCACCAAGCAGGCTTGGACAAGAAGAAGAATGAACGTGCTGAGCTGATCAAGGAAGAACTGAGGCGACATGAACTTATTGGGTTGATATGGGTTATTCTGTCGCCTGGAATAGCTGGATATACACTCCAGTACAGTCGATATTTCCTCAGTAACTATGATAAGTATGTGAGTTCATTCAATGTGACAGTGTTTGTGTTGGCTGCTTCACTTAAGCCCTTGATCCATATCATGACACTGTTGAAGGAGAGAACCATGTTCCTGCAGAGTGAAGTATCTGTGGATGATAGTGAAATCGAGTTATTGCAGAGGAAGATGGATGTATTGGAGGAGGAATTGGAGGGATTGAGAAAGGCTGTTGCAACCAAAAGAGATCTGGGACAAGTAAATAATAACACAAAGCATAATATATTACACACAAATAGATACACAAAGAGTAGAGAATATAACCATCACACACACATATATCTATATATACATATTTAGTGTGTGTATTTATTACCTGTGTGTATCTCTCTTATCGTCACTCACTCACATACAACCCATCCATATCCACTCACAACTCTCTCACACTCTTCTTTTGTTGTTGTTGATTTTAATATAAAAGTATAAATTTAACCTTAATTTCCATAGGTTGCTAATGGACTGACACCTACCATCCAGCAATTATCGAAAGCATTCAAGAGAGTAGAGAAGAAAGAAGACTCTCTACGCACCTGGTCAGAAGAGAGATTCCAGGCCATTGACCACAAAGTACAAGACTTCGATCAGTTCATATTCTACACCATTGAACAGGATCAACGTAAATCAGCACAGAGGCTACTTGTGACACTCATGTTCTTACCCATCAATCTCACCTTCTGGGCTGCTAAACGTATGACAAGGCTATTACCCATTCCCCGTGCCTTATTAGGCATCACCACACCTCGACACAAATCAAGACTTACCCACCCAGAATTACCTTCGAGTAGTAAGAACACGGTAAAGAAGGCGGGTATTTAATAACACAGACACACACACAAATCATTATTATTATTACTATTCCCTATTTTCATACTGTTGAACTAAATGCATCAATAGCAATAACGTATAATGGGCATCATTTCCTATATATAAATATCTATAAATCAATAAAAAGAGTACCGTACACCTTCTTGTTATTGTTTACCTGCATTATGTAATCCCCAGTGTTCAATATCAAACACATCCAATGTCTTCCCTAATGAAGGTGGATTATGTAGATTATCAATCAACGCACCATACATGGTATCTGTATTCAGCACATGCAACACAGCTGACTCATCCACATTCAACGTATTCTCTCCATCCACTGTTGGCCACTGAAACTTCATTTCTTGCAGGTACTTCAGATCACTCCTCAGTCCATGCCCCACCAACACAAACCCGCCGTCTCGTTGGCAGGCCCAGTCCATGTCTTTTCTGAGCTCGATCAGGGCTTCTTCCAGTGTACACCATACAGACACACCATATTGGAAATTGAGTTTTTCATTCGACACAAACTTCCCATTGGTCAGGTGACGATAATCACTCATCATATAATGCTGGTCCATGAACTGATCTGTACGAGAATCATACATGGACCATCCGAGTTCAAGGCAGATCGAGTGGTCGGATTCGTACGCTTCAATGTCTAAGCTGAGCAACACGCATGATGGATGGGAGACTAAGTGTGCAGCCAGCTGAAGCTCTTGTTTGGCTTCCAACAGTTTGTGGCGTGCTGTGTTCTTTCGTTTGGCATCTCTTTTGAGTTTAGTGAGGATATTAGGGTGAGTGACAATGACTGAATCGATGATTTCGTAATACTGAGGAGTCACCGCGAGTTCATGGGGAGAAGGTGCAGATGGTATGTGGTGTTGAATACGTGAGAGTAAGTGTTTATAGAGTGTGTGGCTCATGACCACTTGATATTCCCCTGTATGATGAGAAAACCCTGTTTTTGATGTGTTTAATGGCTGACGGTTGTTCATGGAGTTATATTTTTTATTGTTTACCTAGGGCGAGTGGTAGATTATGACCTGGACCTTTCTGCTGGAAGAAATGAGAAGTGTGATAGAAATCATCAAATTGGTGCTTGGCTTCTGGTCCATAAGAAGAGTAATGAACTTTCCAACTCGTATACACTTCGTCCCAATCTACACAATAGTCTTCCATTCTTTAAGAACAATGAAAAAGAGGGGAGGGGGAAATAAAAGAGAGCCATTATAAATAATTTATTGAATTCTTATTGGTTCGCTTTGGCCCATTTATATAATGCTTTATGTTCTCTTTGTATAAAGGCAATGTTGATCTTTGCATGTTCAACAGCCAAGTTCAGTCCACGTTCATAGTTGGTAGTGTCCTTTGTTTTGAAGAACTGATGTAGCTGGTCGAGTTGATCTTGATCTGTGATATCTGAAATTAAAGCAGACACTGAATTGCTCAGTGCACCCATTGAGTTGACATATTTAGAGTAGAATTGGTCGTAATGAACCATAAAGAAATCAATCAACAGTGTACGTGCATGAATGTTGGTTCCTAGTCTGAATAAACACTCAGGAAACGAAGACAATGTTATTTTTTTTTTCTACAAAGAACTTACGCTTTCGTGATGTACCATGAATCTTGGGTCTTCACGCGCTGTGTATCAAATATGAGATCCATGGTCTTCTTGATTAACTTCTCACTCTTGATGTAATACCCAAGACAGGATAAGGCAGATACACGTTGGTCCATAGGAAAGTCACTGGATTGGTATATCTTGAATACACTGTTCCACACGTTCTCTTCTTCTTCCTCATCGTGTGCGTATTTCAGTACAGTCAGATAAACAGCCGATCTGAGATCAGCAGGAATCTGGTCTCTGTCTCCGTTGATGAATGCCTTGAACCTGGATTTACATTCACTCACTGTAGTGGGGTTACCTGATTTGCCTGATTGAAGAATAGCCAGTATACGTAATTGGCTGTCAAAGAAGCTCTCATTGTCTCTGTGCCATCCAAGTTGGGTGAAAATGGGTGTGAATATTCTGTCACGCATAGATTGGAGACTGGATAGGACGGTGTCGTATTGTTCAAATGGGACAATGACTCGATTGAGATCCGTACTTATTTCAGAGAGAACACTGGGAGAGTATATTAGGTATATATGTGCACGTATGTGTGTATAATATACTCACAAGTAATTGGATTCATTCTTGAATGCATTGATGAAGTTGAGTAAATCAATGGCAAAGGTATCTCCACTCATGGTAAGAGCACTTAAATCAGATAGGATGCCTATTCTGTCATTCGTATTAGACAAAATACCTTCTTTTGTGCCTAGTTCAAGTACAAGTCGGTTCAATAGTTCTGTTGAATAAGATACTCTAAATAAAGAAGCTTGGTCTTGGTTCAACTTGATAGGCACCTGTTCAGGTACTTGAATAAGCTGGGATTCATTCTTTATAGTGATCATCTCTAATTTGCCAGGTACTTGGATTCTCAAAGGAACCCACCATACAGTACTAGAATCCCAATTGAGTGAATCTTCTTGTGTGTGTGTATGAAAGAACACTTACTCATCCTTGTTATGTCCTGTTGACAAGTATCTTGATTGTGTCACTCTTATCTGACTGGGTCCTTCCAACTGCACCTTGACTACAGGATACTAACATAAAAACATAAGCTCATGTATTTCAGTCAAATCAACCACCCTTTACCCCTGTTTTCAATATCCATGTATTCGTCAATTCAGACACATTCTCTCCTCCCTTCACACTCAATGCATCCCATAAATCAGAAGAAACCGTATTCCCAAACTTATGTTCCGTCAAGTAATAGCTGACTCCCGATAAGAAGGCATCTGGACCTAACCAAGAGAACAACATACGAATCACACTTCCTCCTTTCTCATAAGAAATAGCATCGAATATCTGGTGTATCTCATCCGGACTGTTCACGGCCACTTCCACTGGATGAGAAGAAAGAAGACTATCGAGTTCAAGTGCTCGTTGCATGGACTGTTGTACGAAGAGTGTCCATATTTCCCATTCAGGAAATAAATGGTCGACTGCATACCATCCGACCCAAGTAGCGAATCCTTCATTTAACCATAAATAGTCCCACCATTCCAATGTAACCTTAAATGGCGTTTGTAAGTTAGAGATAAGGCAATTTGTGATAGTGGTCTATCTTACCAGATTACCGAACCATTGATGAGCCAGTTCGTGACATACAGTATAAGCAACTGATCTCTTATTAGCAAATGTGGACTGCACAGGATCATATAAAAGCTAACAATAAAGGTAAGTATATATTCTATAGAGATGAACATCCGTATACACATTACTGCTGTTGTTCTGTAAGTGACAAGGCCCCAATTCTCCATGGCTCCAGCATCAAAATCAGGTATGGCTACTAAATCCATTTTAGGCAATGGATAAGGTTCATTAAACACTTTAGCGAAATACTCAAGTGTTTCCGTTGCCACATCTAGAGCATGACGTCCTTGTTCAACTAATCCGGGTAATGTATACACACGAGTTCGAATGGGTTTTCCGTTGTGTTCACCGGATGTCATAGATTCAATGTATTCAAATGGCCCAACCACAAATGCCAAGAGATAAGTACTCATCATGGGTGTAGTTGCATAAGACACTGTCTTAGTATCTGTGTTGGTATGTTCAGACACAATGTTCATATTGGAGAGTGCTGTTAGGTCTTTGGGTACAGTCAAAGTCACATCAAAGGTGGACTTAATCGCGGGCTGATAGAAATATGTGAGTTGACTTATGATAGATGTCTATTTTCCCTCTACTTACTTCATCCCAACACGGAAATGCTCTTCGTGCATCAGCAGCTTCGAATTGTGTAGTCGCCAAGTACCTAGAAAAATACAAACATGAATTTCCAATTATATACATACACACACACACACACACATACTTTATGTCTCCGGCTGTATCTGTGTAGGACGATCGGTAGAATCCCACCATCTGATCATTCAAGATTCCCTTGTAGTGTATATGGAGTTCTGGCTGAGACTCTTTCTTGAACACAGTATCAAATACAAATGTCACTCGATCCAGTGTGTGATCCAATTGAATATCAGTTGCTGTGTGCCTACTGGATACTCTTTATTAATGCAACAACAAAATAGAATAAACGCGTATATCAGTTCCAACGCTTACTTTGTTTTATCAACGATCATCACTACAGATTCAAATGTAATCTCCAATGCATTCAATGTGATATTCGATGTCTCGTTATTCACATACAAACTATAAAGTCAACATGAGTCATCTAAACTATGGAATAGACTCTTATTTACTTTATTTTGACAGTGCCATCAAAGTCAAATGTATCTAAATGAGGTGCCAATTCAAGATGATAGTGTGTGGGATGGACATGATTGGGTAATATCTGTCTCCCTTCTTTGATGATCGCAGATACCGTGACTTGGTGGCTACTGTAATACACAGCTAGCATCAATGGAAGTATAATCCATAAGCCATATCTAGACCAAAATGATTTATCTGGTTGTGAATCCACCTTTGAATCCACCTTTGAATCCACCATGAGAGATGAAGATATAAATAATGAAATAGAAGGAAGGAGAAAAGAGGGGAAATTTATATTCAATCAACCGGAGTGTGAATATTGTTATGCAAAAACTCATGTACTTTTATTTCGTGCACATACAAACACTTTCATTCCATATTTCATAGGACAAGTAATCGATGTTTGATAAGTGATGGTTTGATCAGGCAACATTTGGAAAGAATATCTTCTTAATAACATCACAGCAGCCACAATACTCTCCAATATAGCCAGTCTTTGACCTGGTTAGTATAAAAAGATTAAGAATTGAGGGTTAGATATAAATAAGCACTTTACTTACCTAAACATGTTCTTGGGCCTACATTGAATGCAGTCCATTTGCTGTCTGATTCTTGTTTGAGTGTACCGTTCTGATCGATCCACCGTTCAGGGCTATAATCAGAAGCATGTGGACCCCACAATTGAGTACACCTGCCTTGAGCATACGGAAACCAGTCAACATATTGACCTGCTTGAATGCGGGTCCCATCTGGCCACACGTCTTCATGAATAGCATACTTCTCATTTGCAGGAACAGGTGGGTACAGTCGAAGTGATTCATATAACCTAACAGAAAAAAATAGAATTGAGTGTGTTGCCTATCTTTAATGAAGATCATCCATATTTTACGCTGCATGCATGTACGTCATTTTACGTACTGCTTCATAAAAAGAAGGTGCATCATCTTCAATCTCATCAGTGATATGTGTGTTGATCTCTTCCATCATCTTTTTCTCTAGACGAGGATGAAGCATGATGTTATAAAATAACCAAGATAATGCCTGTGCTGTAGTATCACGGCCAGCAATTATAAAGTTGATAACAGCATCCCGGAGTTCCTCATCACTCAGTTTATTCCCATGATGGTTAGTTGTGTTCATGAAATGAGAAAGTAAATCTTTGTGTCCAGTTACATTATTTTCAATTTCCTTTCTTCTCTGTTGAATCACACTGGCTGCAAATGCATTAACAGTGTTGAGATGAGCACTTGTTGATTTTTTCCATGGATGGATGGTTCTTGAAAGCTCAACCAGACATGTAAAAGGATTCATGAGTCTATCAAACATGAGTGCTTGAAGGTAATCCAAGGATTCGGCAAATGGAACTGGAGTGTCATTCAGAATAGCATCAATATGTACACCGAATCCAATACTTAAAAAATAAGTGAGTATGCTGTGTATGTGTGTGTATAATGAAACACTTACTGTACAAAAGAGTCAACTGTGAACTTGTATATCATCTCCTGGAAGTCAATGGGTGTATGATACTTTCCGGATTTAGTCAACACATGATCATTGAGTACCTTCATTTCCTTCACAAACACCCTTTTTGTTTCGAATTAAGTAAAAGTGGGGTGATACGTATATGTTACTTACTCTGTGAATATGTCTCTGAAGTTACTAACATTGAATATATGTGAGGCTGTCTTTCGCTGGTATTTCCAGTTCTCTCCGTTTGCTAAGAAGATACCGTTTCCAAATAAATCAGATAATTCAGCTTCATGCACTGGAGCCTTGGCATAATTCTTGAAATTGGCTGAAGAAAAGACAAACAAGAGATTCAATATATCTGTTCAAATGATATATTCACTTACTCTTCATGAAATACTCAATGTTTTTTGGATCGATAGTGATGATGGTGGATGGAGCACCTAGAAAGGCAAAGCCCCTATATGTAGAATATTATATTGGAAACAATGGAATGAATGCGGTATAGATATTTTACATCGTAAGCGTATTGTGGTCTTGGAACTCCTTATTCATGTAATCATGGTACTTGTTGATATTTGATAGCAAGCTATACAGTTTTCCTACTAGTGGATGTCCACGGGAGATAGGTGTACCGATAGGATGCTCTTGGAATACAGGTCGGTCATGGTATTTGACAGCAAGTAATAAGACAGCACTGAAGAATGCAATAGGAAGTGTATCGGGCATAAGAAAGAAAGATATGAAGTCATTTTTGATTATCTCCGGATCCTTTTAAGCGGTTTAAGTTTGGGTGTTTATATATAGAAGGTTGTGATACTCACAACGAACAGTTTACATGGAATTCATTGATGTTCTGTCTTCTACTTCATCTAAATACGATGGAACAATGTAAAAGACCTTTAACATAGATTCCAATTCAAACTCGCTGGGATAATTCTGCCACTGTATTCTTCTCTGTCTTTTCTCTTTTTCAAATATTACCATACATACGGTGATTTGGGTCATTCGGGTAATGAGAATCTCCTATGAACAGCACTTTCTCTTTATCCATGAATCTCTGTGTAGGGTTAGTAGTGCTTTTTTCTTTGTTGTACTTGCTGACCTTTCTTCTGCTAATCAGTTGATAGACAAACCGAATATCATAATATGAATTGCCTTGAGTATACTGTAACTACCACATGCGGATCGGGCCACACGTTGATTAGCCTCCTACTAAATAGTAATTAGTCACACAGTACTTCATCTGGGTATTTAGAGTATAGCTGTATTAACCACATCCAGAGATATATTAATGCTAATTGCTAATTATATCAATCAGTAAAGATCAGTAAATATATACGCTGTGTAGCCTTTATTAGCATCCAATGCATTAGTTGGTTGGAGGTTCTCCATAAACTTTCATTCAATAAAACTCACAGAAGAAATGTATTTGGGTTTCTATGTTATTGAGCTTTCTTAGCATGTATTCAAAAAGAGTGTGATTATCTCGCTTTTATCCATTATCATCTTCTTAAACTACTACTTGTTTTAAGGTTATTTAGTGCTTAATCATATAAATTAAATGAAGTCATTTAATGATACCAAATCAGGAAATATATATACTTGATGGGTATTGCATATACCGTATTTACAAATGTCTTTGGATTATAGGAAATTAGTGTGAGGTCCAGATTGCTCAAGTAATGCCACTTCTACTTGGGCTGATGGATTTGGAAGCGACTTCAAAGTTGACATTGTCTAGTTTAAGGTAGTATAGAAACGGATACATTAAGGCAGGATAGGATCAAATAGTTTCACCAAGCAAAGTTTGTTACATAGGAGGTCGTGTGGTATATATACTCCTAACCTCTCTTACGCCTCATTTTTACATTTCTTTTCTCTCCTCTGCATTTAATCAAAAGGTAAGCAATATATTCTTTTAAATATAGATACATGTTCTGATCATCTTGCCATCTAGTTTCTGCTACTATCAAATGTCAACTGCTTCTTTTCTTACTTAACTGCTCTCTCATGGTTCTCTTATCTGGTTCCAACTGGTCTGTATCTCCAATGATCCACATATAACAATGTTCTTTTTGGTGTGAAAGTTCATCGTTGTCCGTATAGATGTTCGTAGAGGTCATGATTGATAATTCCATAGTCTTGCTATCATTGATGGCTCGACTACGCGTGGTTGCTTGTCCTACTACCTACATGGCACCAAGTCGGACGTTAAAGATAGGGCCCCCACTAGGATGATACAGTCAGTGTGAATGGAATCCATTTATACAGCATCAAAGGCATTCAGTCATGGTAAATATAATTCAATATATGAATAATAATATGAATCCATTACTCACCTCACCAGTTTATACAGACAAAGGCATTGGCTCTTTACTCCACAATGGTCAATCATAATCTATCAAGCCTTATATTACCCCTCAAGTATCTGCTACTCATTCCATTTGCTGTTACTCTCTTATCTGTCTTCTCTGTATCTCCTTCTGAAGTGGTACAATGTGCTATCGGTGGATAGTCATTGCCGTCCGTATAGATGTCCGTAACAAAACATGCAGCCATATGTTGTATACACCAGTACTCATATGTCACTAGTAAATCCATGGTCGCATATAATATATGATATTAAGTGTCTTTTTATATGGTCTGAAGTGCATGGTAGCATGTTGTTGACCTACATGGTACCAAGCCGGACGTTAAAGATAGGGCCACCCCACTGAAGAGGATCTGACACTTATGCACAGCCATGCCTTCACATCTATTCCGTGTCATGTAATAAGTATATAACCAATAATAGTATCAATTCTAAGCACTTCTCATACATAGAAACATACATACAAGCCAATTCGTTTTTCCTAATTGCTCTACAAACAAGTTATTTGTCTTCTGCTTGCTCTCTATACGGGCTATCTTCCTTGATGGTTCTTCTAAATACAAAATATCTTCTCTTTGGAGTTGCTCTCTATTAACCATAAATTACATCGTTATAAATCACATAATCATTATACAAAATAAAGTCTCTTATATGACATGAGCCATCTACCCTCTCATCATTTTTCTCTTTTGAAACATGCTTCTCTACTTCCAAATTATAAATGGCTCAACCTTCAAACAGGAGATCCCAATAAATATAGAATGTTATGAAAGCTTCCACTTTAAGCTACCGACTTGAATCTGTTACCATGGCTGTATATAAAGCCTTGTCTATAACCTAGGAACAGTGATTCTTGTAACCTGGGAATAGCAACTCTTGTAACCTAGTTAGAGTTTTTTGGTTTATAGGGGAGCGGTAGCTCCATTTATTTAACGTCTGTAACACATAGAAAGCGGTGAAACGGACTGGGTATAAAATAATAAAATAATACATAGAATAAACAACTATGCCAAGGAGAGTTCAGCTTGTAGCTTGGAGTGTAGTTTGAGTGCAGAGTTGGAAACCACTTGAGATAGAAAAGGCTTGTCGTCAAAGGTTAAACGCCAATGAGAGGACCCAATGGACTGGAGACCACAAGCAAAGAGAGGAAATAGGCTGGGGTTACTTCCTTTGAAGAGTAGCAACTGGTGAAGGAATACTTCCAGTTGATGAGTAGTAATGAGAGGAGAGACATGGCCAGAAAAGATATCAATCCAGACAGAAAGAAGGCAAGGACAAGTGAAGAAGAAGTGAGACAGAGATTCCACAGTGGCAGTGCCATAAGCAAGACAACGAGGACAGTGTGGTGAGGGAAATTGTGTTGGATTGATAGTGTGTAACAGTGATCTTGTTGGTACCTTCTTATGTAAGATACGATACCAGATAGTGCTGGCAGGGAGAGGTATTCTTTGATTCCGGAACACAGTCCAGACCTCGGTAGGGAGAGGAGGTGCTACAGGAAGAAAGACAGAAACTAACTCTTTGTATTCCTTGATAGAACCATGATGAGATGGAGTGGGTGGAAAGAGTGCTGATTGATTCTCTACAAAGGGTGCAGGCAATAATATAGATCGAATGAAGGAAGAGAGATCCCGAGGGTCATCTTCCATACGAGTGACGGTGATTCTTGGAGCATGAGAGAACAACGCAAGAAAGAAGGGCTGAAGAATCAATTGGCTGCCTCTTAACCAACGAATGACCAGATTAGTGACATTGGGGAAGGAGATCAATTCATCTGGACGACGGAAGCGTACGACTTGTTCAATTGCGTCTATTGTGAATATATGAAGAGCCAGAAGTTTATGGACACCAGGGTGGTTTTGGAACAGTATACTTGGATCCATGAAAGAAGAAGCAGAGGAGAGATTGAGAGGACGAGTATGAATTATCAGTGCAGTAAATGGAAGTTGGAGGCTTGTATGAGCGGTGACATGACATTGATCAAAGTTACGGGGGATGGTGTCCATGACACGAAATATGTTACTGATGAAAGATAGAGAGGAAGAAGAAGGTTATATTGGGAGACCACAGAGAAGATCTACACTGGGAGAACAGCAGAGACCATCTATAGGAAGGGAAATTATTGGACGAGTATAACCAATGAAGAGTAGCTTTTAAATAAGGCAGAGAAGGACAAGAAATGGAGGGAAAATGTGTATCAGAAGAAAGAAGGGGCCTTAGCCAGCACCATTGCATTGCCTTCTGTTGTTTTACTAGATCGATTACTCCAAGACCACCAAGATGACGAGGGCTTATTAGCAATTCAAACTTGAGGAGTGGAAATATTCTATGGTTGATGAATTTCGAGCATACACTGCGGATCAGAGACAGCTGAGCTAAAGTAAAAGGAAACAGTCTCATCACATACCACAATCGAGATAGAATAAGAGTGTTCAGTTCAGTAACCCTGCCACGAATGGATAATGTACGTTGTAAATGAATCCGGCATGATTGTCTTCTTCTGAATCAATTGATTAAAGAAGAATGCCTTTTGCTTAGTAGAGGAACAAATGGGATAGCCAAGATATGTGAGTGGTGATGGAGATAGTCGATCATGCCATGTAATAATGCTATGAGACGAGAGAAAAGATTGCCATGAAGGATGAGGAGATCCAGACAAAGAGAGAGCATGTGTCTTGGTGAAATTGAGTTTAGCATTAGAAGCTTTCTGATATAAATCGACATTGTATTGTAAGCGGTGGAAATCGGTTTCATTCTTAAGGAATACTATTGTATCATCTGCATAGGCAAGTACTTTGACAGGTGGGAGGGTTGGTTTGAATTGACATTTGGAGGTATCGGTAGCTAATTGACCTTAACCTAGTTAGAGTAGTATGTGCACCCCGAGAAATATTAAAGACCAGTTCATTTAGATGGACACATACAGAATGAATCTCTTCATTTTTGATAATATCCCTTTTCTCCTCTCCCATTCTATCCACTCCTTTGAGTCGACCTTATTCTATTCATATAGTTTTGGGTAAAGATTAGTCCTCAACTACCCTCAGCAAATGACGGAAATCCTCATAGTCCATATACCTGTGTGTATTATGTTATGGCTGACAATCACTGTATATCAAATTTAACCCTTTTACTTATACAGCGTTTTTGGATTTGAGACAAAGAAAATGTTAATTATATAAATCGAAATCATCACAGAATATAAAAATATGTTATGTTCTTATGATTTCAGTTTGCCATTTTCTCTTGAATATACTCTGTTCGATATTTACACCATTGCCAAATTCCCTGTATGTGGGGACTGTAATAGTCAGTCTTATGAGTTTATGCCAGACTGTGATAGATATCAATACTAGCATTCATCCTCCTCATTATGATAACCCTGTTCATGACTGGCTGCACTATTTGGTGGCTGTGTACTTCAAATTTTCCATTTATGGCAACACACAGGATAATAATGGGAATCCCTCATTCATGATATTGAAATGGTTCGACTTAAGTAAGGATCGCTTATGTTATCAAACATCGATATAGTGTATGTTATAACATAAAGTAAAGTAACGAGGTAAATAAATAATATGTAAGAATATCAATCACTTAGTGTTTGTTACACATATTCCTAATAAACACACATACACAAACACGCTGTCCTCTCTCCTTCTCTTTTTTTCACTCTCTCTTCATCCAATATTCTCATACTTTAACATAACGCTCAAAAGCAACCAACAATCTTACAATAAAAGGCAATAATGATCACTGCAATGTACTTCATTACAAGAAAACACTCTCCATATTCATGATTCACGTTCAAATACTCACCGACAAAGACGAATAACAAGAATAAATACACAGGATAGACTGAAGAGTAAGTATCTACTGGTACAATAAACAGAATACTGAAGTGATCAATATTCTGATAGACACTCACCTTCAAGCCAAGCAAGCAAGTCAATGATATACAACACACTGCCTATTTCCTTCAAGCCATATACACACTGTATTATTATTTATCCTCTATATCTTTATTTTTTTTATGTATGATACACTTGTTTATACCTCTATGGCTGTCTAGACTGATGATCTGAAGGTGCATATAAGTTCTACTGACACTATGAATCCCTATTACTTGTTGGTCTGTCTTCTGGGCTGTGAATGAGCGTGTTGAATACTTTATTGTATTGGGTGCACGTTAAAGGATGGCTGTATGACTCTTTTGCTGCAGACCACTCATGTACAGACGTGGGCAGAAGGCAGCCAATACTGTAGTATGGAAGGTTGGGTATTCTGCGCTGTCAGGAATCCTTCCGCTGATTATTGAAGGAAGACGTTGTGCTAGAGTGAACAGAAGTGCCTTGGTTGGACCCTCTAGCTGCCATAGAAAATAAGCATAACGTAGAGTACATACGATATGGATTCAATGTAGTCTATCCATCTTATCACACAACACACTATATCATACACATTTAATACCATAACACATATAATCCAATTATACACACATAATGCCATGATACATATAATCTTATCATATATCATATAACCCACACACATCTAATCATAGCATAACATATAACCCACACACATACAATCTTATCATATATCATATAACCCAAACACATATAATCTTATCATATAACGCAAACAACATTATCTTGACGAAATAAAAGATAGACTTCATTTTATAAGTGGCATTTATTGTGAAAATTCTTAATACCGTATGGATGTCAATATTGAGATCACCTATAAACATTCACCGAGTAGACGTGATAAAGTGAGGCATGGGAGACACACGCATTGGTGATATTAAACATGAATGATCCAGACGTATCACATATTCAGGCTGTAATTACTCTCTGATCAAATGAAAATGAAGCGTTTTCAAGGCATATAGAACGGTCAAGACATATAATTGCAGTGCGTTGAGAGACAATAGTGGGTAATGATGGAAACATATAAAAAGAGAACTAGCCTATTTGGTTAGAAGTTGGTATATACTGGTTATGATGATCAGTCTCCTTTAAACATGGAATATCTGATTGTAATGATTCTTATGATTGTGTGCTGCGGGCTCTGATTCTTAAGGATCGATTGATCATTCTTTTTTTTTGAGGTGGGCTGTTGTGATGGAATCTAAGTTAGTGTAGTGAAAGCAGAAGCTTCTTTAATCGTAGCTTTTGTGTTCTATAACTATAATGAGAGCATTCAAAGTGGTAAATAGCATGTGTTTGTCATTCTTCTTGAGGGTGTCTATGTGCATTGACAATCGTAGTTCAATTGAGGCATATTTGGATTAAAGTCCACTTAAAGGCTCGTTAGTCAAATCACCATTTCCTTCATCATTAGGCTCATTTATTTCAATCATTGTTAAGTTTTACAGTTGTATTATCTGCAATAACTCTGGAAGTGCAGCTGCTTCAAGTCTACTATCTCTCTCGAGATCTACGGCATAGACAATGTGGTTACCTTGCACCAATAAGATTTCCTTGTCATCCTCAATTGTAAGCTCGCATATCCAGTAGTAGTATCTCTAATAAAATTATATGTCGAACTACTATCAGTGTTCTTAATAATAGTGTTCATTTATTCTCCTGTTAACATGATAGGTTATCAACTGTCTTATTCCTGCAGAAACTGAAATATGACCAAAATCCGGACTGGGTATACAATCTCCTTAAATTCACAAGACTTATGACGATGGTGGAATACCAGAGAAACAAAGCATTGCCATACCTCCAAGAATGGAATCTTTGGTAAAGGTTCAAAGGTATGACCGCGTGAGTGTGAATAATAAGCATATGTTGGTGAGAGGGCTATGGGATAAAATGATCCAATATGGTGTGTGGAGTAAGCTCACCAAACAGTTCCCTTGAACGGTATGTTTGGCATAGCTAATTGAACACAGGTCTTGACCTATGTAACATGTGATTTCTTATCCTGTAACAAAAAGGGGGTGATTACCTCGCTCTTATTCTCTATCCACTTCCCAAGTCACTACTTGTTTCAAGATTATTTAGTACTTGATCATCAAAAGGTCATATATATTAAATGAGGTACTTTATTGATACCAAATCAGGAAATATATATACTCCTTGATGGGGTATTGCTTATGTTGATTGTAAACGGAATAGTGATCCATTGAAGGGCCTTACAACATCATTGAAACATGTTTCTGCGATCAAGACCTGATATAACCGCACGATTCAACATATCACCACTCCTTCGCTTAGCCTTTCCAGCCACTGTTGTCAAATCCGTGATGACTTTGTTTTTGGTAATAATGTCTGTGTCAACGTGAAGATTGTCACTCTACTGAGAGTGTATGTTGGATCGGTTCGATACATTGTATGGAATTAGATAAATAAAGAACAAGAAGTGAAAGATGTAGCAAACCAAAGATTGTACACTTATACCCTGAAGTCTTTATTCTAGTTATCATATAGTGTACACCTTTTGATATTATCTCAAACACAGATGCCATATATCATGAAGTACAATACGATAGATTATTCAATACAGTACATATGTCCTTATTGTGAATCCTATCATTACACATGCAGCACAAGTAGACATAGTCAAGTATGAATAACTATGGAATAATACTATCTTTCTATTATAGAGTACCAGTCTACATCACCAATCATCTTCATCTTACTAACCTACTTTCATAGTGACTTTCCTTCAACTATTAATATACAAACAACATTCGAAATAGTCAACTCACAATCTCACATTCAGTCACTACTTATCAACTACAAGATTGGTTTATCCATCTGTAGAATAATCGATACACTTTAGAAGAAACTATATAAAAAGATCCTCTTCGATGTGATCTCAGGATTCTGGATCTTTATCTTTTTCTTATTGTAATTTAACTTTAATAAACTACACCGATTCTCACAGACTTACCTTTTTCTATATGCTTTCTTCCATTACCTAAGCAAACAGTGTAGATCAACAACGAGGATTAAGACCAGGATATCCACTATCTCCTCTACTTTTCAACCTCACTTTGGAACCTCTTCTGCCACATATCATAAATGACCCACCCTTTCTTGGTTTTAATATCTCACTTATATCTACATCCAACAATTACTCTTAACAGAGCCCATACCCTCTCAATAATATTAGATTTCTAGTATATGCGGACGATGTTTGTGTATTTCTCTTATTGATAGATAATCATCGGTATCTTCGACACCACCTCTTCAATTATAGTAAAGTATCCAACTCCAAAATCAATATCGATAAGACTGAAGTAATATTTCTAAACACTACCACATCTCTCGTATGGGTATCTGTTTTATCTGCTGATGGGATATCCAAGTATCACAATCGGTTATCTCCCACACCTCTTTTCTATCAGCTGTTTATGATGCATGGCAGGCAGCAGATACCTTTGATTCCTCTGAACCAATTAAAGCGTATTAAAAAAAGAAATGGAGGTGAAAATATTCCTTCTTTCAGAAAAAGGACAAGACCTGTAGACAAACAATTAGTATGGCAGAAGTAAACGATCAAAAAGAACAAGGTCCACTAACTGAGATTTTTTTCCAAATATATATTCTTCACATAGAAGTTTTTTAGCAGGTTTTTATCGAGCTCAAGTTATGATCACCAAACAGTACAATACAAGTTTTTTTTTATTTATCATACAAAAAAAGGAGGATTCAATAAAGTAGACTAAAACAAGACATCAACTGTTAATAAAAAGGAGGTATCTACATACTGGTACGGGGTAATGATTAGATATATCATTAAGACACTCATATTATTACTGGATTGCTGTTACAATAACACCTGCCTTATGTAGCATGCCCATTTCAATAATTATACCCTCGTATGGATTAGCTACTAGAATCCATTATTCTGAATTGATTTAAATCAAGTTATATATCTTTATACTGAAGAAAGAGATGAACATATTCAAAGAAAGCATTAAAAAAAGAGCACTATGATTTATTAATTGATTTATTTCATGGGTAATCTCTGTTATAGCTCGCTCAGTACAAATCCCTCAACCACTGCTTAGGGTGGGGGTAGTGTGAGCAATGTCATGATCAGACTGTGATGAAGGCAGAGGCGCAGTATCATTAAGGGGATACCCGATGTGGGAGTAGTGCTAGTGGGAGTAGCTATTCCAAAGCTTATCCTTTTGAAAGAATATACCACCAAAGTGCCGTCTTAGTGTTGGGCTGGGTGGATGGTGAAGGGCATACCTTCAATAATAAAGCCATTCTCAGCATGGGTGTTAAATATGGGAATATTAACTTGGCAGTATATGGACGGGACTCAACAAAAGGAGAAGGTTTATTAAATATGTTTTGAATCAGTTTATATCTTTCGCATTAAAGTGATTATAACTTCACTGATTTCGGAGTAGTAATTTGATTTTATGAGTGAGGACTGCTAAGATGGTTTATATTGATGTCTGTATACAACACCATGGCTTTAAGAGCTATTTGGTGTAGTCACTGGCAATATATGATTGATAAAGTACCTTGCTTGCCTGATAGAATAGCCTTAGAACTTTTAAGAGCTTAAATTAGATATAAAACCTAGACATACTCCTCAATTTGACAATGTGACCTTTGAGAGTATTCTAAATAGGCCATTTTATTTAGCTGCTCTTTCTTCCTCTTTTTCTTCAGGAACCTACACACAATGAATACTGGTAAGCATAGAGATGACTAGTAATCATGGTAAGATGACAAAGGATAGAGTGAGATGGATACCAATATACTCTTCTCTTCTTTATTGTTACTCTATTTACAATCAACTAAGCCAAGCATTACTCCCTAAATGTCTCAAATTAAGGTTCTTGAACACTGCACCAGATGTGGTATTTCCCTTGATGATACCTCTATTCTCTTTTGTGAGAGATGTGTATCCGTAAGTGCTTTGATCAGTTATAATAGGCACAGTTATACTTACCTTTGCCTTATTTATATAAACAGATTACCACATTTCTGAATGGCACAGAATAAGAGTACATGTTCTTGGCAGTTAAATTCCTAAGGTGCCATGCTTTACACTGGAAGGCAAAGAAGACTATGAGTACTTTGGCAAGTCCTAGATACGAATTGTGCTGTAGGCAAGGAAAGGTGGTCCTTCTTCATTTACAACACCCACTTCCTGGTCAATTGGTATACTGGACAACAAAAGAAATCTAACCACTTTTGAGCAACATTTGCCAGTTCAATGCCACTTTTGCTTTCACCTTGGTTGGAGCAAGCAACGGAAATGCAAGAGAAAATAGGAGCGGTATATCTGTCTTTAAAATGCAAGGAGAACTCTATCCTCTCCAAGGTCCCTTTGGGTAATACTGGGGAAAACCCCTCTTATTCTCCTTTGTACATTTCTGCGATAAGTCGTTTGTAAGAATGCATCTATATGCATAAGGTTTTCCAATGGAAATTATCTTGGTTTGCAATGAGTGCAACAAGCCCAACATACAAGTGTGCGTGATGGGCTGTCAGCTCAAAAAAAAGATTTTGGGTTTTTGAATCTTAAACTTTTGAACAAGTTTTTGGATGTTAAAATCTTAAACTTTTGAGCAAGTTTTGAAAAGACACGATGTCCGAGTATGTATCCTTGAACAAGTCTTTACTCACTTACTAACTTTGCTATTCTTTTTGAAATACGTTTACTGATACTGCTGGTCACTCTACTCCTTCCTCACAGGCTGGTCTTGGCGTTGGTGATACTACCCCTACCCCTGATTCTTCCTCACAGGATCATCCAGGCATTTCTCACACTACCCCTACCCCTAACAGTGATTGGGTGCGTAGCACTCTCAAGGCCATTGATTAAATCACTACTGAAATAAATGATTTGGAGAGGAGAAGGATACTTCTCAGGAGGTCTTTGGAGTAAATTCCTTTTTTCACTTTCTTCTTTGATATTTTGAAATACAACATTTTTTTTGCCTATTGCTTTAATAGTACAAATGTAGACCTAAAACAAAAACAATCTAGATGCTTAACTCAAAGGTATCCATATGTACATATTGTATCTAGTCATTGCACCCTATTGCATTAAGACCTAAACATACGAATTTTAACTTGATATAACACGCACAGTGAGTTTAGAGGAGACTGATTCAGATAGGGTGGTGATTCGTCTAAATTATGTATTCATTTTTACAAGTAAATTTCTTTCTCTTCAGTTATAAAGAAGTCTGTTTATATTTTTATTACCCACTTTGGAAGTTCTGTCCAGGCCAAAATATCGGATTGTCCAGCTAACATGTCTTTTGTCCGGTCATATGAAGGCTATATAAAATGCCACAAATTATCTACTTGTAAAAGTTACTTGGAAGCTAACTTATTTGACTTGGTAAATTTTGGTGGGAGTTTGTTAAAGCCAGAAATGCTTAATTTATGAGAGTTTAAAGAAGACTTAAGCATTTGATTTATGAGATTTTGATAAGAGTTTATTTATTATAAGTAGAATGATCTTTGAGTGTTCAATGTTCGAAAATGTGAGCTGTACTTATCTTTCAACTGTTGAAGTTTTCTGAAAGAGTTTTCATACTGTTGAAGTAACTCTTGTGCTTCTTCGTTGTCAATGTATGTCATGGTAAGTAGATCATTATTACTATAATGCGCATCCTTTTCCATAGTTGACAGCACTGCAAAACAAAGAGAGTGGTGGTGCTGGAAGAAGAAGCAGTGTGTTGTATAATACCTAGTAGTGTCTACCACTCTAGACACTATCCAACCATGTCTTATTGGTTCTATCTTCCTAATCGATAATGACCTATAAACTGGATCCTTCATATGATCTCGTTAGGTTAATTCATTATGTTCTTAAATATTATTGTACATCCGCTTAACATTGACTTTCCTTGAACTATTCAGTACCGAATATCAGGAATACCCAATAGAGGATCCACAATCTATTTGAGAGCAGTTCTGATCTATCTTAATGTCATATCCAGATAATCCTCTCTAGTTATCGTTTATCCCTATAAACGTTTACTCATAACTACATTTAATAGGTTCACTACATTGAACAAGTCATATAACATGGATCATAGTTTAACATTCATCGATAGTTTAGCCTTATCTCTTTTCTTATAAATAGTCTTGTTGTTTTCTTAATTAATAAACAATCATCTTACTCTTGGTCTGATTACTTTTATCGTTCCTTCCTATTTTATTACGTTTGTATACTCGTATACAACACAGTGGATGAAGGAACAGCATCACTACGTCTATTGACTCTACTACTGTTGGCAACAATGGTATTATCAATTGGAGATACGTTTAATGATACATTTGCAACTAAAGAAAACTCATCTACACGTAAACTTAAGAGATGCATATGTTTACCAGCACGTTGATGTCTTCTATAATAGAAGTAAAAGCGTGATCTGACTTCATTACTTTCCTCTACAAGAATAAAATACAAATTGCTATCCAAAACAAAAGACTCTACCATTCAGTTGCCAACTTCTGTTATAATCGACTTCTTCAGTAGAACCAGAGTGACTGGTAATCATCTCAGCACGTCTTTCAACGATAATTGCTTCTACTGTAAGCTGTAATCTTCTTCTCTCTCTTCCATCTACATTCATAGTTTCATGATTGACCTCTACACAATCATAGTCATCTCTGTAATAATATTCTACTTCTTCAGTCAAAATAAATATCAATCTATGCATACCTTTGCTTCTTGATCTTCCGAGAAAAATAGATTTCAGTTGATTATGCCATGATTCTATATAATTGTTGGTGAGAATATGAGAGAACTCAAGGAGATGCTATTTCTACTCCAAACATTATACTTAACTGCATTGCACCAATTTGCTCTGAAGTTAGTAATAAACTCTGGGTGAGCACCCTCGTATCTAGCGATAAATTCATGGATTCTAAGGTGGAAACGATCTTTGTCTTTCTTCAAATAGAGTAATCTTGAGATGGCTATGAACTTCAATTCTCAGGATACGACTATCAGCAGGTCTTCCTCCAGACTTTACCTTTAAAGCAATTTGTCTGTTCCAAGCTTGACTGGTGTGAAATAAACAGTATTGAATTGAACACCCAGGAAAAACATTATTGATAGCGTTGGTTTCTGAGTCACTGAAATCAAAGGTAAACTGAGTTGGTTCTACCCTCAATCCTTCGTCCTTCAATGATTTTAACTATTGGACAATAGGTCCAACAGAATGATCATTGGTAATCATATAATTACAGGGAAAGCCACGACCGAGGATATCATCTCTGATGACAATGGTATAGAGGATCTCATCTCATCTTTTGGTAATGCAATGGGTGTCATCTAGCCAATAAGTCTTTACAGTAGAAAGTCTAGTCTTTTGGAAGGGTGAGACAAACCCAAGGGCAAACAATCTATCAGTGCCTGTATAGCTTTACAGGTCACCGCGAAAAATGTGATGGCCCTTGAGCTCAAGTTTTGTTTCAACCCATATTATGGTTGATTCCATATCATCATTATAAAATAGATAGATGGCCTAGCTAATCTAATAAAGGTATCTGTTGATATACATACATTAAAGTCATTTTTCAGTATAATATGTGTTTTTACCCAGGTAGTGATGTTGTAAATATTAAAATAATTACCCCTATGTTTACCAACACGACTGTAGCGCCAATGTCTCGAACCATTTCAATTCTGAGCTGTCTGGAAGGCATGGGAGGCGAGGCAGCCAGGCGATCCCTGATCTCCATCAGAGTCTTCTGGTCAAAAGCAGAGTACGGAGGTTGGTATTTCTATCATCAGGAACATGACCTTCGAGGCCTTCACGGAAAGAAGAACCAAAAACCTCAGGGTATCTAGTCCGGCACTCGAATTTCAGCTGTGCCTTACAGTTGCACTTCTTTGTTTCCTTTTGGATGGGTCGGTCTATAGCCACTGACACATAAGCACCGTTTTTATGGCATTTTCTCAACTCAGAAAAAAGCTTACGTTTCCTTACTGTTAAGAAAGTACGAGGAAGCTTCTTGGATTTGGAGATAATCCAGCTTACGGCACAAGCTTCTTCGATCTCAGAAAGACATTCTTTCCAGACTTCTTTACGAACATAGACTGCATCCTACTTGGGCGTCATAATATCGGTAAACTCAGATGTTTCAAGCACATTATGAATACCAATCAGGCTAACAGGGTGATTAGCATGTTATTTGATTGAAAATATGAAGAGTACCTCGAGAAAATCGTGTTAAATCAGAACAGTAAAGGATGAATGAGAAAAGGTCACAGGAAATACCGGACAAATTGATTCAACCGGACATCAAGCTTCCAAAATGGGTAATAAGTAAGGGATTTCCATGAAAACCGCCTATGGAGAATTAAAAGCCCGCAATTAGAGTTAATTTATTCCCCGCCCTTTTAATTAGAAAACCGGCCTTTGGTGTTGATTTGACTGTATTTGAGCCCCTTTCTTATTTATTTATTGTTTTTTTGCTTCTCTATTTATTTATTTTAACACATGAGTTCAGTATTCTTTAGACACAACAAGAAGAAATGGAGTAAAGTAGACACGTCTAATGACCACCTGACTCCATTAGAAGAAGAGAACAAACCAGTCGACAAAGACAACAAAATAGAAGCAGAAGATATAGACGAGAACTTCTTCTATAAGCATATTATTACCCACTTCCACAACTTATTTTGTGAAGCAGCTATCATATGTATTCCACACTCTAAATCAATAGCAGGCCTTGTCATCACTAAAGACATTATTGGTAATGATGCCAGTCTATTCCTAACTCTTCTCATTAACACACATTCTCTTTCTACTCCTATAAAGAGTCTCATTGCTTTCTATCCTCTCCTTATTATTATGGTCAATATGTGGCTGCTAAACAAAAGAATAAAATTATTGAATTAGATATTCCTATCATCACTACTATATCAGGTAATATAACAATACATAGAATATATACAGCTATTCATTGCTTCTCATAGGCTTCAAAGAGGTGAGAACAGTCAATATACTGTCTGAAGAGTCTGTCTATATCAGAAACAAGAAAATAAGACTCTTGCTAATCAATCGACTCTTAGAAGGAGAACCACCTGTAAGTAGAACAGAGTATATATGGTTGTTTATACTCACTCTCTATACAGAAATACCCACCCCAACAACTACCCTTTCATATACCACCAGAGCGTAATTTTAGAGCGTAAGTAAAAATAGGACTAAGTATATATATATATATATACACATTCACACACATATATATAAACATTCACACACATATATATATACACTCACACACACATATATATACACTCACACATATATATATACACTCACACATATATATATACACTCACACATATATATATACACTCACACATATGTATACACACACTCTTTCACTATGAACTCACTCTTCTGCTCCTTTTATAGTGACTTGGATTTCCTTAATTTATTCAATGAGAATCAACCAGCATTGCGTGAATTACATAATGCTGTCCATGAATTTACAGACACATTTGTATACATCAAAGGCTATAATCGTATTACTGTAGAGAGGATTCAATTGATCTATATGAACACATACAATGTAAACTAAGAGATACAGTGTACATGTTGATATCTACTGACTACTATCTATAGACCATTCTACAGAACAATTCACTGCTCAGAAGTTCATGCCGTGCACCCTCTGAACATCATCTCTTTCTTGCCTTGATTGAGAAGTAAAAAGATAATAATAATTGCATTGATCATCTGTTCATAATATTCATTGTGTTTCTTATTAGTGTGGTGATGGGATTACTGCATAAGAAGATATGGATTCAATCACTACAATCACTACTGGCTTCAAATGACAGTAAATTAGAGGTACTCTCTTTCCACTACTCCAATGTCACACTCGCCCAGTACTCGCTTCGATATCCAATATCAGAGATGCCTATCAGCTGTTTCAGTAAGGCCATCATGAACTTCAAGAGACTGGATTCAGATTCATGTGGATCACCCATCCTGAGATCACAGCAAGATTCTATTGCAGTCACTCCATTGGAGAAAACAGCTGTATTGAAGTCGACACTTGATCTGATATCATCTGCTGTTCACGACTATGCAAAGGATTTTGGGAATGGACACAGTGGTAATGTGTTTGATGTGATTATGAGTGATTGTTTACTTACTCTTTTCTCTTAATAGACACCTCAGTCACATCAGATGAGATGATACCATTATTGGCATTTGTGATTGTTCAGAGCTGTATTCCCCGTATAGCAAGCACACTGTATTATATGCAGTATTATAGGCTGGCCAGAATGATGGAAGGTTCTGTTTATAGGTATTTCTTTTCTCTTTTAGTTTAAATGACAGATCATTTATTACTATTCTTAGTTTTGCCATAACAACCATGAAGGCAGCGTGTGAATATTTGAAGGATGATCCACTTGGATTGCATGATGGAAGTTCAGCTACTTCTGTCATGTCTTCCCCCTCATCAGTAGGTACATTATCCCATCACCTCATACGTACTTGATCCACTTCTTTTGGATCTTCTAACCCAATCAATATTTACAGTTAGTGCACAATTCAAGCAACACAGAAAGACCCAGAGTGCAGATTTCTATGGGCTAAATCACGCTGATTATGATAAAGACAGTATCGAAGTATTGAATGGAGAAGACCCTCATGGCAGTCGACGTAATTCCACCCTACTGAGATCTCATATCGTATTACCCTATCCCCGAGATTACCGTAAGAGTCTAGATATGCCCGACAAATGGATGATCTCGACTCCTCCCACTTCCTCTCACACATATGCCAAATCCAGCCGAAACCTGGGATCCTCCAAACCACTCATCTCTACCACATTTCCCTCCATCTCATCCCCTTTTCCCATCGATCTTATGACAGATAAGAAACCTGCTACTGATCCTGTATCCGAGTACCATAATCGACATCAAAGTGTGGATTCGCCTCGTCTTGGTCGGTCCTTGAGTACTTCAACTACGATCAAACAACCTACTGTTAAACCACCCACTGTCATCAGTATCAGAGACAGGATTTCATTTGATGGGATCAGGAGACCAGCATCTATATGTTGTGATACCAGGTCATTTGATAGTACAGAAGATAGATCAGAAAAGAGAGAGGAATCATTAGGTGATTTCATTGGTGGACTCACTAAGATTGAAGGTGATGTGGTGGGTTCATTTTCATCTTATCGTCACATCTGAAGAAATAAACAAAAAATAAAACAAAAACAAAACTGTACGAGATAATATACTTGATATGTTATTGTATCTTCGAAATAGTTCAAATAGACTGTTGTACCAGCAATTTCCAGTATGGGTTCATATGTTCTATTTTTATAGGAAGCTTGTTCTATTAAGACAGATACATGATATTCGGGGGAATGAGTAGCAAACTGATGTGATTGGGAAGGTGTTTTTGGTATCCTTTTCTATGAATAAGAGAGGTAAAGGTGTATCTGGTTACCATGTCAGTATGAGGTGCATTCAAAGTTTTCCGTTCATCTTCAAAGGCTCATACAATATCACGGTAAGCACATTTGAACACATGCAAGATAGGTGGTCATTCGTGAAGATCAATCGTACTCAAGAGAATGTAATGGTTGTACCTGATAGATAAATGCTCTATGTGGTTTCAATTTGTATGATGTTACTGACATTGATGACAAGGCTTAGGAATATAATGAGGACAGCTAGATGGTTTCATGGCCAGATTTATTCAATGGTAGCCTGCAATACTTGCAATATATGCAGCCATCCTATGAGAGTCAGGATACATTTGAGAGTGATTTAAAGTAACAGAACTAGCGAAGGGACGTCTAGTAAAGCATATATCGGAAGAGAACCAATTTTTAAAATACTCACATCCCCCCACTTTCCCTTGATCTCAGAAGTACTTAGAGCAATAGCACACACCCCCTCTATTGTAAACCTCTTTCCCAAAAACAATGAAGATTATAGATGTTTAGCAGTGACATTCGTGATTTGTTTATTTGAGCTGATTTTAAGTTTATCCAAAAAAAACAAACAGTTAAGAAACAGATAAAAGAAAACTAGAAACATAATAATGTCAGTGTCTATCCACAGGGAGTTCCTCATTGAAAACTTACTTTATTTCTTCTTGGAGACACCGACAGTACGTCCACGACGACCAGTGGTCTTGGTATGTTGACCACGGACACGTACACCCCAGTAATGACGAAGACCACGATGGGCACGAATCTTCTTCAAACGTTCGAGATCATCACGGTACTTGGTATCAAGTACGTTGGAGATGACTTGAGTTGATTTACCGTCAACAATATCCTTTTGTCTATTAAGGAACCAAGAAGGAATCTTATATTGAGCAGGGTTCTGAAGAATGGTGACAATACGTTCTAATTCTTCACTAGATAATTCACCAGCTCTCTTGGTAAGATCAACATCGGCCTTCTTACAGGCAATATTGGCGAAACGGCGACCGACACCCTTGACTGATGTCAAAGCGATCTGAATCTTAGTTCTACCGTCAACGTTAGTGTTGAGAAGACGAAGAATGTGCTGGAATTGATTCTTCTCGGGGACGACAAGAGACTACATGAATAAATAAAAAGAGAAAAAAGAGAAATAAACAATAAGAGTTAATCCATCCATTCCATCCATGTTGTAGGGAAGTTCTTCCATCCATATTCTCCCCCACACGCTCTATATAAACATAGTGTCTGTCTTATTTACCATCTTTTACTAAAAGGGAGGTTTCTTTAATCACTTCACGGATGGATGTCTTTATTAAAAAATTGGAGGAGTTAGGAAAAAAAAAGGGGTGGGTCGGAACACACAGATCACATGACATAATCTCCCGGACTGTCTACGATCTTCTGTAATGTAGCCTGTATTTCAGTGAAGGAAGTGAAGGGAATGAATGGAATATGTTCACGAACACAATAGAATTCTAGATCACAGTCTTTACGGGCAAAGAGAATATCAGCATGTCTAGCAGCTGAAATATCAGAGACACCATCACCGCAGAACACAAATATGGAGTCCTTAGGGGCCACAGCACGGGCATCAAGCAAGGCTATAAAGGGGAACAGTGAGTGTCACTAGAGTTTTTTTTTGGCCCTTTGTTTATTTTTACCTTTGGACTTGTCATGACCGTAATCACTATATGGAAGTGTCAATAACTCACTCTTTCTCGTTTTTATTCAGTTACCTGTCATCTCTCCATTGAATATGCCAACTTCTGTCTTCAATAATACCTCCATTGGCCACTAGTTGAATATCTTTTGCTTTATCACCCAAGAAATGAGATATCATTCTTCCTACTACAGGAACTAATCCACTATTATACACTTCAGTCTTCACTATTCATACTCTTTCCTCTGTTTTTTATACCTGCTGACCACTGTGATAGGAAACTTGTTTTCTCGGCAGTAATCAGTGAATGCTTCCACACCGGGATCCAACTCACAATCTAAAAAGTAAGTGATTAAGAATATCCTCTTCTGTTTTCCCTATATATATTACGTTGAAGATGCTCATTCCATGCTTCTTCTTCAGTCAGTCGAACACTATCCCACATCTCTTGAATGGCATCCCTTGGTAACACAGCCCGTCAATCAAAATGGTATTGCATTATTTATTCATTTTAATTACCTGTAACAGATAGTGCCATCCAGAATCCCATGTTCCAATTCTCTTCTTCTGACAGGTCCCATACTACGTTCATCATCAATCAACAACAGACCGGTATCTATAAGACAATGAGTTTTCTCTTCTATTTAAGTCGTGAAATGAGTTACCATGGAGACAGAGAGTGCCATCGAAATCAGAGAATACTTCAATATGAACCATCTGTATTTATTTTATTAAGGGGGGAAAGAAGAAAGTGAAAATGTCGGGAGACTCACTTCTTTTTAACTCAGTTGTTCTTAGGATGGAAAAAAATATGGTAATAGGATAGAAGCAATAGAAACAAATGTCTTGATCTATAGGAACACAAGATGAGTTCTATGCGTATTTTCCTCGTTGACGTCTGTACTCACTGAATATGTAATAAGTGGTCATGTAGTAGAGTGACTTGAACTCTGTCCAATCGAATTAACCTGCTCTCTGTCCTCATATTGAGATGATGGTGAAGTAATCTTGCATAAACACTTAGGATGAACGAGACTGTCTCTATACAACCTCTTCCACTCTCTGTAGCAGGACCCTCACACCAAAATTGAAAGAAAATCTTCTGCTACACAGTATTAGCTAAAAAGTACGGTCTGAAATTATGAGAAGAATTCTCTCTCATTGTTACCGACTATGCCTAAATAGTGTATGGAGATGTTCCAACTGAAGATAATTATTCTTTCCTTTGTTCGCTATCTTCAATCCCAAGAACTCTCTTGCCACACCCTATACGCTCACACTTCTGGCCGGTGATAAAGTGTTTTTCTGGAATATTTCTCAAATATTGAAGCATTAATAACTAGCTAAAGATAGCACTTCTGGCTTGATTTTTCACTGCGTATCGGGCTTTATCTGTTTTTTGAATATCACCATCATCCCATTTTACCCAGAGTATGTATATAGAAGATATAGAGATAGGAACCAGTCACTGCTTACCGCTACATACTTTTTCAGTGTATAAAATGTCCTGGATTTTATTTTGGAAAAAATACGTCCTCTGTTAATATAACAAGATTTGTTTCCTACTTGTGGTGACATTGGTCCTGTATTGATGTTATGATCTTAACAGCTGATTCATTGTTCTCATCTATCCAGCTTAACTAGCTTATCAAAATCCATTCTCATGGAAATCCTTCAGGACAACTCTGAAATACGGTTGTTGGTCAATCTCGCAAACTCAAAATCCAAGCTACAAAAACAACATTGATCGTACTCCCAAAGTAAAGTATATCGATTCTTCCTGTATATGCACAACTGGAACTGTTGGTAGAGCACCGAAACAAATACAAAATATAATAGTGGTTTCTTCAATCAGCAAGTTGATGGCATGATCAAGGTGAGGAATACTATACTTCCATGCAGGAATGCCAATGGGAGCAAGCCAGACAGCTAATTTTTTCAGGTGGTAACAATCATACCAGAACCTCAATTTTAGTTCTACAAGAACTTTTACACACAGGATTTTAATTGATTGGTGTCTATTCTTTTCCTGATGATATTCCCATAGATATTAAGCCTTTCAACGGTTGCACATGAATATTCTGTTACCAGAAATGGGACCACAGGAATGGGTGGTCCGTACACCCATTGTCAAAGAAAAGCACAGGCCTGGAGGGTATCCCCTTTGAATATCTATCTAGTTCTTCGGTCATCAAAACAATTCTCTGGTGAATTATCTCTATAATGGAAACAGAGTTGAATGTTTGTCATTTGAAGGTTGATTCTCTGTTCTTGAAGATGGCTTATTTATACACAGAGATATTGACAATGAGATCTAACAGTGTTTCACCAGGTCTAATCAAACGGTTCTTTTTATCCAATAAGATTAATACTCTGATAATTGCCTTATTTCAAGCCCTTGCCACACCACCTGCTGTAGGTGTTTATTTAGAAGTCAGATCATGTACATCCCAAATTATCTTCATTCGATTAGGATTCCCTTTTGTTCTCTGATAGATTCCTTGTTCTTTAGAGCACAGATATCATGGACGGCTTTTATTCCACCACTAGATTTAAAAATAACCATGTTTGTTATTTGCCTTAAATGATAACAACAGTCAATTAGCCATTCAGTCATTTTTATTCTCAAGTCAAGCTTCTACCCTATGGACTGATATCTAGGGAATCCATATTTCCCTTACATAAATGGCGTCTAATACATCACGTGAGCAAGTAAGAACATCCTGTTGAGCCCTACTCATCTATGCATGAATACATAGGGTAACTCTATTTTGAATAAGAACCCTACTTTAATTGGATAAATTGATTACCAGGACAAACTCTACATGCATGGGTATATCTATTGGTTCCCATCAGTTCATCCCATAATACAGACTTATCTTTAGAGAATACAATATATGGCAGAATACAACATGGGCGGAGTTCACCTGTTGACCCATTTGAAGAGTGATAGCGTGTTTATATTTTAAGTAACCCATTTAAAATAAGAGAAACGCGCGCGTGTGTGTGTGTGTATATATATACTCCTATTATTTATATAAATATGAGGTTCTTTATTGAATTCAAAATAGAGGAGAAGTTGGGGGGATCAGCAAAAGAGTTAAAAGAATATATACAAAAAAAAAATTCCTTGTTCTTAGTGTTGGGTTAAACTCTATTCCCAACCCAAAGTTTCATCGATAATACAAAAAAAAAAGAGAAAAAAAAAGCTATGATTTGAAATGGCAGATAGTTCCATTCTCCAAGAAAGCAGCCAGATCCACCTCTTCACGCCTCTTCTTCATTCGTGCCTTTATCTGCTGTCTTTCTCTTTCTAATATACTCAATATCACGAATTGTTCTGCTCTTTCCTGTTCAATCTCTGCCAACTTCAACTTCTGCCAATGAATGTGTTTATTGCATTTATGTGCTTGACATACAGTATAGGGTTTGGGTTCTGCCATGATCAACCTCTCTTCATCCACACCCTCTACTTTTTCCCATAAGGCATCTGACCATGACAATCTAGAATCAAAGCCACATATATCATCCACTGCATTCTGTATCACTCTCTTCAGCAGATCTGACTTGAACTGGCCTGTTTGAATAATAGAACGAGCATGGATCTTCTCATCTTTCACACGACCCAGGCGAGACCGATCATCCATATCAGCAAACGAAGATAACCTGCCTCTCGAGAGTGGGTTATGTTGTTCTAAAGGATTGTTTCGTTTCTTAATCTCTGCCAACTCAATACGTGCACGTGCTACTTGCATACCACAGTTATCTGTACAATATTTACTGAGGTGTCCTTGATGCGTGCCTATTCTTGCTGCTTTCTGGCAGGCGGGATTAGCACATTTGGGTTTCCAAGAAGTCTTCTTGCCTGTAACTACAAGGACATATTAGGAAATGAATGAATATGTTTATTTTCTATTTTTAATTCCCCAAAACTTACTGGCTGAACAACTCTCACAGAAATAGAGGTCGATGAATTCTCCCTGTTTCTCACTGATCTGTATACATTCACCATGAAACCACTGATCACATCTATCGCAGGCAATCATAAATCTAGGAACATCATAAGGTCGTTTACATATACAATAAAGGGTGCTATTATCAGTAGGAGGTCTACCATTCATAGCGTTGTTGATATCTACTTCTTGAAGCACTGTGTCCATAGTCTTGATTCCTTGCTTCAAAGGAGGCCGACCTCTCTTCACTTTCTTCAGTGGCTGTAAATAAGTTAGTTTCTTTATCTATGGGAAAGTGTTTCTTCTGTTTACCATATCGTCATCCAGGCATCGGTCATTGGTATGAGGATCTTCTTTAGGTGACCATTCTTTTTTTATCTTTTTCAAAGGCGTATCTTCTTGTTTATCTTCGTCTGTTTCTGTAGTATCTCCACTATCAGAGACAGGTTCCTCAGACACAAATAAAGGTTTAATGGGGTATTGGTGGTCCATGGGGTAGGGTATTTTTTGTTTATGGTGCTCTTCGGGAGTCTCCACTGGTTGCCATTTCAAAACAGGGCTAATGCGTTTACGCAATGGAAGTCGTTTGCTGTTCTTATTATTACTATTATGATTATGATTATTATTCAAGTTACTATTATTTGTATTATTATTGATATTGTTATGAATAGGGTAGCCCATACTGCTACTGCTACTATGACTACTACTGCTACTATGACTACTGCTATGACTATGATGACTACTATAACTACTGTTGCTATGACTACTGCTATGACTACTGATACTACTATTACTACTAGTCATGTTATTATGTATGTTATTAGAGTCAATAGGTTGCAATAGGATATCAGAAGTTCTCTCAATGACAATGGAATTCAGAGGAAAAGACATGGTAATAGGGGAAAATAAATAAATAAAAAAATAAATAATAAATGGAGGGAAGGGGAAAAAAGGGGAGAGAGAAAAAAAAATTTTCTTTACTCTTTCTTTTAGTAGAGCTTGTTTAAATTCAATTTTGTTCTGTATTTTTCTTTCCCACTCAAATATCAATAGAGAAACAGTTTTGGGTATTAGAAAGGATTACACATTCGAGTGAATAAACACGATTTGGATATTATTGGGGCACTTTTTGGGATAATAATAGATGATCATATAGGGTCATTAGTAGAAATAAGAATGGATCATTTATAGTGTGCAAAATAATAAGTACTGGCTGTAACAGAGTACACTTAGTGTGTGAGGATATTGGATAGATATAGAGTGGCGTACATTACAACACATTGTCAGGAGTATGAGTGGAATAGGAGATGATCCAATTAATAGGATGCATAACGTGTATTCTTAGGTAATATAAGTACATGAAGAGAGAATAAGATGGTATCATACGAATGCAGAATGGGAATCAATGCATATGAGATACAAAGAGAGGTGTCTGTTAGAATATTACATAATATGAATCGGTTATTCAATCACTCTATACCCCTTCACTTCTCTCTTATGCAAAAAATCAAATACGACTGATACAGAAGACATGAATTGACTGTTTATAATGACAGTATCAAGATGTTCTCTCTATGAAGATGAATGAATCAGGATTGTAAGAAGAAAACTAGACGATATCACGTGATTGTCAGAAGTACGGTCAGTAAGCCGAAATATAAAGTCTCTTTTTTTTTCCCCCCTTGACATACTCCTTCCTCTTCTTTCACTTTTAATCACCCGTAATAATGGTATCAGGCAACGGTCAATCAACTTCTGATATTCGCCAAGGGTAAATAAGAAGAAGAACAGAAGTATGAGCTGATTACTGACTGTTATTTTATAGACATGAATTGAATAAAGATGTATTGGAAGCATACCTTATCAAGCATGTACCTGGATTCACTGCACCCATTCATATCAGTCAATTTAAACATGGCCAGTCAAATCCTACTTACTTGATTAAGGATGGAAAGTAAGTTTGTAATGATGGATCCTCTCCCCTTTTATATTCACAAGTAGTTCAGTCAACAGAGCTATGTTTTACGAAAGAAGCCCCCAGGAGCCCTTCTCTCATCAACAGCTCATGCAGTTGAGAGAGAGTATCGTATTATTCATGCATTGGGTACACATACAGATGTACCCGTTCCCAAGGTATATGTATTATGTGAAGATGTGAGTGTGATTGGCACCCCATTCTATGTAAGTACATACAAAGGATTAGAGTGCATATGAATATAAACACAATACATACATAGGTTATGGAGTTCTTGAAGGGACGTATTTATGATGATTGTCGAATGCTTGATATTCCTTTTGAAGAACGTAAAAAACTGTAAGGACTCTTTATGAAAAAAAAAAGAAAACCCTTTCTTTTACTCACACTGTCCCTCAATAGCTGGTATTCTGCAGTAGAAACGTTGGCTAAATTACATCGAGTGGATTATATTGCCATTGGTTTAGGTGATTATGGTCGTAATTCAGGATTCTATGAACGTCAAATGAGATCTCTATTGAAAGTGAGTGCAGCACAAGCAGCCGTGAAAGATGAAGAGACAGGCGAGTCTGTTGGCCCTATTCCTCGGCTGAATGAGATGATTGCCTGGTTCAGAAAGAATCAGGTAGAAGATAAAGCCACTCTTGTTCATGGTGATTTCAAGGTATTTATGCTGACTGTTTGGGAATATTTTCATTTAAAACTCACCTTTTTTTTCGTGTGATAGATCGATAATATGGTAAACAAGAGCAGAGTAACATAGAATCTCTTCATTTGTGCTCATTTTTTTATCTTAGATATACCATCCCACAGAACCCAGAGTGATCGGTGTTCTAGATTGGGAATTATCCACAGTCGGTCATCCATTATCTGATCTCTCCAATCTTCTTCAACCTTTTTACATTCCTGAAGGTGCCGGTGTACTAGGATTCAAGAGCTCCAAAGACCCCTTACCTGTTCCCGGTGCAGATGAGCTGATGAAGGTTTATTGTACTCACCTCGGCGAGCCTTATCCTATCGATCGATGGTTGTTTGCAGTCACATTCTCCTTCTTCAGACTAGCTGTCATTCTACAAGGAGTTGCTGCACGTGTCGCTCGTAAGCAGGCTTCTTCCGGTCAGGCCAAAGAATATGCAAAGAAGTTCAAGCCGGTTGCTTATATTGGTTTAGGCATCATTGATGAGACAACACAGAATACAAGTAAATTATAAAAGAAGAGTTTATTAAAGTCCTTTTAATGCCATGGCACCTGTTACCAAAGGCATGATTTTATCTGATTGTTGTGATTGGTCACCTGTTCGATAGATCTAAGATCCCAATAAGAATTTTTTTGAGTATTCATATTGATGATTGGGGTTATATTCTTTTTTTTTGTTACCTCTTCAATCAACCTGAGGTCTCTCACCAGGTTTAATTGGTCAAATGGAACCATCTCTCCGTGTATAGCCTTCTTCAGGGTTACTTCAGCCTAAATCAGTAATATGAATGATCAAAAGGACATTCCAATAAGGGTATCCTACCTCTGCTGGAGCCCCTCCCAATGTGATACCAATGACATGACGCATATTGTCCTGCATACCAAACTGAGCTAGTGTTTTTGCTATCTATGCTTACACCATTATCATTTACTCACATCATAAGTAAGGATTATCTTACATTGGTTGTAGGTGAGAAATCAAAGATGATTTCAGAATAGATATTATGTGTCTTCAACTTATTCAACTGTTCATCTCTTACTGCTTTGTTAATGGCTAGCAACACATGAAACCTGTTCATCACCTAGGAAACAACAATGAGATGTCATTCATTGAGAAGTTCGGGGAAGTTACCATGGCAGCGTTGACTAATGTGCAACCTAAAGTAACATCTTGTTCTTCTAATCTTTGTTTCAACTGAGCACTGTTGGTGACATTTTGAAATAGAGCAATATGGACTTGCCCTTTATTAGGATATAATTCCAGTGTGAATGATTCCATTCTATATAAAAAAGAAAAAAAGAGTGATTATTCTTTTATTTATTTTCTCACCAGTCATTCCCGGTACACCCCCAAATCATAAAAAAGGGAAATTTCAAGAGAAAAAAAACGTGTTTGTTTGCTCAGTTGAAGGTGTGACCGGTCAATCGGGGTAAGCTGAATAAGAGTTACTAAAACGAGGGTAAAGATGTTATTGAGTGAAAATCAGTAAAGAGGACATACACACACACGTATTGAATACACACACATGCATATTCTATTTACACGCACAGATAACCAAGTATTACACTCACACCCATCTATTACACACATCTATATATATATTCTATTTACTCTCTCACATTGCACCTAATAGGCTACTATAACCGTTCGGATGGATGAGTCAACCTTTTCATGAGCATAAACAAATATGAATAATCATGAAGTGATTGTATACAGATGACAAATGCTTTTCTATTCTTATACAATGACACGTTTTTTTATCGTAAATGATAACAATGATGAATGCTTACCTTAATCTAATTATGTCCGTTGCTTATAGAGCAGATCAATGAAGAAGAAAGGAAGATGAAAAAGGAACAAGAACAAATACTATCAGTTGACTCGAAATTTAAAAAATAAAATAAAAAAAAGGTCAATGCGCTGGTACTTTTTATTTTGACCGAGCCATTTAGGGCAAGAGTGAAGGAGGGTGGGGAATATGAACAAAATTGCCTAATTCTATAATGCACCTTTTTTCATACAAGTAAAGTCATGTTTTATATATGGTAAAATATACGACCATTATTAAGCCTAGCACACAATAGTAGTTACATATTTAATAACAATTTCTTATATAAATAAAAAAATAAAAATTTAAAAAAAAAAATGTTTATATAGAACATAGCACCAACTTTAACCTAATTACACTGCTCCTTTCTTTCGCTTTTATCATTAAGCATCACTTTTTTCTTTATTTTTCTTTTACTATTATTTAACTATGAACATATCACAATTATTGATTCCGGACACTCCACATATGACTCCACTAAAACATAAGAAACATACATGTACTTGGTTCGGATGCAATAAATCATTCAGTAATGTATCTATGATTGAAATCATAAGAATGATTTATTTAATACTTACAAACAATAGGTAGACCTTCTGATATGAGTAGACATTATCGTATACATACAAATGACAGGTAAACAAAACAAAGCAATTCAAGTAAAACAAAACAAAAAACTCACTTTTATTTATATCCATGTACATATATAGACCTTATCAATGTTTATTGCCTATTTGTGGCAAACGATTTATTCAGGTACATCCAAAGAGACAGTCAGTCTGTGTATATGAATTAACCCCCCTTTTTTTTACTTTATAGAGATCGGCATTGACAGTTCATGAACGTACTCATTCTGGAGAGAAACCCCATATCTGTCTTTATCCTCGATGCAATAAGAGTTTTGGTGACAGCAGTTCATTGGCAAGGCATAGGTAATTATAATTTTATATATATATAGATTATATATGGGGGTTGGGTGCGGAGACTGTAGATAAAATAACCGGGTCTTCATTAATTTGTATCCGTTCAGAATTTGAAAACCCCATGATCTTATTTTGTTAAAATAGAAAGGGAATTGCGTAAATAAATAGGATTCATTCACGTGTCTTAACTCAATCCTGTGTACAATTTCTAGACGTATTCATACTCAAGTTCGATCATATATATGTAACGCAATAGGCTGTGACAAGAGGTAGAGAAAAAGAATAATCACACACACACACACACAGACTGACCCTTGTATTCCATATATAGTTATACCAAGAAAACCCATTTAAAGAGACACCTACAGAAGTGTCTGTTCTATAAACAAAGTCATGAGGAATCAACTGAAGAATCGATTAACAGTGATATCAGTAGTTACAGTAGTAGTCCCACGAGTAGTAATAGTAGTCCAGCCGAAGAGGTAACCAATTGGCCCGGCCATTGGTTAACCCCACACTCCAATGAGTATCACAACCATAGTCTGTCCTGTCCCACCATACTTCCAGAACCAACCAAAACTTGTAATGATAATTATTGTTATGAAGGTACTACGATACCCTGTGTCTCATTTGATAAACAGCAATGCAATCTCATGCTACCTCCTATTCAATTCAAGAATCGATATTTACCCTCTTCACTCTTACTTTCCCTTTAGAATTCCAAACATTATAAATTAGAACTTTTTTTTTTATTATTATTATTATTATTATTATTATTCAACCATCTCTCTTTCCCTTCATTTATATATACACATCCATTTTTATTCATTCCCTTTTCTCTTATGCCTTATTACTATTACTTTTTATTATTATTATTACTATGATCACTATTACTGTTAATAATCTCTATGCCCCTATGAAACTAAAATAAATGATTATGAAACCTATCTAACTCCAGTAGTTATGACAACCTGTTCCCTGTACTACATTCCTCATGTTCTACAAAGAAGTGGTTGCTATCCAGTCATTGTTCAGGAATCAGATCCAGAAAAAGAAAGTAAAAGAACGATTAGAATAAAAACATGGATGGGGAACAAAAGAGAGTTCTATTTTGACAATCAACATACTCATTTCAATCTGAGTGTTCTTTCCTTATATAATATGTACAACCCAGAAGGGATATTTCTAAACCCGTTCAACCGTAGATAAATCATTTTCAATTGGTGTATTCTTGTTCCATCAGTCAGCTACCCCCCAAAAATCATCAGATGGAAGGCATATACAAATGATATCATTCAGTCGTACCGTGTTTACATAAACAGTTTAAGCTTTAATAAATAAATAATAATAATAAAAATATAGAAAATATCATAAGCAATAGCAATAAAGGGAATGTGGAATCATAAAAGGTGAGGGAAAGGAAAGAACCAGTCTTTTTTTTTTTGTATCAATTGATCTTGAAATTAAATTCTTTTGATCAGATAAAAATAATCTTTTTTTTTTTCTTTTTTCTTTTTTTTTGGAGGGTAGTTTCAGTCTAATAAGTTTGTAATGTTTTTTTGGTTGTTGTTTTTTTCTCGGTTATGAATGGGGGATTTCCAAGTCAATTGAAAGATGAATTGATTTCTGACCTCTATAACCAGTCAGAAGATTCGTTAGAGAGAAGGGAGTTAATGGGCTTTGGTTTTCTTAATGTTTTAAGTCGAGGAAAAGAGATGATCATGCTGGGATGGGTTACTGTAGTTTTGCCAGTTTTTTTATGATGGATTGGGTTTCTTGGGACACATCCTATATAAGGAAAGAGATAAGTTACTATAACAATAAATGGAGATGGATTTACTTACATTGAATAATGACCCTTCTCTCCACAATGAATACAACGACCGTCAGACATAGTAAGTATAGTTTTAAGGGCTTATAAAGATATAGAAGGGGGTATAAATGCGTATATTGAGTTTTATAGCTGATAAATAATAAATAGAAGTAAAGAAGAAGAAGATAAATGAAATAAATGAAGCGTATTTATACTCTCAAAACTGCTTTCCTTTTATGGAGCCCCTTCAACCTGACAATTAGATGAATATAAAGAAAGAATAATAAACACTAAAAATGTTTGTATGCCGATCCTTCCGACACGTGGCAACGAGGTTACATCTGAAATATCATTTGTGCTGTCTATCCTTTATTCCATAATAGAGCGCCGACAATGACCCAAGTCTTGGTGTCACTAATAGGAATAATAAATCCCAGTAATTGTTTATCTTATTTTAACGGGAAATAATAGCAGTGATTGGTGAGTTCATCTGGGTGAGTTTATTCCCCTTTTGAACTTACTCTTTTTTGAAGATGATGGCATTCTTTATTCACTAATGACCTCATCTATGGCATGTCAGATGATAGAGGGAACAATAAATAAGCTTTCTTATATAAACACGTTGTATATAAGATGACCCACTCCGCTCTTACTTGAAAACGTGCCATCTCTTGTTTAATTCGGATTTGTATATGTTTATAGTCCATCCGGATAGCAAGTATATATGGAAAATAGATCTGGACAAAGCGAGGTTGTGTTCATTTCAGTTCGATGAGTCATTTATTTACTTTAGTCACACAGCCAAGCAGTTGGATATCATGATGATATCTTTATATATATATATCATTCATCTGTATCTTCTAGTTACCTAATTAAGTAATCTATGTTCCTATAACTAATACACATTTTAACAGGTTCTCAGTGGCATCTTATTTTATTCCCCATTCTGAACACAACACGTGGATAAAAGACTATATACGACTTATTGCTCGGAACTATTTAAATAGTTCTTTCTTCTTGATTAAAGAGGGATATTCCATTATGGATTATGTCTATTTACTCTAATAGGGAATAACAATGGCACAGTAGAGTATAATGAAGCATATGATGTAGAGATAGTCATTATCGGTGGATGGATATAATAGGATTAGTAATAGGGTAACAACCATTTTGATGATAGGGTAGCAACCAGATTGATGATAGGGCAACCAGATTGATGATAGGGTAACAACAGAATAGGGTAACAACCAGAATTAATGATAGGGTAACAACAGAATAGGGTAACAACAAATATTAAGATTGGTAATATATGAGCATAGAGATACCCTAAAGAAGAGAAGGAATATACTTCTCATCATTTGATTCAGCCATTACTGCTATTTGTGATATAACTGATTAAAGGGGGTAGATCACCTGAGAACAGTCTAGATTGATAACAAAGCAGGAAAGGTATGGATGGTGCTTACACCATTACTAACAGTGGGCATTTACAGTTGTGAATGTAACACATGTACAGTATACAATGTCATGTATTCATATGGACTCTGTGGCCAGAATCTATTGTTTCTTGGTGGCCAGACTATTCTGTCTGTGTATGTATGTGTGACTGACAATATGAATGCTGTGACTGATATTGTGAATGCTGAGACTCTTCCTTCTTCCCCTTTGTTCTTTTCTCACTCGAACTCCTAGTTTTTCTGAGATGCCTCTTCATTCTTTTACAAGTGAATAATAAAATACCCCACTACCACCATCACTATCCCCCCTGCTCTCCTTTGTTTTCTTGACTCTAGTCTATCACATGCTTACTACTTCTATTCATGCAAATGTTACTCTTACCCTCTTGGATATATGAAGGGGAGATACATATATGCACATACCTACATACATATACATAACAGAATAAATAAATCCGAATATTTAAAATAATAATAATAATAATTTTTTTTCTTTCTTTTTTTTTTTCCTTCTTCTAATTAATATGTTCAATAAAGTAGTTTCCAGTGCTAATTCCTCACCCACAACACAATACAAACTACCACCTATTAGTTCGAATACAACCAAGAGTATACCTATTTCTTTACCTTCTATTCAACATGAACCAACAAGCACAATAAAGAGTGAAGATATATCCTATCATTTACCCTCCATGAAAAGTCCATACGGATATAATCATACTCCATTCACACCCAAAGACTATACATATAACACCGTACAAGACACTCATGACTGGACAGAAGGTAAATATATATAGATATATGTGTGTTTATACACTCTTCACTTATAACATCAACAGAACCTAGAATCAGGAAGAAAGTGGACATGACAGAGAGAATGAAGACAATAAACAGTGAATTCATTCAAAACAGAGAAGTGTAATAAATGGCAAGATGTATATGGAATACACAAACACACACACTTACTTCTTAATCCACAGTCTTTATCAGGAGAAGATACAGCAATTACAGAATGAGCTATCATCAGTAGAGCATGGTAAGTGATCCATTTGCTAGGGAAAAAGGCTATCCTAACAATTGAGTTACAGGCAACCATGTCAGTTATAATGAACAGCTGAATGACCTGAAGAGAGCAAGGGCAGAGATGATTGAGAATGCAAGGTTGATGATGAGGTATCAGATAGAATGTGTGGATAAATTATTTAGGCTGGAAATAGATGCAGTGATGAATGAGATGCTGGTAATACAATGAGTGTCAATTGTTACCCCATTATTAAGCTTACTTAGGCAGAACAAAAGGAAATACAGAATGCGATGTTTACACTATTAGAAGAGAAGAGGAAGAGGCTGAAGGAAGTGAAGGATGGAGAAGGAGGTGAGTTGATAGAGAGAGGTGAGGTGTCTTTACTGACTTCGTTGTTCTCTAGAGTTCAGTCTATCATCACATCTGACACGTAATAGACAGAGGATATCAAGAAAGAAGGAGATCGAGATCACACCAAAATCCATTGGAAAGAAGAAAGATCATATCCTTTTTATTTATTCTTATTATCTTGTTTACACCTTTTCTCACTGTCCTTAACTCTTCTTGTTGTAGATTACGCCTGAAAGACCAGAATCCACTCAGTCATCTTGCAAACATATTCACAAACAGATCAGAAGATCAATTAGAAGATGATTTCAATACGATGCTGTCCAATATCAGAAATGCACCTTGTACATAGCATTATCCATTGGTTTACTATATAAGGAGAATGGGTGTTTCTTTTCAAATAAAAAAAAATCTATCATCCATGGGGGGGATGACAGTGTATTTACCCTTCAATTTTAAATGTCCGACAGCACATCTCCTAACCCAACAGAAAAACTGTTTCGATTTGTTTCTTCCCTTCCTTTTTTTTTCTTCTTCTTCTCAACTCTTTTTTCCCACACACACACACACACACATCTATATAAAAAGAATGAAATACTCTGCAACTGTAAAATCAAATGGCTTATGATAGTTCTTGAAAGAAACAAAACTTATTAATGACAACTTCTTGTTTAGTTACAAGCAATCCAGAGAGACCTGAATGGGATCACAATAAAAGAAATCACGGGGTGTATTCAAGGTATTAATTCAGTGATAGGTGGACACCCTGTATTGCAGAAAGGACGGAAACAAGAGAAAGTGAATAGGCTGAGTGAGTATATACTTGATCTACTGAAGAATGAAAATGAGATCGACTTGAAGAAGGTAGTGACGGTTGTCACTGAAGAGAGTAACTTCAAGTAAGTCATGTTCATTTTTGTGTATTCTTTGTTCTGAGATTTATTTAAACTGGACAGAATATCATGGAGAGTAGAGGATCATGAACTGAAGTTCAGCAAGGAATCGATACCTAAACCAGCAGCCAAATTCAATCCACTCACATTCAGGCCAAGTCCATTTTATGGAATCACTGTGTTCCTCACCAAATACCTTGTCTGTCCAGGTAAAGAGAAAAAGAGAGAGAGAAAAGAGAGAGAAGAACTCTCTTAATACAAATTAATCAATTTGGAAATGAATTTATCTTTTGTTGAACAAAAAAGCAATATTATTTATCTAGTGAGTCGCCCACATGAACGTCGATCTGTGACATTGGAGTTTATGTTGACTGATGAACAGCGTGAATTACTGTCCATAATAGATCCAGCTGATAATCTGCCGTCTTACCAGATCAGGTTCTTCTGTGCAAAGTATCATGACGGGCAGATGCAGAATCTGCTGTTGGAGTTCCCTTCTATTTGTGAATTGAGAGTGAATGCAAATGTCATTGTTGGCAGTGTAAGTAAAATGAAGCGGTTGATGGACATGTCAATTAAATGTCTCCCAATTGATAGTCATTGAAGGGGCTGAAAGGTAGGCCAGGTACTGTGAATCCAGCTGATATTACGGTCATGTCCAGGAAGACCTCATTGAATCGGGTGGAATTATTGTATATGAATACAGAGTGTCAGTATGTGATCACTATTGCCCTTGTCAAGAGAGTGGCCATACCTTCATTGATTCAGAGACTAATGAACGAGAACAGAGTAAGTAAAGAAGCAGTATTAGCCAAATGTAAGTGGAGTATACTGTGTGTATATACACATAGACTTAGCCCCTTTATAGTGCAGGAAACCCAGCAGGATATAGATATAGTGATGGAAGCAGAAACACTCTCTACCAAATGTCCAGTGAGTAGTACCATAGGAATGCCTAGAAGTTATATGCTTATCTATTTAAATAGCTTGCATTCACTCGTATAAACATACCCTGTCGATCAGTAGCCTGTCATCACCTGCAATGTTATGATGCCACTGCCTTCTTGTTAATGAATGAACAGACACCTACATGGGCATGCCCTGTGTGTAATAGGCGAATAGAGAAATGGCAGGATCTGATATTGGATGAATACTTTCTGATGATGTTACAAAATACACCAGCACACATTGAACATGTGCGAGTACAGCCTAATGGAAATATGGTTATAATAGATGAACATATATTATCAGAACAAGAAGATGACGATTATGATGAGAGGTCAATCGTATTAGTGGAAGATGATATAAAGATACCCAGTCCACACTATACACACAGTCGGTATACACCCTTGTCACCACCACAACTACCACTTCCACCCTATGTACCACTAGTCCCAGCACAACCATTACTTGTGTCTCGGGGCAAAATGGCAGCACCCCCATCACCTGAAATGACAGGCCCACCGAAGAAGAAATCTCATGTGATTGATCTGACACTGGATAGTGAGGAAGAAGAATAAAAAGAGAGATTTCCATATAGTATTTAGATTATTCCCCCCATCACTCAAGTCACTTCTGTACATACAAAATACAAAAAAATAAAAAAAGTAACTATTTATTCAGATGCACGCAATGTTCTCTGTACTTCCAATCTTCTTTCTTCTAATAATGCCTCTAATTCCCTCTTCTTGGATCGAATATCATCTACTATCCTATTCAATCTACGAATAGCATCCCTTGCAGCCTCAATATCACGTTCCTGTTGACGCACTTTATCTTCAATATCAGCTTGATCTGTCAACTGGCGTAACTTGTAATCATACAGAGCCTGAAACTGATCACGAAGAGGTCGAGAAGCAAATGATTCATAGTTCTCACTCTTCTTAGCTTCCTCTGCTCTTCTTTCTGCCTCTTTAACCTTCTCCTTCAATTCAGCCAATTCTCGTTTCAATAGTTCCTCTTCATCGTATTTATTCCCTGCTGAACTACCTGTGTCATGGAGTCAATACAAGATTCATTTTGTTTATTGGTGAATTTACCTTTGGCTGTTAAAGAAGTAGTGGCTGTACTCAATCTACTCACATACCCATCTGCTATTTTGGCACTGGCAGACATAGATGTACTTGTTCCCTTACGTGCCCCTGTACCAGCACCTGGGCGTTCACCGAAATCAGCAGCATATTCACCTGCAAAAGCAGCATGAAGATCCGGCGGTAAGCTCTTGGGAATACGTGCACCACGAGAGCGTTGGTTGAGGATATGGTAGAACATTAAACATTGATCTTGTGTGAGTGCATTCGTATGGTTGACATCCACCAGAGTCCTAGATGGGGAGGTGGTTAGGGATGGATCTAACTGACAATGTCTTTATTTACCATGCATTGGTTAAATCAGTACGGGGGAGGCCTAATGTAGTGTAGAAGTCATCCATTCTGCCAACTAAGATAAAACATTGCTTAGTGTTTAATCTCTAGTTTTGTTCAGTCTTCTTACATTTCACTTTTCCGGTGTCATTTGCATATTTAGCATATATGTTCTGATAAGACGTCATCTCATCTGGTGTCATATCCCAACTAAACTCCGGTTCTGCTTGTTGATATCCACCATAAGGATAATACCCAGTGGGTTGTGGTTGTTGATACCCAGTGGGTTGTGGTTGTTGATACCCGGTGGGTTGTGGTTGTTGATACCCAGTCGGCTGTGGTTGTTGATACCCAGGTTGTGGTTGATACCCAGTGGGTTGTGGTTGTTGATATCCAGGTTGTGGAGAGTAATAGTTAGATGAACCGTATCCAGGTTGATATCCAGTAGATGGTTGTGAATAAGGAGCAGAATAAGCAGGTGTTTTGTTAGGGGGAATAAGAGAAGGTGGTAAAGAAGCAGGTACTTCTTCTCCGTTGATACAGCTGAAAGTCAAGTGCATGGCTATACAGAATTCCTCGAAATCAAGGTTACCATCCTTATCAATATCAGCTAAATCCCTGTGAGGTAAATATCAGCATACACTCCACCACCTCTTTCTCTCTATTTACCATATACGTTCTAGACAGTTGGGAGGCAAATTCGACTTCAACAACACATCTCGTGCAATGGCACCTTTAATGAAAAGTGTCAGTAATTAGTCACACTCCCAACACCATGTGCTTACCGGACATGAACCCATTCACTTGACCGCGTGCTTGAAATATTTCAAGATATTTCTGTCTTTCTGCAGGTGAGATGACACTCATTGGATTATACGAGAAAAGAAGGGAAAAGTAATTAAGGGTAAACTAAATATAATATAATACAACACACGAGTCTTTCCCTTTTCAAGACGAAATGTTTTTGGGAAGAATTAAAAATAATTTTGGGATTTAGCCAATGGACACTCTACACACGAATGATATAAGATACACACGAAGGATGGGTTAAGATTTGACCATTCGTTGAGAACAGACCTTCGCTTTCCACACGCATCCAATATGACTGATGCCTATTCCCAATAACATGTCTCCTTCTTCACAATCACTGCGAAATACAATACATATTTTTGAAAAAGGGGGCCTTAATTTTTTTTATTTTCACACATAAAAGAGTATTTTTTAAAAAAAAAAGGTTTCAAGATCTAAGGCAAGTTTTAGAACTTAATGACGACGAGAAGAAGCAATAGCACCTTGGAGTTCTTCAATCTTCTTCTTAGCACGAACAAATGTACCAAGCTATAAACAAAAAGTAAATATCAAGTCTATTTCGATCAATAAAGTGCACTTACTTTGGCCTTGCAGAACTTCTTAGCACGCTTGTCCTTGGAGTTCTTGATCAATTCCATAAGACGACGTTCATAAGGGGCATAACCAGATACTTCACGGATAATGCTCTTAACGAAGATGTTACGCTTGGAAGCAACCTATTCAGAACAAGTTAGTGTCTACACTCTCTCTTTGTTCTGGGTGATAAGTGATATTCAACACATAAAATAAGAATAAATTTGACATTGCAGCTTCATTTTCTTATTTTATCTGTCATACTATCCCATATCATCCAAAGGGTGGTAAATCCATCCATCCATCCATCCATCTTTTAATACATACACCAATCTTGTTAGAAGGCTTAACCTTGAGTTCACGACGAGTGGTGATATGACCTTTGTTGAGACCGACAGCAATACCTGACTTGGAAGCAACCATTGTTGTGATGTGTAATGAAAGAGGAAGATTCAAAATCGACACCTTTCTTTTACTCCAATTTGATTGCCTTCCCTCACAAAAAAAATCTATTCCCAGATTGGAAAAAAAAAATTACCAGGCCGCACATGTCACGTGGATAATGACCGGACCACGGGTTACACTTTCATGCACTTCTTATTTCATGAAACAAATGAATCATTTGAACCCCTTGCTTTTCAAAAAAAATGTTCGTCATGATATAAAACGAAATATGAACACTCAATTTCTTTTTCTTCTTTAACCCTAATTTACTTTTCGAAATATGCTCCCAGAAATCAAAGATCAAGAAAGAGTGCAGTTTCCATTACAGTGGATTGCTAATATGGATGTGGACGTACAACCACAAGCAGCCCGTAAGACTTCTATAATCTGTACTATTGGTCCAAAGACAAATACAGTGGAGAAATTGACAGAATTGATTGATGCTGGTATGAATATTGTACGTATGAACTTTTCTCATGGTGAATATTCTTACCATCAAAGTGTCATTGACAATGCACGTGCGGCAGTAGCCAGTAAGTGGGCTTCAGGCGTTTTAATATTTATGCCTATTCACCAATTTTGTATAGGTCGTCCCCACAAGGTCATTGGTATTGCATTGGATACCAAGGGTCCTGAAATACGTACAGGTTTAATGAAAGATGACACTGAAATACCTATTTCCAAAGGCCATCAAATGGAATTCAGCACAGATGACCAATATGCCTCATCCTGTACATCTGAAGTCATGTATGTGGACTATAAGAACTTGCCGAAAGTCATGGAAGTAGGAAAACACATCTATGTCGATGATGGTGTTCTTTCATTCAGAGTTCTCAGTAAGACAGATAACTCTGTCCGTGTCGAGGCTGAAAACAACGGTAAATTAGCATCCAAGAAAGGTGTGAACTTGCCCAAGACAGAGGTAGATTTGCCTGCACTCAGCGAAAAGGATAAACGAGATCTTCAGTTTGGCGTTAAGAACGGTGTCGACATGATCTTTGCATCTTTCATTCGTCGTGCCCAAGATGTGAAGGACATCCGTACCGTGCTGGGTGACAAAGGAAAGAATATCAAGATCATCTGTAAGATTGAAAACCATCAAGGTATTGTTAACTTTGATGAAATCTTGGCTGAAACAGACGGAGTGATGATTGCTCGTGGTGATATGGGTATTGAGATCCCTTGTGAACGTGTGTTTGTGGCTCAAAAGATGATGATTGCTAAATGTAATCTAGTGGGTAAACCTGTTGCTTGTGCTACTCAAATGTTGGAATCCATGACTTACAATCCCCGTCCAACGCGTGCGGAAGTATCTGATGTAGCCAACGCTGTCTTGGATGGGAGTGATCTTGTCATGCTCTCAGGTGAGACTGCCAAGGGTGCTTATCCCATACAAGCAGTGACAACCATGGCAGCCACCTGTAAACTAGCTGAATCTGTCATCTGTTATACTCCTTTGTTTAACCAGCTACGTGTCTTGACTCCATGGCCCACTGATACCACTGAAACAGTTGCCTGTGCTGCCGTATCAGCTGCTGCAGAACAAAATGCAGGTGCTATTCTTGTTTTATCTAAATCAGGTCATTCTGCTAGACTCGCGTCCAAGTATCGTCCGTCTCAGCCGATCTTACTGGTCACTCGGGAGCAACAAACGGCTCGTCAATCTCATCTTCATCGTGGTGTGTTCCCCTTTGTCTACAGAGAGAATGTCGCTTCCAAGTGGGATGAAGATGTAGAAGCACGTATTCGTTGGGGTATTCAGCAAGGAAAGAATGAAGGATTAATCAAGTCGAATGATCCAGTAGTGATTGTACAAGGCTGGAAGGGTGGTCTTGGCAATACGAACACTGTACGTGTACTGATTGCACCTTAAAAACTGTTTATATTTATTTCCATAAATAAAAAGTGTAACACAGAATTTAAAAATAAAAAATAAACGTTTTAAGGAATTTTATCTTTTTGGCTTAAAAATCTACCCCCTTCTTTTTTTTTTTCTTCCTTTCTTTTTCTTTTTTTTTAAAAATTATCAACTTAAAAAATATGGGTGTTTCAAGCAGTAAAGAAGACATGATTTATAAGAAAAAGAATAGACGGAAGCTACCTTCTATCAGATCTCAGTTCAGTAAAGACCGGCCCAAATCCTACAACGATCAATCTGAGCAGACTACTCTTTCTTCACGATCCACTCTTCCACGACGATCATCATGGAGAAAGAGCACGTTTACTAATACCACCACATTAGATGATCAGAGCTTGAATTATTCATCTTCTTTTTATGAAGAAGAAGCCTCACCACGAACTTCTGTCAATTCAGACGAAGTAGAAGACAGCAAGAGACGAAAGATGGTATCGATCATTAGGTTGAATGAAGAACCAGCCGATCCCAAACCTTTCTGGATATATACTGTGGGTGATGAGAAGGAGTATGACAGGTAAGTCAAAAAAGTATGGGTAAATCCCTCAGCAAAAACTTAAAACAATATATATATATATTTAGACAACTACGTCAGGTAACGATGGCAATTGGGTTGATATGTATATTACATAGTAACCTCCTTTTATTATTAGCATTATGTGTTGAAACATGTGTTGGCAGGCAACATCCACCTTCCACTTTCGACGACTCAACCTATCACCATTCTGGACTCAGTGTGTGGGGCCGGATTCTGGGCACTGGATATAGCCAATAAGTACCCCAATGCACATGTGATTGCCATGGACATCTTTTCCGGTGAAGATAAACGGCTCAAAGGCCACCCAAGCATCAATATACCCACAAATATGACATATGAATACGGGGACATCCGATCCAAACTCCCTTGTTCAGATAATTCCATTGATTTTATTTATCAAAGAGATACCATCCATTTTCTATCTCAGGACAAATGGCCTCATTTACTGGACGAGTTCATGAGAATATTGAGGCCAGGAGGATATATTGAGTTGGTAGAATATGGTAAAAGAAGATAGAGAAGTCTCGAGTGATATCATTATTTACTTGTATTGTCCCCCAATCAAATAGATTTCCTGATTAGTGATCCGGGACCTGTATTGACATTGGTGAATGAATGGTATCGATTAGCATTCATTGCCAGTGGAATAAATCCTGGTGAATCGAAGGATTTACATAAGAAACTGCAGCTATCTGGGTTTACGGAGATTGAAACGAGGGTTGTTTCTATTCCGATTGGAGAATGGTCACCAAATCAAGGTAAGGTAAGAAGCAGGGTGCAAATTGATGTTCTTTTTATGTTAACACTTATCTTATTGAAGACGAAAGAGAAAGAGGATTCCTATATAAAGAAGTCATAAGAGCACTATTCAAGTCAATGAAGGTGTGGTGGATCTCTGAACTGTCTGTAACAGAACAGGATTTCGAGAAGATCTTTGCAGCTGCAATGGATGAATTTGAAGAAAGAGAATGTTCGGTTAACTGGATTATTTACACTGCTAAGAAAGCATAGAAAATATTTGGGATGCTGGTTTCATCAATTAAAATATTTTTTTTTGATCTATTTATTTTGGGGATAAAAAGAAAAAGGGGAGAATGTCTTTTTTTTTGTTCATTATGGCCGTAAGAGTGGAGGTGGAGTGAATATATTGAGTTTCTCATCCCAGGCACAAGTAGCCACTTGTCCTTCTCTATACAGGTTGAAGTCAAGACCCAATACGAATTCAGTGTGTGCATCATGGACATGAATCAAGTTCTGCCCGGGAGGTGCAGCTGTATCCCAGAACCTGGCACTCATATCATACCCAGCACTGCCGAGGATATTGGCTCTGTGAGGAGACCATTTGACACGCCTCACTGCAAATTCATGACCAGCCAAACAAATCACTTCTCTGTCAGGGCGACGAAGATCCCATACCTTAATCGTCTTATCCACTGATCCTGTCACCAACATGTGATCCTGATATTTATTCCAGTCGACTGAGAGTATCTCATTATGGTGAGCACGTATTGTCTGTGCTGACCGAGGACTGGATAGATCCCATATCTTGACTGTTTGATCACCAGACGCTGATGCAAGACGAGTAGGGTTATATGGACTCCAACTGGTACTGTACACACACTGAGTATGTTCAGTATAAGTCTGTAATGATCGAGGAGATTGAGGATTCCACTAAGAAGTTGGGGGTATCTTTAGTTGTGTACTTATTGATTTTATAGTGCAAAGTGTCTACGTTACTATTTTCACTGTATGATCCCATGAACCACTCGAGAAGATATCCTTGGTGATCAAATTCCAGTCAACCGAGAACACTTCCCGCTGATGTTCCTGCCAATTTTGAATGGGATAATCCTGTATGTAACTGGTGTTATATTCCACTTGTAATGCACATCCACTCTTATTATTTTTACCGGTAAAGTAGTATCAAACATCTTAATAGACCCATCACCACTTGACACAATCAACTGATTTTCATTTATTTCACTCCATGCTACATCATACAGACCATCCTGAGTATCATATCTGTTATAGAGTAATGAGATAACGTAACTTATATAGAGTAGATATCCTTTACGCTCTTTCCACCATGATATTGTCTCCATTAGAAGCAAGAATGAACACTCGGCCATTTCCTACTAAACCAAAATTAGAAGCACCTGCCACTGCCAGTTTATTCTCGAAGAACGGACTCCATTTGGTCTAAGGAAAAAGAAAATATGAGATGAATAGGTGTGTCTCCTTCAGTCTATCGTGTGTATTACTGAGTATCCATTAGACCCTTCTGTACGGAACTGTGAAAACATAATAAACAAACGTGGGAATAGGGCTTACCCCGCCCCCCGCTCTTTATTAATATTTATGCTTTGTAAAAAGAGAGCCTCACGTGCATATATATATATATATAAATATTATTATTATTTACCCAATAAATTCATCCTCCCCCTTTTCTTTTCATATATAAATAACTATGGGTAAGTGGTTGAATAAATGTGAGCATAGGATAGATCATAACAAAGGGATAAATAGGTGCCATATTCAGTAATCTCTTCAATAAACTGTGGGGCGAGAAAGAAGTACGTATGGTGATAGTTGGGCTGGATGGAGCTGGTAAAACAACTATCTTATACAGATTACAAGTAAGTGGTGAATGTATTGATCTTATCTCTATATAGAGATGGTACTTATTTATGAGCATTTGTAGTTGGGAGAAGTAGTCTTCACCATACCAAGTGAGTTCATCTGACTGACACATAGAGATAGAGATAGATACAGAGATATACACTCATACACACACACCCACTCTCTCTCTCTCTCTCTCTCACTCACACACACACACTCATATACACTATTCATTTATTAGCTATTGGATTCAACCTGGAAACTGTCACTTATAAGAATATTAAATTTCAAGTATGGGATTTAGGAGGACAGACAAGTATAAGGTATTAAACCCATCTAAATAAAGAGGATACTCCTGTTCATACTCTATATAGGCCTTATTGGAGATGCTATTATGCCAACACAGATGCTGTGATCTATGTAGTTGACAGTGTAGATAAAGACCGTATGGAGACAGCAAAAGAGGAATTACATTCTATGTTGGAAGAACCAGAACTGAAGGATGCGGCATTATTAGTGTTTGCTAATAAACAGGATATGGAGGGTGCTTTAGGTGCAGCAGAAATAGCAGATGCCCTTGGTTTATCCACAATAAAGAATAGACAATATTCTATCTTCAAGACAAGTGCAACAAAAGGAGAGGGATTAACAGAGGGATTAGACTGGTAAAAGATGACAGAATACACTCGTATATAATAATCACACTCAAGATCTTCTTTTTATAGGCTAGTGAATATCATACAGGAGAATAAAAAATAGAGAACACAGGTCTTTGTTTTTGCGCGTTATTTTTTTTATTCATTTAAATGGGACAGGAGAGAGAGAACCGCAATGTTCCTTACTGCTCCCCCTATCAATATAGGGCTTTCCAAAGCTCCAGTTTACGATGTTGTGAATCTCCCCAATAACATTCCAACTGCGATATAAAACAGGGAAATATATCCTGTGTGAGTTGAATTCCACCCTAATCAGTTAGGATAACAAAATTCCCAATGATTGATCAATGATTGTTTTTTTTTTGTTGGCCTTCTTTTGACTTTGGAATATGGGCCTTCTTTTCTTTTCCATCTTTCTCTTTTAAAGGGAATAGAGGTTTCTATCTGTCTATTCTTTCAAAAACAAAAGTATTCACGGAAGAAAAGGGCAAACACGCGGGCAGATTATTCTAAATTGTCGCCTTCAGCTCAAAGTTCGTTCCCTTCTTTTTCTGTTTTCCCCCTAATTCCAAGATTGATTATCTAAGCCTCACTTTGTACCAAGTATCAGACCAAAGAAGCACAGTGGGAGGTTGGTTTTCAATTTGCATGGCGGTAGATCGGATTGTTCTCTTGCAGTCGGTGACGGGCATCGTTGTAGACTGAAGAATAAAACAAAAAGGTGGGTTAAATAAGCCAAGAGAGGGGATAGCCATTTAGGGGGAAACTTACCACTGAGAGATATTGTTTTCTTTTCGTTTCAAATGGGGGATGTTGTTTTGACCAGCTGGTGATGCCCTAGTTATTTAATTTTTTTTGGGTAATAATTTGGGGGAAATGGAGAAAAGAGATGTTGGCCATAATCTGAAGTGAACATTTTAACCACTTTTTTTTTGTGTTGTAGTTACACTCTATCATCGAATAATATTCGTTCATTTCTAACTTTAAATAAACAAATTTAAACAACATGCGGTTGTTTAATTGTGAGAACCTCTTTAGTGTCATCCTGTCTATTCTATTCATTACCAGAAATCAGAACAATTTCATCATGTGCTTGTATTTGCAGAATATCAAGTGGGGTCATTATTGGTCCATAAGAAGGAATAACAGAGATCATTGGTAAAATGGAGGTAAATGAAATAGGGCATTTTAGATTTGGCGGGAGGGAGGAGAAAAGAAGCTGTATAACAGAGATAAGCATCTGAGCATTCCCCAGTCAGCAAAGGACCGACAAATTATTTCCCCATCTTCATCAGTTTTTAGACCCAATGGGATTCCCACCCCCCATAAAGTAAAAGCAGTCCATGAGAGCACTTGCTTTATATGAACTTGAGTATGACAAGGGGGGAACCCAACGCCAGTGATCTTGGTGTTGAAGGTACCCTATTGTAAAAGAAGGAAAACCTTAATTTATATATAGAATGTGGAGATTTAATACATACATAATGGGTATATTTATTCAACTTGTAATATATAAAAGTGTAAGGAAAAGATGGGAAGAGAGGAATAAGTGAAGAGTGGGGGAGATCAACTCTTATTTATACCCGAAAATGAATGAAACCATGATGATGGGGGAAAACCGATCTGCCACTTTGAGTTCATAGGAGATAGTAACTTCATTAGAAACAACTGGTATGAATGGCCAAGAAGTGACTTCTGTTATTGAATCATTGGTATGTGCCTGGGACAATGACAGAGAAGTGACCTACTGATATGATCCCCCATTCATACAGATTAGGCTGCTTTCGGGCGAAAATGAACAATAGAAGGAGAAATGACTGAGAAATGACCCGCCTTTTCTTATTGTTGTCTATGCACGAGATTTGACATGGTGCTCGGTTTTGCTTGGTCGCTCTGTCTAAGGTACATTTTTTTGGCCTTTTGTTACTATGACCTCCGTCCTATTACACTATATCAAATCTCGTTCTGCGGAGCTGTGGATAGTGCGCTTCAACTCGTCCGTAAGTATCACTGGAGCCTCATACTTCATCTCTTCAGTAGGTACCACACTTCATCTCTTCAGTAAATACCACACTTCAACTCTTCAGTAGGTACCACACTTCATCTCTTCAGTAAGTACCACACTTCAACTCTTCAGTAGGTATCACACTTCATCTCTTCAGTAAATACCACACTTCAACTCTTCAGTAGGTATCACATTTCATCTCTTAGTAAATACCACACTTCATCTAGAATCACATATCAATTATAACAATTTGAAGCTCCAATTAAAGATCCACTTTATTTAGAACATAATAACAGTGAATATAGCCATCTTCTCGCCCAACAGCTGCGTGCTCATTAGGACTTGTCTGTAGAGAATAAAGAGTGACAAATAGCATTAATTGTGATTATTAGAAGTGCTTATGGCTGTAATAAGCTCAACTGATAAAAACACCTATTCGTAGTGGCCGTATGAACTGCTGTGATATGAGATAAGCAGAGTGGATGGTATTGATTTCAGGATGATTCTTGTGTAAAATGGGGATTATTTCCAATTTACTTGTGTAAAATAAAAGGCTGGGGGGAAATTTATTTCAGGTGGCTTGTACCTTTTCACATGTTACCACTATAGTAATAAATTTACCCATTTTGCCAAGTGATCCCGTGAACTGGGTATGTTCCATTAAGATCGTATTCCTTCTATTATCAGATTTCCTTTAAGGAAAAGATGGGGATTTACACATGGATGCTTGGCATCGATATGGTTACTATAACAACGGGTATGGACATCTGCCATACTCACAGATCACTTTATGCATCCCAGAATGACTGAATTCTTTTAGATTCTATTTGTTTATTGAACTAAAACAGAACAGAACACGTATGTCATAGAACAAAGAGAACGACATTTACTCAATAAGATCTATTATTTTATTTTTCTGCATAATTTTTATTTATTATTTCAAACAAAAGAATTTAACGATTCTCGGATGTCTCGACTTGAAGGATCAATTCGCGAGGAGCATCAAACCTGGGCATGATAAGTTCAATGAAGTGGATTCTGTTTCTCTCGTTCTTGATTCTTGGCAAGACTGCCTCCAATTCATGTCTGGTACGTACTTTGGCTTCAACACCGATCTTGGCAGGTGACATCTCATTCAAGTTACGTTCGAGGTGTCCACCAAAGTATTCAAGCGTCTTATGGTAATTCCACATCTGGAAGTTATTGTAAGAACGATAAGGCCCATGGATCAATTTCTCGATAAGATAACCATCGTTGTTGAGGAGGAAGATGACGGGTGAGAGACCATGATGAAGCATGACAGATATTTCCTGGGCTGTGAGTTGGAAAGATCCATCACCCACAAACAAGTAGACACGACGCTTACGATCAGCAAGGGCAGCTCCAAGAGCGGCTCCCACTGTGAACCCGATGGATCCCCACAGTACTTGAGTGATATAAGTACAACCAGGGGGTGATTTGAGATTGAAAGCAGCGAATTCGGCAGTTCCTGTTTCAGCTACAATAATAGAGTTTTCGGCAATGTATTCAGGTATCTTGTTCCAGAAGTAATTATGAGTGATATCGGCTCCATCCTCAGTGGGGTCAGGGAAGTGGCGTGGTCCAAGGTCAAATGTGTGAGATAAAGCAGGGAGTGATTTGGTGAGTAGAGGTAGGAATTCGTACATGCCTACTCTGTCATAGCTGGCATAGAATACAGAGGTACCAAACGAGTGGAATGCAATCGTCTTTGCTTGGTCCAACTTGAATGTGAAACCACCCGTATTGAAATCGGCCTTGATGGATCCCAATTCGATAATCAAGTCGGCCTGTTCGATTTCCTTGGCGATACCTTCGATTGTGATGTTTCCGGCATAACAGCCACGGTAGTTTGCAATATCTTCAGGAATAATGCCTTTACCCATAGGAGCTACATAGGTAGGAAATCCTGTCTTCTTTGCAAACTCTACTGCTTCCCTAGCCATCTCATGACGTTGGACACAAGCATCGACAAGAATGATAGGGTGTTTGGACTTTTGAATGGCATCGATTGTGATCTGTAAACACACCTCCTGTGTCTTTACTGGATTCTTAGGGGGTTTTAACTGAAGAGGCTCGATTTTGGGGATGGTGACTTCAAAATTAATGAAGTCAATGGGAATACCAATATAACCAGGACGCTTATGAAGGAAAGCTGTTTGAATGACATAATCAATCTGTCTGACAGCATTGTCCATGGTTAAGTGTGCACATGCACAAGTAATCTTCGAGAACATCTCGGCAAAGACTTGGAAATTACCATTACCCAATGAGTGATGAAGGATGGCGCCTTCAGCTTGAGATTTACTGTTGGGAGTACCCACGATATGAATGACAGGAAGCATCTCGGAGTAAGAACCAGCAATACCATTGGCGGCAGATAATTCACCCACACCGAATGTTGTGACCACTGCGCCTGCTCCTCTAATACGGGCATACCCATCGGCGGCATAAGAAGCATTGAGTTCATTTGCATTGTTACCCCAAGTAAGATCTTTATCATCTTCAATGAAATCTAACAAAGGCTAGTAGACATATTCCGCATTAGACAAAAACGTACTTCACATTATGTCAGTGGCTTACCATGTTATAATCACCAGGACAACCGAAGACGGTGTCGATATTCAACTCCTTCAAACGGCGGAGAAGATAGTGGCCTAACTTGATGGTGATTAAGTTGTTGTTGTACATTTTTAAATTAGATTAAAGGGAAGAAATGGAGTAAATTCAGTTCAAATAAAAAAGAGGAAAAAAAGGTAGAAGTAAAACCCTTGCTGGTCGTTGATATATAGCTGCTTATTTTAGGTTGGTAAATAAGCTATTAGACTCAGAAACATGGGCGCCTCTCTATCTGTGAGCGCCCTTCTTAGCTTATATGACGTACCGATTATTACAGAGCAGACTTTAATATAAACAGGTTGCCTTGTAAAGTGGTGATTGGGAGAAGATGATTGGATGAACATAACAAGGATTGATGAAACAGGCGGTTAGTTTAACGTAGTGTTTCAAGCGAAGAAGATTGTCTACAGAATTGTATATTTACCTTTGTCGTAATCATGCCGTAATACTAGAGGGAGTGGCGTGCTTGTATTGCTGGTCGTTACACGCACCAACCAACCGCATTACCATGGATGAACAGATAAGAAGAAATATCTGTATATAGGTAGGCTTATCTTTTACAATTATATGTGTGACGAGATATGCTCTTTGAAGCATGTACGTCAACCCACGTCCTGTTCCTGTCATAGATAAAAGGAGGCTGAGATTTCATCCATTGTGATTGACTAAAAAATAGATATATTTCCCGGGGGTAGTTATTCTTTTATAGCTGGTCAAGTGTCTAATGGTTTGGCATAACAGCAATATATCAGTGGGGTGATTTCATATATATATATATCTCACTCTATCACTGCTGCTTTAAATAAACTCCTTCCCTCTCCTTTCCCTCTATTCTTGTACCGAAGTCTCGGATTTCAGTTGCAGATGATCCTTACTGCGATCACTCCAAAGAAACAGGGAACTTCATGCAATACTCATTCACCCAAGACCATGTATTCTGCTGTTATTCTCTCTTAAAATGTTCGCACTTTTTGTTACACTATATGGTACACACCTGATTATAGATAGCATTATACCCATAGTTCATATTCAAATATGCATTGTTTACTCAATAGAAGATACAAGATCATACATTTGAGGACCTCTCTACTTCATACTATAAATTTATCTTCAATGGATGTATTCTTTTCACACACACACACACACACTCCCTCTCTCTCTTTTTGAATTTCCCCATGTACGATTGGATGGGTGCATTTGTTATTGAACGAGGTATGTAATGGTATTTTTTACTCTTTCTGATCAGTTATATCTGACCATTGGCCACACAAACAGTAATCAACATGGATACAGGATTGAGAAGATCAACAAGACAAATCCCCTTGAAACAAAACAAGAAACAGCCTCCTTCTTATGTGTATCTTGACATATAACAAACTAAAAGAAAATTGCTCTTTTTATTTAACCAAGAATGCTCTCGCTTGCAATAATTTCTGTTATTCCACCATAAACCATTCTTCTCTTTTTTTTCATAATTCAGAAAGAACTACTTTTTTCCTTACTCCACTATAGAATGAATGAAGAATACGATCAACTCACTGAATTTATCCATATTTTACCAGATGAAGAACCATTACCGTTGACTGCATCTGATCTTGTATTCAATCACCTACAACTGACACTCAAGATGCAGTGTGAACTAGTGGCTCTAGAAGAGAATCCGATCGTCTTTGATTATTCGGAATATCAACCCATTTACACAACACAACTTGATCTACCCCTTTATCAGACCACTCTTCCTCAGTGTTGTATCCAGAAAACAGACGAACACAACCTATGTGGGTCTTCTCTATTACCACCCACCTGGAATATCTCATTCGATGATTATCACCAAGTATTTAATACAGGCTTATTCCTCGAAAATAATGACATATTGAAACTTCCTTTTGTAAGTCGATTCTTTTTTTTTCGTGATGGTTTCTAAACGATGGACTGATTTATTTAAGTAGTATGAAGAATCTATGAAAGAAGAACCTGTTCCTTCATGTTTATCTGTTTCATCCATGAGTGATTACTCCGAAGATGAAGAAGATCCTCTTGATCCTCTACTTTCTTACCCATATTTTGCCTTTTATTCCACCAACAGTGTGTCACAATTCGAGGAAAGAGAAAGTGATGTGGGCATGAATGTTATAAAGAAAGGTAGGAATGTAGAGAAAGCATGCAACCACTGTAAACGGTCTCATCTGAAGTGTGATAAGGTGCGTCCGTGTAGTCGGTGTGTGGCAAGTGGGAAGATTGGGTGTGAAGATGTGGATCATAAGCCAAGAGGAAGACCCCGTTTACAAAAGAAACAAGATGAACTTATGCTTTCTTAGTTGTATTTTCATCACCAGAAACATTACATGGAGGTATTCTTTATACCAGAGATACATGAATAAATAGATTCATAGAGTTCATACTACAAATCATATGTGTTACTTTTGTTTATTTCCGCATTAAATAAGCGTGGGTGGGCAGAAGTGTATAAATAAAACTACATATTAATTTTATGAGGAAGTGGAATGAAAAAGAAAGGGGAGGGGTGAAATCATTAGTGTGTGTATTAAATAAATGGGTAAATCATAATGTATCTTTCTTATTTGGTTGACTGTGAGTCTGTTTCGGAATCACCATTGATAGACCTTAATGTCTTCAGTCCAACAACACTCTGAGAAGAGAGGAGGGAAGTAGGTCGATCATGGTTTGTATTCTTGAATGAAGACATGGCCTCCCGGAATCCAAAATCAAGAGAGTTGGAGGGTGAAGAGTTATGCTGTTTTTCAAAAGCAAATAATCTCAATGCAGTCACTGCCTGAACACTCTGACAATCTACAGCAATATCTAATGGTGTCTGCCGGGAAAGAAAAAAAATAGGAGGTGAATGGAAAGGGAAATAGGATCAACTGTCTTCTGTATATACCATGTGTAGACTATCCTTGATATCTGCTTTGGCATGTCTCTTCAGCAAAGATAAAACCAATCTCACACTGTTGTTGGATGCAGCATAGTGAAGAGCTGACCATCCTTTTCCATCCGTCTGATCTATATCAATTTGTCTTTGAAGTAAGAACTCAACACTCACTTCATCCTCGTTATCCACTGCCTTATGCAATGCTGTTCTTGATTCATCTCCTGGATTTCTATAGTCAATATCAGCTCCCTGTGCCAAGTATTTCAATGATTTGGGAAGATCGCCAGCCTTAATAGAATCCCAAAATGCCTACTCAACCATTGTAAGTGTAGAATTCTATAATTAGCCTTCCCTTTCTTACCTGATTCAATGAAAGAGGATCTAATTCGGTAGGTCTGACAAATGATTTCTTGACATACTTCTCGGTGATCCATAAATCACGGTCTCCTCTGATAAATAAATTAAATGACCTACTCTTTCTCGATATTCTTTCATATTGGGTTTACCTATTTGAACTAGCATCTGTCCTGAATCCTTCCATAGCACTATTCACCAACTCCTCATAAATACCATTACACACCTGATTACCCAGTTTCAACATAACCTAAGGATAGACACATGAATGATAATGTTTTGTCTATCTAGTTTATTCATACCTCTATGGCTTCGGTATCCCATCTATCCAGAATGATAGACCTTACTTTACTCACATGAACACCTAGACTACGATGTATGCCACAACACTCAATACAAATGACAATACCTAGATTAGTACAAGCCCATTCCGGATCGTTCACACCACAATCAGCACACTTGTCATTCCCGGGCATGAACCGTATCTTCTTCAGCTGTAGCTTATTCTTTGCTTCTCCGTCTTCATGTAAATCTGACTGTGACTTTATAAACGAGTCACCCATCGTCTATAGAAAGGTCAAGTGTTAGATAGAAGGGTAGATCAGTATAGAAACCTCCCTTACTTTTCGCATATTATGTGGGATTTGAGAGTATTCTGTACTCTCTGAATTCAGAGCAAGTTGAGCAGCTGTTCGTAGGCTCTGAACCCACTCATTCATATCCTGTTCCGTTTCAGCCTGTAATACGAGTACTCTAGATTCAATAGGGTGTTAGGAAGAGTCTTATCTCGCTTTACCCATCATTTACCTGTTAGGTGATATAAGCTCAAAGCAGAATCTTCTGTCATAACTATCTGTCAACTTCACACTGCATACACGCAAATTATTGGTAGTTGTACCATCTTCATCCTTCGATGACTAGATAACACGTTAGAGTCCAATGTGCATTCCCACAATTCCCTATCCATTTACCTTGGGATGACGAGTGGTGGATATCAATTCTCCATTGTAAATTCGAAAGTACTTCCTTGTCCATGTTTGATAGACTCTTCCGTTCTTTCGTTCAAATAAATAACCTGATTTGTGGGTATCTATGGCAACCCCATTAGATTTGGGTGTCATCTGCAGTGGGTTGTAATGTTCTGCGGGCATCTAAAAGTGAATTGAACCCATTTAAATGCAACCTCCTTCTCTGATCTTTTATTGTCAAACCTTTTCACAAGCCTGTTGATATTCCTGTTCCTCTTCCCCTTCTTCGTCGTATCTGACTCTAGTCTATTAGGGTGCGTAAGAGTGTTACAATAGAGTACTATGCCCTGAAATAAAACAAACCTACATCATGCAATAATCCTTTATATGGGTGAGTCATGACACAACCATACACTTTCTCTCACTCACCTGTCAAGTCTCGCATATAAGGTTCCAAGTCTTTCAATAGTTCATAGCTTTGGTGATGGAATGCCGATTTAGTATACATCAAAGCCAGGACCTATGAAAACCAGTCAGTTATCAGACAATGATTCACACATGCACACAGCAATTACATTTTCCATATAATCCACTTTCTTCTTCGCTTGTATGTCATTCAATTTAGAGATATATTCCATATAAGCACTCAGAAACTGCTTCCTTGCATCTGCCAATTCCTTTGCCACCTATAAATTACAAGTTGATATGGAAGTTCCCTGCACATCGATAATCAATTTACCTCGGCCAAAGTGGGGTCTTTTGGTTTCTTACTCATATACTTCGATAAGGCCGAATCCACATCATCACTTGATTTCTCAAACTTCTTCCTGAGTTCCTAATTAACTAGTGTCAACCACTTCTGCTTTCTATTCATAATAAACACATGTTACTTTGATTGGTCCTATCGTGTTCTTTAGAAATGATTCGAGTGGGTTGATGAACGTATCCATCACATGTGAATTCTATGGTGGGACAGTGTTAAGTATAGAAACAAATAGGCATGGTTTGATCTATCATTACAAACATGTTCCTGTTCTTCTCTACTTCTGTAAACGACCTTCCAAACTTCTCTAGTGCTTGACCTATTGACAGTGAGTAAGAAGAAAGGATGAGAAACGAGATGGTGCTTACTGATGATAGGGTCATCTTGGTGACTGGAGAAAGATATGAATTCACGAGCGAGTTCTTGTTGCTGCGTTCCATACTCTGTTATTCTTGTCAATAAAAGAAGAAGAATAGAATGGAGCTTTGGTTTACCTTGTGATATGTCCACTTGGAGACGTGCTAGTTTGATCAAGGTCTTTAGGGACTGTTCAAAATTATGCACTGATTCCTCACACAATTGAATACGTTTTCTGAAACTGGGTGAGTCATCTAGACAGCTTCGTATATCAAGTGAAGGCATGAACTTTGTTATTAATAAATTAGAAAAAAAAAAGGACTAAATAAGATGATATAATTATATAATTAAAGTGTGTGCACTCAAGTGTGATACAAGTCACAGGAAAATAGGGAGGGATTTCTTTCTTTTATTGCTATGGAAACAAGAGAGAGAGTGTATTTAAGGTGTATAATCATCTGTATTATAATATTCAGGGTATTTCTTAATCAGCTCATTCAACTCGTTCTGCTGTCTAATCAGATTGGGTGTTAATTCATCATAAACATCAGTAAACAAGTGTTTAACAGCTGGCTTCTTTCTCTTTTCTGCATTATTAAAGGCAGTCAAGATATCCTTTCTGACCGTCTTACGGTATTCATCTTCTTCTTCTTGGCTCCACCAGTTCTTAAGTTCTAAGTAACGTCTTAAGCGAACAATGGGATTATCAAGTTGAGCTCTCTTCTCTACTTCTGTTCTATCACGATATTTGGTAGAGTCATCAGAAGTACTATGATGTCCAACGCGGTAAGTCATGGCTTCGATGAGTACTGGCTTTTGTTCTCTAATGGCCAGTTCTCTTGAAGCTTTAGTGGCATTGTAAATAGCCCAGATATCGTTACCATCCACACGGATAGTATCAATGCCATAACCAATACCTCTACTGGCAATACCATCTCCTTTGTATTGCTCAGAAGAAGGTGTGGAGATGGCAAATCCATTGTTACGACTACAAATGAGATGTTAATTTAAAACGGATAACCCTACAGTCTTTTGTTTTACCAGAAGAAGATAACAGGACATTTGAGTGTGGCAGCCATATTCAAACCAGCATGGAAATCACCTTCTGAAGCAGCACCTTCACCAAAGAAACAGAGTGTACATGCATCTTGTCCAGACATCTTGAGTGCATAGGCTGCACCTGAGGCTTGTGGAATTTGAGTACCCAACGGTGATGAAATAGTCTGGAAGTTCAGTTTCTTTGATCCATAATGAACAGGCATCTGACGTCCTTTACCATAATCAAGAGCATTTGAGAAACACTGATTAAGAAACTCATCCACCGTGAATCCACGGTAGAGTAACATGAATGCTTCTCGGTACTACAGAGAAAGGTAAGTTACAACATCTACTTGTTTCCCTCTTCTTTTTACCTGTCCGAACACAACATCTTCAGGTGATAATGCTGCAGCAGTACCAATCATGGCTTCTTCACCATAATGTGTCATATAAAAACTAATTCTACCTTGTCTTTGTGCATCATAAAGAAGACCATCCATTGTATGTAATGTGAGCATATCTTTATAACACTTCAATACTTGATCTTTGGGTAAATTAGGGTCATCCTCGGGATTAGCCACTGCACCCGTATGATCCATGACACGGTATGCTCTCAATGGTTCAATCTGCTGAATAAACTTCATTTTATCAGTGTAATTATCTGTAGATGCCCAGTTAGAGATCTTGTTCTGATCATTAGTAGATTCTATAAGAGTAGCTGTAGCAGCATAGTTTGTCTAGTCAATCAAAAACATGAGTATCAAAGGTTCTCCTATCTATCTTGGAGTTTTCACCTTTGCAGCAGTAGTCAATCTTCTCAGACCAGGGAGAGTATGTGTTCTCAAAATAGATCTCAACATAGTATGAATAAAGAGAGAGAGAGAGAGAGAGAGAGAGAGAGAATAAACAGAAAAGAAAAAGATAGAATAAAGGGACTAACGGAATCGTGTGAAATAATTAAGCTTAATTTCTATAATAAGAACGAATGCGTGGGAAAATTGAGTTACTTGCAATCCCAATACTCTTTAGCTCAATTTGACAGATGAAGGAAGAGTCATTCTCTTTTTCGGGTCAAAAAGAGAGGAATGGTATTTACTCTGTTCATTTCTCGGGAAAACAGAAAGAAAATAGAAAATTTGAAGCTCTTTGGATTGGTGTTGTAAAAAAACACAACGACAACTGCAGGATTTGAACCTGCGCGGGCAGAACCCAAGTGATTTCGAGTCACTCTCCTTAACCACTCGGACAAATTGTCAACTGAAATTTGTCGATGCCCAAATAGATGGTCAGCCATATATGGAAAGCTTGTTCCCTCACGTGCCTCCCCGGACCAACAAGCGTAAGTTCAAGCCGAAGATTCCAACTCGCAAGCGCTCAAGTAGAAAGGTCACACAAGATACCCGGTTTGTAGACAATCCTTCAGACTCCAGCGATTCTGGTACTTTCCAGTAGTCTCTGTATCACACTCATTCCACTCCTTCTCGATACTTCTTTATGCAAAGCTATATTCTAGTTTGTTCTCTTCTAGCTTCTTCTATACCACACATGTATACTTCTCGCTATTTCCATTGTACCAAATGTATTATATAAATATCCCCTCAACTTAATGGAAATAAACATCATCTTCTTAACTCTTAATTAACTTTGATATTTGGTTTACTTTTGATATTTGTTCTTTGGTTATATTCGTATTTATTCATTTCCTGTTCTGGTCTCTGGTCTCTCTGAAATTTACATTGGTAGCATTTGGTTGTTAATTTTGTAATTTATACTCTCGACATTGGTTACTCTCACAATTACTAAATATGGCAAACGAAATCAAGTCTTCTTCCTCTAAACCCTTAGATGCTATGGCACTTATTGAACGTATGGTGGAAGCCATAGAAAGAAACTCAGGCAACAAAGCCCTACTAAACACTCCCCCCAATTTTGATGGTACTCGAGATGCTTTCGTCATTGATAGCTGGATAAGATCTGTAGAACGATACGCTAATGGTCAAGGCTGGGATGATACCAAAACCGGCAAATACGCCATTAATCTTTTTAAAGGACGCGCCGATGCATGGTACAGATCTATAGAACCCCTTCATGATCAAGAGCCCCATGGTTGGACCGAATTGAAAAGACTTCTAATAGCTTTCTTCCGCCCTGAAGACTCTGTACTACTTGCTCGTGACAGGATGGCTGTTCTTAAACAGACCGGTGATCTCCCCACTTTCATTAACAAGTTCATGGATCTCAAGCTCTCTATCCCGGATATGCATGATAGTGAAGCTAGAGATAAGTTTGTGCGTGCTTTGAGTGACCCTCTTATGAGGTCACATCTAAGAAGAACTCGCCCCGAAAACCTCCAAGAAGCGATTCATGATGCTCTCTCTTTTGATGCTGGTGAAGAAAATAGACTGCCTGTACCCCGTCGAACTCAACAATTTATTAATGACCCTATGGATATCGACCTCATGAATGACATGCATGCTATGGATGACAGGCGTAGATTCAACAATAACGGTAGATATAACAACAGTAACAACTTCAGGTACAACAACAACATGAGGTACAGCAACAATAATAACAGAGCTAGTAATGGAAGCAACAACAATAACATCACCTGCTATTACTGCAACAAGCGTGGACATATCAAAGCCCACTGTCCTGTTCGTCGTATGGATATTAAGGCATTGGATGAAAATAGGCAGAGACAAAACAAACGGGATTTTCAATAAACGTGGTTGAAGATCGGGAAGCACAACCACGTAGCACACAAAGACTTCCTTATAATAATACACATTCCCCTTCCCCTACTTATAATAACAATGATAGTAATGAAGACAATAAACTAATTGATATTGATCCTTATTCTTCTAGTTCCATTTTAAGTGAAAAGAAATATCCTGTTCTGAGACCTCAAAGTGTATTCTCAAACCGTATGGCTTTATTAAGAAAGGCTTGTGATAAGACTTACTTACCTGCAAGACTGGAATCTGTATCACACACTCAAGATGAATACAAGGACCTGAAGCACTTACAAGAACTGAACTCTATTGATACCAAATTACCGGTTTACTCGGCTACTACCTCTGGTGAAACCGTTAATGTCCTGATTGATAGTGGTGCTTCCGAGAATTATGTATCTCCTAAGATTGCCCGTTTAGCTGATCAATTTACCCCGGTTAGGAACAGACAAGTTGAAACTGCTGGCGGTGAAGTTATCTCTATTGAACACAAAGTCTGTATGAACATTGATTTGAATGGATACAAGGACCGGATTACTGCCTATGTGTTTCCCAACAAGTTTGGTTTAATTCTCGGTCGATCTTGGTTACAGTCAAGTAATGCTCAACCTGATTGGATTAGTGATGTCTGGACCCTCCGTCAACATGGAATGGAAACACATCTGTCACCTAATAATAAGGATACACAATTACCTGACCTCGCTTGTCCTCATTTGAACTATCTAATCTCGCACAAGCAAACTGAACGCCTACTAAAGACTCATCAAGCTACAGGTTACTTAGTTTGTATTAAAGATACTACCGAAGGACAAATAGGCTCTGAATTGTATAGTGTGACATCTGCTACTCAAGATAGCTATTGGACTGGACTGGTGAAACAGTATGATGATGTTTTCCAAAACACGTTACCTGGGCTACCACCGGATCGAAACGTCCAACATGTCATTGACACTGGTGATGCAAGACCTATCAGCAAGTCCCCTTTCAAGATGAGTCCTGCTGAGTTGGATGAACTGAGAAGACAACTGGACGAATTGCTTTCCTTGGGTTTAATCAGACCGAGTACTTCTCCTTGGGGTGCTCCGGTTCTGTTTGTTAAAAAGAAAAACGGTGAAATGAGAATGTGTATCGACTACCGCGCTCTGAACAAGGTTACTATCAAGAACAAGTACCCATTACCAAGAATCGACGAGTGTTTGGATAGGCTACATGGTGCCTCTTACTTTACTAGTCTGGATTTGAAGAGTGGTTATCATCAAGTCAAGATCCACCCCAATGACGTTGAAAAGACTGCTTTCAACACCAGATATGGTCAATACGAGTTCCTGGTCCTCCCCTTTGGTTTGACAAACGCCCCACCTACATTCCAAGCTCTGATGAATAGCGTACTCGGTGACTGTCTAGACAAATTCGCTTTGGTGTATCTGGATGACATCCTGATTTACAGCAAAACAGAAGAAGACCATAAGAAGCATGTCAAGCATGTTCTGGATCTGTTGCGCAAGGCCAAATTGATTGGAAATCTGAAGAAATGCGAATTTGGAAAGAGAGAGTTAGTATTCGTTGGTTACAAGATTACAGCTCAAGGCATATTACCTGACCCTTCCAAGGTTAATACCATCAAGTCCTGGCCTGCTCTTACTAATGTCCAAGAAGTCCGTTCATTCATTGGTCTAGCACAGTATTACAGAAGGTTTATGCCAAACTTTGCTGCTATTGCTGCCCCACTAACCGATCTGACTCGTGGTAATGGTCACAAGAAGCGTCCAATTAAGTGGACCTCCGATTGTCAAGAAGCCTTCGATAAGATCAAGAATTTGTTAACTTCTGCCCCGGTATTACAGCTTCCTGATATGTTTAGACCTTTCAGAATTGAGACCGATGCTTCCGATTTTGGTGTTGGTGCCGTGTTGTTACAACCTGGTGAAGATCCCAA